>CM053622.1:228827091-228865981 GCA_028646595.1 Phalanger gymnotis | reverse complement strand
GGTCTGTTACTTTGGAGCCTGAATAAATGCTTTAATTCTTCTGCCTTCTACTTAGAGAATTCCTTATATCCTGCAGTTCTGAACCATTCAGACATATATATGATTCTCTTTGAAATCATAAATTCTGCCTTCATAATACAGGTGTACACATGCGTTGCCAGAGCTAGCTCGGTATATGGGAAGCTCTGAAAGAAAGTATGGCAGAGAGGAGGTATCAGACTGCCTACTAAACTGAAAGTCTACAGGGCTGTTGTACTGACCTCATTGTTGTGGGCCTGTGAAATTTGGACAGTATACCAGTACCATGCTGATTCAGAAAACTGAATTGCTTCCTTTTGAACTGTCTTAAAATATACATTTTATATATATAACTGTCTTAAAATATACATTATTGGCTCCCCTGATAGAATTTAAGATCCCTGAGAGCAAGGGATCAAACTTTTCTTGTATGAACTATGTGTTGTGGGCAACTATAGTGGGCCCTGAACCAGGAGTCAAGCCAAACTAGTAAGAAGATTGACTAATGTCAAATACAAACTAAAGACCACAGACAGGGAGGAATAATGTTACTCTGAATCCTGAGAGTGAACCAAAGTCCAGTGTTTGAACAGGTGAATAAGAGCTGGTATTCTAAGTCCTGAGATAGAAGGTTTAAGAAGAGTTGGATGCAGGTGTACAGTTTAGGGACTGGGTTCTAAATTTCTCAGCTGAGCAAAAGAGCACAGGAAAAAGTGTATTTGAATTGTAGAGATACAAACTAGAATATTAAATAATAATTAAAAATAAATTTAAAAAAAGAGTACATGAGTAAGCGAGTTGGAATTCAGACCAGGAGACTAAAAAGCAAAGTTTCAGGTTCTGGAAAAGGAAGTGGTGGGCTTACCTAAACCACACAACTGGGGCAGGATTACTGCTCCTTCCAAGACAGAAAAAGTCATTTTTTTATTAGCTGTTCTTCCTAGTTAGCCATTTGAATTTTACAAACAGGAAACAGGAAAATGGAAACGAAGTGTTAAGTCACAAAATGAATTAGTCATCTAGTGTATTAGTCATAAAACTAAGATTAGTATTTTAAATCCTTGGATTAGTAATTTTTGGCTTAGTCTCTGGCCCACCATGGGTAACACGGGCAACCCTAGTCAACATTTTAGGTGAGAATTTTCATGTCTATCCTCTTCATTCTCCACCCTTGTTAGTGCAAATGACTAGAAACTCCTTACGTTTTTATGTTTCCCAGAGCTATTTACATTTTTTAAAATGTTGCATTGGTGCATTTTCTTTGAACATAAGTGTTGCTTCTCAATAACTGCTGCTTGCCAAAAAAGAATCCTCTTTGGTTACAAAGTAGTATAGTAAAGGAACAGCAGCAGTATAACAACAAACAACAGCCCGATATGTTGACTGTGCCTAACAATGTACCGCTCATTCCATAATTGCAGTTTAACATCTCTCTGCTCATAGGTCTTATCATCAGAACCACAGCATCAAGAATGGTCATTACATTGAATGGGATTCTGATGTCTTTGAGTGTTCTCATCCTATTTGTTGTTGTGGTCATTGTGTACATGTATGCAGTTTACTTCACTATGCATTAGTTCACACAAGTCTTTCCCAATTTCTTTAACTTCCTTCCTCCTCTTCATTTTTTCATTTGGTATAAAATATTCCATGATATTCATATACCAAAATTTGTTTAGCTGTTCCCCAAGCATTGAGCCCCTACACTACTTAAAAATTTTGCTCACCATAAAATTTGCTATTACATCTATTTTGGTGTATTTGGTTTCTTTTCCTCTGTCTATGATCTTCTTGGGACATGTGTTAAGTAGTGGTATCTCTAGGTCAATGAGTTTGAACAATGTAGTACCATTTCTAGGAGAGCGCCAAGTTGTTTTTTTAGAAAAGTTGAACTAATTTACAGTTTCTCCAACAGTACGCTGACGTTTGCTACTCAACCTCTTCTTACCAGTTGACATACTGTCTGGATTACAAACAAAGACCTAGAAGACGCTTTTATCCCTGAAACTCCTGTCCTGGGACTCACTGACCTGATTGCCTCAGTTACCCATTGCATCTAGTCCTAGCTCCAGTTTCACCTTGCTTTCTGGACACTGCCTTCTAGCTGCCATGTCTCTTCCCATGTACTCTCTCATTCTGCTTCCACATCAATCTCACCCCCTCCTCTGTTTCTGCTATTATAATCGAATCAATTTTGTCATTGCTCCTGGAAAGGATGTGTCGATCACCATCCCTGTAACTTTTTATGAGCTAATGTAAACAGTTATGACTGGTCCAGTCTCAGCTCCTAGGATTCTTGTGTCCTAAGGCTTAACTGAACTGAAGATTAGGCATTGCCTTCCACCACATTGCTTGCTTGTTGTATAATTAGAGTTATATAATATATAAATGTATATAATATATATAATATAGTTATATAAAATATAATAAAGTTGTATAGTTATATAACAGTTCTATGTAATATAGTTATATCATAGAGTTTCATCATATGTAGTTATGTTATATATAGAGTTCTATAGTTATATAATATACATATATAATATAGTTATATAACATAACATATAGAGTTATATATACATACACACATATATAGTATAGAGTTATATAATTAGAGTTAAATTTCTTTGGGGCCTATCCCTCATTCCTTATGAGCCAGTTCAGAAATACCCTCATTTCAGTGTTCTAGACTAACCTACTACCTTGTTTCACAGGTAATGGTCTTCTATTAGTGACCCATCAGATCTTAGTTCAAAATTCTATGTCAGTTTGAGCCATGGTGTCTTGGACTTTGAATCAGAGGGAGCAACGTCTTGCATGCCTAAGCTATCAACTTGTCTATGGAGCTGGAGGTCCCCCACCTATGCACTGGGGCAGCACAGTGGAAGAGCACTGGACCTGGAGTTAGAAAGACCTAAGTTCAAATCGAGCCACGGACACTTAATAACTGTGTGACTCTGGTCAAGTCGCTTAATCTCTGCCTGCCTCAGTTTTGTCAGTTATAAAAGGAGATAATATTAGCACTTACCTCACATATTTGTGTTGAAGATCTAATGAGATGCTATGTGTAAAATGCTTAGCATAGTGCCTGAGACATAGTAGGAGTTTAATAAATGTATGTATCTTTTCCCTTTCCCCTGTGCTATTCCCTGTTGACATTTTGCCTTCTTCCCCTCCACATATGAGTGTGCAGTTCTTTGGAAATTACTCCTTTTCCTTTTGTCCTGCATTTTCTGAACCAAAATATCCCATCTTGGTCACCATTCCCAATATATGCTGTCTCCTATTAGACTCCTTGAGGATAAGGATTATCTTGGTCTTGTATTTGTATCTTCGGGTTTTAGCACAGTGGTTGGCACTTTTATAAGGTTATACATTTTATACAAGGTTATATACCTTTACAAGTGTTATACATGCTATGTCATTCTGTCATTCATTTATTCATTCGTTTCTATCTTCCTGCAGTCAATTTAACATGAATTGTTTCTATCTAACATTTTTGCCAATCAACAGGCATTTACAAAGCAACTACTGTGTGCTAGGCAGTAGGTTGAGTGCTGGCATATAAATATAAAGGATTAAACAATTCCTAATCTAAAGGAGCTTACATTCTAATGGAGAAGACAATCAATACACCTATAAGTATATGCAGAATAAATATAAAATGAATAAAAACAAAAATGATGTTAGTTTGGTGGAGAGGGCATTTGAAGCTGAGGAGATTAGGAGAATTTTCATAGTGAACCCAGTCTTGAAGGAAGAGAGGAATTTACTTAGTTATTTATATTTTTTCAAGGATAAAAGAGTTCAGTTATCAGAATATGGATCCATGCGTGGAATTTTAGACATTGAAGAAGAGATTTGGAGAATTAGGGACCACTATGAAATTAGACTTTTTTTTTAAAGATTTCTCTCAATCTTCTACCATGGTTTTGTAGCTCAGAGCCTCATACTGATACAAAAGAGAGATGGACAATAGAGAAATGCAGCTTATTTTATTCTGAGATACTTGAAGGCTAAGCTACAGTACCTACTACTGTTTAAAATCTGTGCAAAAACCACACATATTTTTCTTTATTTTCATTGCATCCTTCATCTCAACTTTATCAACAGTAGCCAAACATCCACTGGATATTAGGGATCTTAAATCCCAGAAACTTAGCTATTCTCAAATCTGTCTGAACTCTAGTCTATTCTTCTTGAATTACTAATGTCCCAGGGAATGCAAGATAGCTAATAAAAGAAAAATTGTTAATAATATGAACAATGGACACTTTGGTTTGGTTGCTTGTCCCTGCTTATCAATTCTAGCCAAGAAGCTTTGCATAAAAATCCCTGAAGTATCTCAGTTTCATCTAGTATTGGAGTTAACATTAAAAAACTAGATCAACAGTGGACATCAAAGCGACAGATATTCATATATGTCATGTTACACACTCTTCTGTTCAGTTCTACCTGTCCTTTTTAAGGAATAGCACCTTACATAAGATGAATGAAATATTTGACTGCTATGCATTTTCAGATGGTTCGATTCACTTTTACATTTAAGTTTCTGCAGTTTATTTAGCATTTTAAATCTTGAAAGGTTTCCCTAGTAATGTGAAAAGCAATGCTATAGTATCAAATAAATGTAAATTGCATTATCTGTTGTCAGAACACATATGGGAGGTGGAAGCTATTCAATTAATGGGCTGTTGTTTTTCTAGTCAGGGCCCTTAGACTATTTATTTTTATTTCTTTGAAGCCATTTCTTCATCTTTCATCCCAATGTTTTCCAGCACTGTTTTGCAGCATCTTAAGGTCTCTCTCTCTCTAGAATCATGTCACAGGGTTCTGTTAAACAACCATAAATCCCTGAATTAATTTTAGCACGTTACTTAAAATGAGAGACAACTAGTACAGTGGAAAGAACTGGAATGAAATCCTGTTTCTGACATTTATTTAGCAAGTCATTCAACCTCTCTGGATTCACATTTCCTTATTCAAAAAAATGGGGTGGATAACATTTACAGTATTTACCTTACTGTACTATTGTGAGGATCAAATAAGTATGCTTGAAAAAATGTAAAGTTCTATGCCACAAATGTCAGTTATAGTCATTAAGTATGCATTACATTTTTATTGGAGAAAGATGTTACAATGTATTACAATGTATTACAGTGTATTGCAAGCCCAATCTTCTTCAGCCTAAAGTTTTCCTATTATGTAGCCATGACCTCCATATTCCAATCAGTAACTTGCCTCTTCCACTTATCACTGTGTGACCTTGGACCTCAGTTTCCTCATCTGTAAAATGAGGTGGGGTTGGCCCAGATTTGCTTCTGAGATCCCGTCCAGTTCTAGGGCTATGATCCTATGTGCTATGAACTTGCTTCCATTGTTGTCCCATTATTTATGGTTTGATTTCTTTTAGGTATGGATTTGAGAAAGCTAAACAGTCATAATGTTTATATTTAAACATTTTTTGAAAGCAATTGTTAATAGTAGTGCTTGCATTTTTCAAAGCACGTTACAAATATTTTTTTTTTGAAGGAGTTTCTTTTTTTGTCTGCACTTTTGCAATTTCCAACATCAGGGAGATGGCATGGTAAGGCGTTTTTGGACTAGAAAGAGTAAATCTAAGCCACCAGGCAGCAGTTCTTTATAAGCCCAGCTTGGTTCTTCTCCAGTGTCTCCTTTTGGCGTTGTGTATCTGATCTTATTGCCAGTTTTCATTGGAATCCACTGTGGAATGGGACGATTTTGCTTCTGTTTCTTTGCAAGGAATCTCTTGATTCTGAAAGTCTTGTGGGAAGACATGCTGAGGTCTCAGCAGGGCAGCCAGAAAACAGCACAACCGAGGGTCCACAGGCAGCGAGGTCCAAGTCTTAAGGCAGGAACCTGCTCAGCGTCGCCTACAACCGCTCGCAAGCCAGACGGGAGGAAGAGTAAGAGACGGAACGCCGAGCGAAAGCTAGCTGTGATGTCACACGTTACAAATATTAACTGATTTTATGCCCACAACAATTCTGGGTAGTGGATGCTATTATTATCCTCATTTTTACAAATGAGGAAACTGAGGCAGAATGACTTGCCCAGGGTCACGGAGCTAGGAAGTGCCTGAGGTTGTATTTAACACAAGACTTACTGATTCCACATCCGGAGCTCTATCTAGCGTGTCACCCAGCTCCATTTGCTAATAATAATAGCTATCATGTCTATAGTGTTGCGTGGTTTCAGAGTATGGCATATGCATTATATAATTTGATTCTCTCAACACTTTGACACAGTCACAACACATTCATTAATATTTTGTATTTTCTGTAAGTGCTTTTGAAAAAAAACCAAAACAGCTAATTACTTTAGTCATTCTGGTCTTTTTGCTGTTCCCCCTACGAACTTATTTCATTCATCCCTAAAATGACTTATTTTTGTTTATGAATATGAGTCAGTAAGCACAGTGATAATCCCATGAGAGTGCTAGTCTTAGGAAGAGAATTAAAAATCTGTTTGAGGCTGACCACAAATAAAATAACAGTTAACTTTTAGATTACATATTTCTTTTTTTTTTTCTTTTCTTCTTTTAATTTAATTTTTTTGGAGGGTGGAAGGCAGGGCAATTGGGGTTAAGTGACTTGCCTGAGGTCATATAGCCAGTAAATCTGTCAAGTGTCTGATGCTAGATTTGAACTCAGATCCTCCTGATCCAGGGCTGGTGCTCTACTCACTGTGCCACCTAGCTGCCCCTACGTGTTTATTTTCTTGGTGAGTGGGAGCATATTCTATCCCTAGATATATCACAATCTTGGATTCACATGAACCACAGAAGGAACTCCTTAAATCCCACTTATAGTTAATTTATTTTGATTGAATCAGATGACTTATAATCTCACTCCATAGTCCTATTAGCCAAATCCTCTTCAATGTGTCTTGAATATTCTAACATTTCTCAGAAATGCCTGATTTCTTTCCAGTCCTCTTTCTATCATTATAACATACATGTCTCTTTTACGTTCTGACTCCCTTTCCATCTCTTGCTATGGGTACAGTCATCAACTCAACATTATCATTGCTTTGAGTATCTGAATATTATTCAACATTTCTTTTCTTTATCAAAGGGCATTTATCTGCTTGTGTTTTTGATTAAGAGACTCTGAGCACTGTATGAAGAAAACATACTATATCAGTATGTTAAATAGATCTATCAAGACCAAACACAGGGTGAATTAAAATAAAGTTTTGAAATAAGATAACTTTTTAAATTAACCCTCTTTTGGCTCTTCCAGAAACTTGTGTCTATCTACTTTGATCTTTAGTTATTATAACCATCTACATAATTTGCTACATCTACCTCAACTTAACCTTTGTAGTACTTGGTCCTCTCCCCCACCATGTTGTAGGCTCAGTGACACCATAGACTCTAAGATCAATCCTGTCTCTAGAGAAGAGGAATAAAAGGAATGCCAGGTTAGTGGATTATCAACTTATAATCAAATCATGCTTGCTACTGTTCGTACCTATAATCCTTATGTCAACAACATAAAATTCATTCAATAAGCATTTATTAAGTGCCTTGGGGCAGGGAACAACTCATACATGAAAAATTATATTTTATGTAATATACACACATACATACAAACATAATTTGGAAGGAGGCAGAAATTGAAATATCAAAAAAAGGACTTCTGTAAGAAGTAGTGCTTAAATTGAAGTAAGTTAGGGATTCTGATTTGAAGGAGGCAGAAGTTTCAGGTGGAGGGGAGATACTGAAAATGCAGAGATGGAATGTCATGAATAGGGAATGGCAAGCAAGATGGTTTTAGTACAATCCTGGAAAGATAGACTTCCTCTTGAAACAAAGGGCCTGGGTATACTTCTCTGTCAAATTGTCCCTACACATATGATCTGGGAACTTCAGTGTCTAGTATTCTCTGTGGGTAGTCATCAACTCCTCTTACAAGTATACAATTTTATGAGGTTTAATACATGAAGATTTTATCAAATTAATGGAAACAGAGAGTACTCATATTTGAAAATAGATATCAACTAGACCCCCACAGAGGCAACCCTCCTCTAGAGACTGAATAACTTAGAGAGTAATTCTTTGGGTAGTGAAAGAGTGTCATATAGAGGATAAACAGCTGATTTCAGAGTCAGGAAGACCAGTTACTTTGTGCTTGTTTTGTGTGTGTATCTTACCTACCTATATGTGCGTGTTTTTCTCTATTTCTAGCAGCTATTATTGGTCACCACAACCCATCTATTCACTGCCTTCCCCTGTGGTTTCCTGCCACTCAGTTCTGCTTAGCTACTACCTATAGTTCAATTCTTCCCCATATGACAGTGATCTCCTTTCACTTATGGGCCAGATTACTAACTTGACCCAGATTGAGTAACCTCAGAGGCAGCCTGGTATACAGCATTGACTCAGAGACAGGAAGGCTTGGAGGCAAACCCTACCTCCTATACGTAGAGGTTTTAGAACCTTGGGTAAATCGCAGCTTTTTTGTGCATCACTTTTTTCAGCTGTAAAACTAAGGGGTTGGATTTGATCATCTCTGAGGGCCTGCGCTAAATCTACAATTTAGAATTTTTGGAGCTTGCAAAATTAAAAAAAGAAAGAACGGTCTACTTCTTTTGTATGCATTCCCCACAGTCTCTGTCCGTATGTAGTAGACTTATTGGAAGAGGTTATGGGAACCTTTTTTCTTGCATATCCAAGTGGACTTTTAACTTCAATCTCCACGTAGGCTTATAGTGAGTCAAGGCTATTTTCCTTCTCTCTCACACATAACAACAAACTTTCTTCTGGTGTTATCACTTCCCTCCCCCAAGCTGGGGCTCAGAGTTCAGGGGACCACCATCATTTTTCTCCAGTTATCTGTCTTATCTCTCTCTCTCTCTTTCTCTCTCTCTCTCTTTCTCCCTCTCTCTCTTTCTCTCTCTCTCTCTCTCTCTCTCTCTCTCTCTCTCTCTTTGTGTCTCTGTCTCTCTGTCTTTCTCTCTCTGTCTGTCTCTCTGTCTCTCTCTCTCTCATGCAGTTAGATCAGATTTGTTGAAATTATTCCAGGGTTGATTTAGGAAATATCCCTAAAACGTAAAGGAGCAAGAAGACAGAGAGATAAATGTCTACTTCCTGCATGGGTGTCAGCACTAGGGAGAGTAAGTTTTGTATTTTTTGGGACATATTCTAAATTTTTATCATTTGTTTTTATGGTATTCCTCTGTGACCAAACCCCAACTTTGTGTCCTAGTTCCAGTCTCAGAGTCCCTGACTTCTGCTCCATGCATAATTCCCTACATTGGTTCCATACCGTATATTCCTAGTCCTCTAGGATTGAAATCTAAGATAATTTGATTTCCTACTCTGCCCAAAGCCTGAATCCTTTGGTGATGTGTCCTCTGGCTGAACCCTAGTTACAGCATCATAGAATTTTAGAGTTAAAGAGACTTCAGAGATAGGAGAGTCCCTAAAGAAAGAGTAGAGTCCTTTCTCTTCTATGTAGAGCAGTAACCTCTGCTTAAAGAGCTCCATGGATGAGTGAGTGAACCACCCATTTATTAAGCAAAAATTATTTATTTGTTTATCTATCTATTTATTTATTTATTATGTGCAAAGCACCATGGTTTGGGGGGTACAAGTAGAAAAGTAAGACAATTCCTGCTTTCTAATGGGAAAGATGACAAACATGGAAGGTTTCAGCTCCAAGTCAGATGGAAAAGCTTCATGGTCTTTAGGGTACAACGGCTAAGTAAATGGTAGCATCTCTTTTTTATATTGGTAAATCTTAGTCTCTGATGTTTCGCCATTCATTGCTATTGCAATGGCTCTTGGGTTCAGGATCTGAGGTGAGATAGTGTTCAAGGTGGTTGTGGTTTGACTTTCCTGGTGCATGCTGCCTGCTCTTTCTCCCTCAGGGTGCTTTGCTGACTTGCCTTCTTTGTAGGTTGCAGTTGGTAGGAATGGTTGATTCTCCTTGCCCACAACAGTTACCTCCTTGTACAATGGTTATAAGAGCTGAGCTGGGTTGGGTGGTCTGAGGGTGTTGTGACCCTTCTCCCTGCCAGGGCTCTTATACTTACTGACCCATTGGTGGCAGTTGACCAGCACCTGTTGCTGGTGGTGATGAGGAAATTTGCTCCATTCTCCACAATGATTTCTCCCATAATTATAGCTATGGGAGCTGGTTGGAAACAGGTTCAGTGGCTGGGGGGACATTTCTATTCCAAAGGCTCTTGCATTTAGAGCCCTGGGATATCTCTAGGGTCTGAGGGGATTTGGTGGTCAAGATGGTGGTGGTTTGACTTGCCTGGTACATATTGCCTTTCTTTTTCTCTCAATGTACCTTACTGCTTCAGCTGAATTGGCATGTTGCCTTGTGGATGGCATTTGGTTGTCAGTAGAAGGGAATGGTTGGCTCCTTCCCCACAGGAGACGCTTCTTTGGATAATAATATCTGATAACTATACCAATAAGTTCAAAGGAAACAATGTGCTCTCTGAAATTAAGGGAGTCATTTTGGTATAGTACAAAGAATATTAGGTTTAGAATGAAAGTGATAGGACATGGACTAATTTACCTCAGTCCTCATTCCTTGGGCCTGGCTGATCAATAAGCATTTATTGAGCACTTACTGTGTGCCAAGGTACACGGATCTAGATGCTCTGGACTTACTCTTGGTGTTAACCCCTCAGGATATTTCTCAGATCTCCTAATTTTGCTTCCTGACTCTCGATATGGAATGATATGAAAAGCTGAAATCTAAGTTGTGTCTTTCGATGTATTTAAACTGCAAATAATTTAGCTGAAGACTAGTAAATTCTATGCTTGCTAAGGTTACAATATCTTATCAGCTTCAGTTAGTTATTTAACTTTCAACATTCTTACAATGGAAAGGACTGCATAAGCTGCACAATCTTGTAGTGGAATGACTTCTTGACTCAGAATCAGAATGCCTACCTGGGGGTGAGGCCCAGCTCTTTCAACTTCTAAGACATTGGCCCTTAAGCAACTTAGCCTTAGTTTATTCATCTTGTAACAGAGATAATAAGCTAGGTACAATATAATTAAGAGGGTTTTTTGTGGGGATTAGTCAACCAGTCAATATGCATTTATTAAGGACTTACTACACCAAGCATTGTGCAAAGCAATTGGAATACAAAAAAGTCAAAACCAGTCCCTGCTTTTCAAGCTTACACCCTAATGGGGGAAGACAATGCATAAAAGAGGAGCTAAAAAGAGAGAGAGTAGAGAGAGGTATAGCTCTAAGGCATGGTGATACCTTAGAGAATGAGGAGTGGCTGGTTTGGGCCCTTCTCCAAAAGGGAGGTTCTGGGGAAAACTCACCAGTGGGAGAAGAAGGCTATAGGGGCAGAGTGAGAATATATCTCAGGCATTAAATGAGATAATACATATGAAAGCTATTTGTAATCTTTAAAACATTATATAAATGCCTGTTATTGCAAGGCAGTATATACATATATACACATACACACACACATTTAAATTGCAAGTTCCTTGAGGGCAGGGACTGTCTTTTGCCTCTTTTTGTATCCCTACCACTTACCATGGTGCCTGGCACATAGTAGGCACCTAAATGTTTATTGTTATGTATAGTTATTTATTGATTGGTTTATTAATTTCATAGGGTCATAGAGCATTTGAGCTGGAAGAGATTTTCATCTAGTCTAATCTTTTTATCTCACGCACACAAGGCAATTTGGATCCAGAGAGGGTAATGGGCTCACCTAAGGTCACACAGCTAGCAAGTGGTAAAATAAAGATCAGAACACAAGTCTTCTGTTATGGGAATAAAGAAAATGGATTTCATCCAGACAAAGGATTTATTTAGCAATGCATGTGGTTCCAGGAACAAATGTGGTCCAGAGCTCTCAGTATCCCTGGACACTGACCATTGGTTCTACACGGTTAATATACAATTTGAGGGTAGTAAAAAACAGGATGTAGGATTGAGACACCTGTTTTTTTATTGGTGGAGAGGATCAGGAGACACTGAGGTAAAAGACAGAGGGTGGTCTTACGATATTCTTAAGTTGGGTGACATTGGAGGGGGCTGTAGGGGGCAGTAATTTTCAAACCTCTTCAAAAATTGTTCAAAATCAAGTGACTTTTAAGCAGCTGAAATTTAGCTTCACAAAATGGTGGATAAAGGCAAAATGAAGTCACTAATGGCATTTTTTAATGTAACACTTCCAAATCTCAGCAGAATGAGGCTTTAACAATACTACATTGTGGTTTTGGACAGTTTAACATGATTTCATATGTGACATTTGCTCAAAATGCTAAGCTCAGCATCTCCCCCAAGTTGGTTTTTTTTTTTTAACACAGTCTGGGCCTCATCTTTTTCTATCTCAAGGATACCCGTGTGTCACATGTGTTGTCCAATGTTCTTACTATAAGACAGGCTCACATCTTTTTCTCACCCCACATATGTTTGATGAAATGGAACTGATATGGCTATGTTTCTTTTAGGTATGTGCACTAAAGTGTATGGATGGAAAAGTAATATTTTATTAGAACTAACAGTCCTAAATGGACATTTAGAAAAAAATATTAATTCAAAATATGTTCTAACTAACATAAAAAGTCATCAGTCATGTCTATTAGCAACAGGACTTGGTCAACAGTGACATAGAACAGACTTGACATGGCTGAAGACTTAGAGACCAGAGAGATCCATAGTGGTAGCATAGGCTCATGAGTGAGGTCCTTATAAATTTGGTTGAAACTAACTGTATAAGTCACGCCTCTTTGGGGGCAGTAATGAATGGGTGATGAACTCACTCATATGAGTAAGATGATTAGAAGATGATCGTTCATATTATTTTAAACGTCATTAAAAAAACAGTTTTTTTTCAACTCACTGAACTGAAGTAGTGGCAAAGTCGTGTTGCTTCTACGGAAGCAAAGATATTGAAAGTATCTGACCCTCCATCATTTATTCTTGCTCAGGATTTTCTTGCTTCTGACGTGCAGGAGATCCAAGGGGAGTTAGATGTGTTTTTACAGTAAATCTCTTCATTCCTTGTTTGAGTAAGTGTGAAGTATTCTTATCATCTCCCTCTAGAAGGAGGCTTTCAGAGGCATGAAAAGAGTTACAGGGTTTGGGTAGGGAGCAGAGAAATCTAGACTCCCTTTCCTTCTTAAATTCCAATGATAAATTCAGAAAGAAAAGTAGAGAGAGTTCTAGCAGAGAGGGTTAATAAAAGCTGTCATTTTCACTTAATATAACTGTCAGAAAGAGAAAAAGAAAGCTGGCTTCATTTGTTAGAAAATTGCTTTGAGAAACATAAAGCCAGTGGAAAATAAATACCCCCCACCCCCCACAAAATGCCAGCTTGCTGAAAAAATGATTTTCATCAGAATAATTGGAATATCTCAAATTCTTATGTGGGTCCAGTCATATTTTACTTTCTTGCTTGGCACTATCTATCTGTCTGTCTGTCTATCTATTTATCTATTGTGTTCAGTCATCCATTTATTTATATATTCATTCATTTGCTTGTCCTTCACATATATGTTATTTGTTTGTTCCTTCATTTGTTTATTTATCTGCTCATTTATTTATTTACCCATAAATCTTTTGAACAGATTACATTTTTAAAGTAGGAAGGTTGTTTTGTGATAAAGGATAATTACTACTTTTAAAAGCCTTATCAGTTTCTTCTTTCAGAAAACTAAAGCCAAGTTAATACTGTGTCAGCTTTAGAATTAAATAGCAAAATTAATTCTTCATTATGACTTGAATATTTAATGTAAAAAATGCTTGGCTGAAAGGTTTAATTTAAAATATTTAAAAATCATGATGAGATTTTCTTCAGGGTGAAAGCTTTTCTTGATGTCCTTTGGGAAGTAATTTAATGAAAAACAGATAGAAAGCCTGAAAGCTGAGCTGAGGCATTTCTTTTTCTAGTGTTGCATGCCAGGAGGTAGAACACTGGCCCCCTACTATAGGATTTTAGGCAAGACATGACTTCATTGAGAGTCAGTTTCCTTATTTGTTAAATGAAAAGATAAAACCATGCAAATTCTAAGTTCTTCTCCATCTCCGAAAAGCTATGATTCAAAGCATTTTTCATCATGGAGAGAATATAGTTAGTGAGCATTATGAAATTTATAACATGGGGAAAATTCACAAAACTCTGTATTTGTATGGAATCAAATTTGCTTGTAGCTTTTTGTTTGTGGGTGGAAGCTGAAACAGGGATGAACTAAAACTGAAGTGATTTTTGTCAACCAAGCAATAGATGAGTCACTGAAATAGTCTAGTCTGGAGGAAGAATAAAGCATTTAAAATCAGGAAAGCTTCTTTCGAGTTCTCATTTGAGTACTTACCTTATATGTTATTGACTTCCTGTGCCTCAGTTAATTCATCTGTAAAATGCAGATAATACATTACCTGACCCAGGAGTTAGAGTCAAAAGATGTTATGGGAATTGAATGAACTAGACTGAACCACTGAATAGATTTTGGGTTGAGCTATATTTACAACAATACTTACAGCAGTTTTTTTTGTGGTGGTAAAGAACTGGAAATTGAAGGAATGTCCATTAATTGAGGAATGGCTGAACAAATTAGGAAATATGAATGCGATATACTACTATGGTCCTGTAAGAAATAATGGCAGGGACGGTTTCAGAACAATCTGGGAAGGCCTACGTGAATTCATGCAAAGTGAAGTTTGCAGAACCAGGAGAGTAATTGACATAGTAATAGTAATCTTGTTGGGAAAAATAACTGTAAAATACTTAGTAATTCTGATCAATACAGTGATCCAGCACAACTCCAAAGGACTCATGATATAAAATGCTACCTACCTCTGGATAGAGAACTGATAGACTCAAAGTGCAGCTAGAAATATGTTTTACTTTATTTTTTTTCAGAATACAGCTAATATGGAAATATGTTTTGCATGATTGTATATGTATAATGGATTTCATATTTATTGCTTTTTCAGTGGGAGGGTAGAAGGGCAGGAGAGAGAGAACATGGAACTGAAAACAAAAATAAAACATTTTTTTAAAAAGGAAAAAAGATATTGGGTTGAAATAGAAGTTGTGAAGTGAGAAAAGAGAGTCCAGGACAGAACTTTGGAGGGCACCAATGTTTAGAAGAGAGGACACAGAGGATGGCAGCAAAAGAGATAAAGAATGAGTGTCAGCCAGGTAGGAAGAGAACCAGGAGAGAGCACTGTCAATAGTGAAAAATGCTATAGAGAGATCAGGAAGGATGAAAACTAAGAATAGACCACTGGATTTAACAGAGTGGTAAGGTGGGGAACCAAATTTCAAAGAGTTAAAAAGGAAAGGCAGGTGAAAATTAAAAAATTATAAACAATTTGTTTTCTAGGAGTCTGACAGTAAAAGGGAGGAGAGATATAGGATAACTTGAGGGGATAGAAATCAAGTGATTTTTTTTAAAGGATGGTGTTAAGCCCAGCCATATTTGCAGGCAGGAGGGAAGGAGCTCAACATACATTGAGATTGAAGATTTGGGGGGGGTGGCGATTTAGGGGTCAAGCAGATGAAAGAATTTGGATAAAGGGAAGAAATACAGGTTCGGAGTTGGCAAGAAGAAGGGTTATCTTTTTATCAAATGTAAAAGGGGAACGACAAATTGACAAATGTTTAGGTATAGAATGAGGAGAAGAGAAAAGCTTAAATGATAGAAACCATTTTCTAAGTAAAGTAGGGGATGAGGTCTTTTGTTAGGATAAAAGTGATGTGGTGATACAGGAACTTTGGTTTTTTTTTTTTTGCAAGACAATTGGGGTTAAGCAACCTGCCTAGGGTCACACGGCTAGTAAGTGTCAAGCATCTGAGGCCTTATTTGAACTCAGGTCCTCCTGACTCCAGGACCAGTTCTCTATCCACTGTGCCACTCTGCCCTTGATATAGGAACTTTGGAAAGAAAAGAGAGCAGCTACTGTGAGGAGGGTTACAGAAAGTCAGTTAGGGAAGAATAAAAAGGTGGCCATACAGAAGTGAGTGACCCATGGAGATTAGATAATATTAATTTGTAGTGGATCTAGTTGACATAATTGTGTTACTTCTTCCTGAACCATTAAGCAGCATGTGAATAGCAATAGAGAAGGCATATGATGGGAGTGACCCAGAGGACAAAGGATTCAAGAACTGAGGAAAATGCATAATTAAAGAATGGTAAAATCAGAATTAAGAAGCAAGAAAACTGAGGCCAGAGCTCATGGGTATAGGGGAGTAGGGACAGGGGGAGTAATACTTGAAGTCTTGATGAGGAGGAAGAATTAGATTTAGAAGAGATAAATCCCAGAGAGAAAGAGAAGAATAGGGAAGAATTCTCTTGGGTGTTTTAATTTCCCTTATCTGGCTTTTGTTGCTTACTTACATGTAAAATGAAGGAGCAGGAGCAAGAAGGTTGTTCTAGATAAGAAGTTCTTAACCTGGGGTTGTAAACTTAATATATATATATATATATATATATGTTTTGATAACTATTTCAATCTAATTCATTTCCTACGTATTTTAATTTTTGCATTTAAAAACATTATTTTGAGAAGGGGTCTATAGAATTCACCAGACTGCTAAAAAGGTCCTTATATTGAAAATTGTGCTGACTTAGTGATCTCATTGTTCCCACTCCTGCATGTCAATCAGTGTTGGCAGAGGCTCTGTTTGGGAAGTCTGTAGCTTTTGTATTTCCTGACATCCAGCAAGTAGAAAGTCATCCCCTACCTGCCCCTACGTAGTAGCTAGCACTTATCTGAAACTGGGTAGCAGTTAAGACACAAAGGTCCATCCCCATTTGCTGATGTGGACCTATCCAGATTCTGGCTCCATTTTGAATCCCTTTCTATTCTCTAGTAATCAGTCCATCAACATGTTGCTCCCTTGACATATTTTTTTTTCTAAATAAACTCTTTTAATTCTTTTTTCCTGAGTTCGCATCATTAATAAGGGAAAGGCCTGAACGATGAATATTCCTTTGAACATTTGATACACAAAAAAGTTTGTGATCTAGATGGTCTCTAGGAACTCTTCCATTTCTGGAATTCTATAATTTCTTATCTCTTGAGATCCATTCTAGTTTTTAGATCTATTGGAAATAATACTAACAGAGAAGGAGGTAGAGAACTAGCTGGATTTGAAGTAACTTTATTCAAGTCCAGATTTGCCCCATAAAATTCTAGCAGCAGCTGTTGTAGACCTTTGCCATGTAGCAGTGAATGCTCCATTGAGATTAGATAATATCAATTTGTAGTGGACCCAATTAAGTAGTACATCAATAGATGTAGAGAAGACAGATAATTAGCTAATGACACAAGAGCAGGCTTTTTACACTAACTTATATACAATAATATTTATAGCAACATGTCTTTTAGTTGCAGAGATTTGATGATAAATTATAAACTCCTCAATGTCAGGATCCCTTCTATTTTGTCTTTGAATACTAAATGCCCAGCATGCAACAGATGCTTAATCAATGGCTGCTGGTCCATCAGAAGGAAAGTGGAATTGGAAACCGGAAATTGCAATTAGAAATCAAAGGGATTCTCATCAATTGGGGAATGGCTAATCAAGCTGTGGTACATTATTATGATGGAATATTATTGTGCTATAAGCAATGACAAGCAGGATGATTTCAGAAAAACCTAGATTTACATGCACTGATGCAAAGTGAAGTGAAGAGAACCAGGAGAACGTTGTACATAGTAATAACAATATTGACAATCAACTGTGAATAACTTAGCTATTCTCAGCAATACGATGATCCAAGACAATCCCAAAGGATCTATGATGAAGCATACTATCCACTTCGAGAGAAAGAACTGATATTGTTTGAATACAGACTGAAGCATGCTATTTTTTACTTTCTTTTATTTTTTTTCTTTTATTTGTCTTCTTGTACAAAATGACTAAAGTGGAAATACTTTACATGATTGCATACGTATAACCTATATCTGATCGCTTACCATCTCAGCGAGGAGGGAGAAGAGGTGATTGCATATGATTGCACATGTATAA
Organism: Phalanger gymnotis; assembly: GCA_028646595.1. Lineage (NCBI taxonomy): Eukaryota > Metazoa > Chordata > Mammalia > Diprotodontia > Phalangeridae > Phalanger > Phalanger gymnotis. The sequence goes on along the minus strand of CM053622.1, from coordinate 228,847,963 downwards.
CCTATATATGATTGCTTACCATCTCAGTGAGTGTGGGAGAGAAGGCGAGGGGAGGGAAGGAAGGATAGAATTTTGAACTCAAAACTTTTCTTAAAAGTGTTAAAATTGTTTTAACATGTAATTGGGGGAAATAATGTATATTAAAATATATATGTGTGTATATCTATATCTATCTATCTTTAGAAGGAAAATGGGTACGTATTGATAGGGAAATGGATGAAAAAAATTGTGGTATATGAATATAATGGGATATATAACAAAGAATTCTTAGTATTGTGGGAAGTCATCAACGGACTAAAACTGAGCAAAGTAGGCAGACCTGTGAGAAAAACTTACACGATCACCACATTAACAAAAGAAAACAACATTGAGAAACTTCAGAATTCTGATCAATTCAGTGACTAATCATGATTTCAGAGCTCTGACAGTGAAGCATGTCCCTTGCCTCCAGGCAGAGAGGGGTGGACTAAAGGTGCAGAACATACAGTTTCAGATGGAGCCTAAAGGTACAGAACAAAGCATACAGTTTCAGATGATTTATTTTCTTTACCATACTTATTTATTTATTTATTTTACAAGGAAGGGCTCTATTTTGAGGGTAGTGAGGGGAGGAGTAGGATCAGTGGGAAATGAGAGTTATGTAAAGAAAGAAAAATGAATCAAACATTTTTTTTAAAGATGTGACGCTGTGAAAGCAGTTAATGATTTAAGGGAACTATTTCCTCTTTATTATTCTCCCTTGGGGAAAAGCAACAGGTGTGCTGCCTTGTGCCCAAGTCTTAGAATATTAAATGTCATTCCAACAACCCTGAAATCTCTTTTAATATCCTTATTTACTTTCAGTTTTCAAAAAAGGCCTAGGAGCAGCAACAGAGCAATTGGGATGATAGGTCACTGAACTAGTGAGCAAAAAACTCCTTTGAATGAATGGACCAGCAGCCATTGATTAAGCATCTGTTGCATGCTGGGCATTTAGTATTCAATTTTCATATTCTTAAAAAGGAAAGCCAGTTTCTCCCCAAGTTCCTTATTTTTTCCTCTTTCAAAATTCAGTAACTGGTACATACTTAATCATTCATGTATTCAACCAATATTTATTGAGCAGGTATTCCATGCAGGGGCCAGCAAGGTGGCATAGTGGATAGAACCCCAGGCTTGGAGTCTAGAAGACCTGAATTCAAATGTGACCTTAGACATTTATTAGCTGTGTGAACCTGTGCAAGTCACTTAGCCTTGTTTACCTCTGTTTCCACATCTGTAAAATGAGCTAGAGAAGTGTATGAACAATTTGGCTAGCAGCTACTGTGGCTGTGTAAAACCAACAACAACCAGCACACAGAGGCCTGCCAGCATAGGTTCTTCAATCTGCTTTACTAAGGAAAGTAACTTTAAGGGGTTAACAATTAGTTTAATCACACATACAAATATCATTCACTTAGTTCATGGAGAAAGGATCAGCCCCCTGAACTTCAAGGCAAATACAAACAGAAATTATGAACATCAACAGACAGACCTTGTCTGATTCAAATCTCAATTCATAGTTGCCAGGGTTTAACAAAGTCCCAACATTTGGGTTTACAAGTCGGGGGAGGGGATAGCTCTTAATGAGGGCTGCCCAGAGTCTCTTCAAGTCACATGCCACTTTTCCAGTGAGTGAGAGCCCCCAAAGGAAAAACACCGGCCTCCAGGTTTATGTATCTTGTTCAGGGTCAAAGGGCATCACAATGTGCGACTCAAACCCATGTGACCTAAAAGCATCACAAACATGGGACTCAAACCCACCTGGCCTAAAAGCTTCTGGCATCAGAAACATGTGACTCAAACCCATGTAAACTAGGCTTTCCCTTGAGGCAAGCAAGTCATCAAAGACTCCTGATTCAATCAAAGAAACAAAGGCCAGACTCTTCAAAGGCACTTGATCAAGTAAGTGCTAAGAGAGAAAACAGTAAAAGAAAGTCTCACCTTAATTACTGATACAAGAAGGAAATGGCAAACCACTCTAGTATTTTTGTCAAGAAAACTCTGAAAAAGGGGTTACAAAGAGTCAGACATGACTGAAAAGAATTGAACAACAAAAAAATTCCATGCAAAATACTGAATAGGGAACAGGAAGATGAATGTGGGCTATAAGGAGATCCAATCAAAGTATCCTAGGAGTTTGGAAAAAGCAGAAATCCTTTTGTGCTGGGATGATCAAGGCAGGTTTTATAGAGGAAAAATCATTGTAAACTCCTGGGGGTAGGGGTGGACCAGGATGTGACATTATATAGCAAGACAAAAAGAAAATGGGTGGGGTGGAGGAAGAAAAAAAAAGGCTTTGGTTGAGGCTGGCTAATGGGTAGAAGGCCCCTTTAATTTATCGTCTCTTTATGACCTCTTTTTTTTAAAAAAAATCACTTTAATTATAGTCCCTTGGATCTACTATCATAATAAAAGCTTTATTAGCATATCATCCTCACTGATCAACACACATAGAAGTATACAGTATTATTATACTTTGTATGGTAGCTTTCAGAATTTTCACATGCTGAATATTCTCATTTGATCATCAAAACACACCTGTGAGGTGAACAGAAAAAGCAATCATGATTTAGAGTTGAAAGGTACCTTGCACATCATCTGTTCCAACCATCTCATTTTACAAGTGGAAAACCAAGAAACAGAGGTTAAGAGCCCAAGATTAAAGAGATTGTAAATAACTGAACTGGCAGCTAGCTGGCACAGTGGATAGAATGCCAGGACTGAAATGAGATGAGTCATCATCCTGAATTCAAATCTGGCCTCAGACTCTTAGTGGCTGTGTGACCCGGGGCATGTCATTTTACCCTGTTTACCTCAGTTTCTCATATGTAAAATGGTGTGAGAAGGAAGTGGTAAGCCATTTCAGTATCTTTGCCAAGAAAATCCTAACTGAGGTCATCAAGAGTGGGACATGACTCAAAACGACTCAGTAACAAGTAACTAAGGTGAGATTTGAATTTCGATCTTCTGAGCCCTAGTATGGTGATTTTTTTGTTGCGTTGGTTCTAGATCTATTTTTAAAAATGTAACCCGCACTTATTCCTTGCTCTCTTATGTTTGAATTATCATTTACTTCTTGGCACAAAGGCAACGATAGATAATTCAAGGAGAGTTAATGTGGAAAGGACCAAGACGTCACACATATGGTCTACAGGTTGCATGTGGCCCACAATAATCTCGTGTGGCCAAACTATATAAAAATGCAATTGGGAGATATTAAATTAAATAAATAAAAAATAAATATAAATAATACTACATTTTAAAACTAGTCAATACGTAATCTGAAGGATCCTTATATATGGTTTATTGGTCCCTTTTCTATTTGACTGACACCACTGTATTAGGACATATCCCTCCAGAGTCTTGAGTGTGGTCTTAGAATAGGCACAAGAGGCTGGCAAGGATGGGTTGTGGAGGTATGAGAACACACGTCTGGGGTTTTCTTCCTTCTTCTGTTGTACCTGAGTTTTTAATTTCCTGCTTGCCATGTGAGGGAAGGGTGTTATTAGAGATTACTATTGAATCCGGAATTGGTGGTCAACATGACGAGAAGAAAATGTCAAGTAACTTCAGTATGTTTGCCAAGAAAACCCCAAGGACAGTATTGGTGTACTATAGTCCATGGGGTCATGAAGAGTCAGACAAAACTGAATGATGGAACTACAACAATATGTGGGTCTATGTGGGCAAGGTAAATGGCTAGAGACACTGTGCCATCTGCTAGCTACCACTGCAAATATCACCAGCAAATATACCAGTGACCTTTGGCCTTGATTTTGAACTGCCCGGCTTCTAAGTGAGTAATGGGAGCTCCTGCTATGGGTGAGACTCCCAGAGAACCGGTTGAATTATCAAGCCCAGGTCCTGGAGTAAAGGGGAGAGATATGAGGGAAACAGCCTAAACATCTGACAAGACCAACTATTGAGAATCCCTGAGGCTGTTAGACAAGGGAAGGCAGCTTTCTTTCATCATGTTTCCTTCTACTCTGAGACAGAACTTGAGACGTATTCAAAATCCCTTGATCTTTTCTGTGACTTATGGGTCTACGTGCTCCAAAGAATTCCATGGCCATACCCAAAGAGATAAAATAGAGAGCACCTAGAAGAAGGCGGCAGTCGATGTTTGTATCTAGGAGTGTTTATCTGGGTCTTTTCATTTTTTTCCCCAACTTCCATAAGCTGTATGGACATGATAGGAGACCAAAAATAGATAGGAAATTCAAAATTTGGGGTTGGAATTAGACATATAGATTTCATTATTTTGACTGATATTTGACATCATCCTCTAGCTGAATGCTAATTCTGATGAAGACAGGGTTTAAACTGATTAGTACTACCTCTTGAAGCCACCTCTGTCATAGTGGGGGAGCAGATTAAGTGTTTGCAGGCTGAATTTCCTCTGGTTACCAACGGGGTAATTAAATGGCCTTTTTAGAGGTGAAGTGTTGTTGTTGTTGTTGTTCAAGCATGTCTGACTCTTAGTGATCCAATTTGGGCCTTTCTTGGCAGAAATATTAGAGTGGTTTGCTAATTTTTTTCCAGCTCATTTAACAAATGAAGAAAGTGAAGCAAAGAGGGTTATGTGACTTACTCAGGGTAACATAGCTAATAAATGTCTGAGGCCAGATTTGAACTCAGAATGATGAGTTTTCCCCAGATAGAGTGCCACTTACCTGCTCGTATACCTGTACTAGAGAAGTGAAAGAACTACTACACAGGTGGCTCAAGGATACCACCACCTAGTGGACAGTTTAGATATTACATTCTCTTGTTGGATAAAACTGTCAAACTACCATTCTACAGGCTTAAACAATGACAGTTTTGAGTAATTTTTTATTTTCAGTTGTATTCAACTCCTCGTATACCCACTTGGGGTTTTCTTGGCAAACATACTGGAACAATTTGCAATTTTCTTCTCCAGATCATTTTACAGGTGAGGAAATGGAAGCAAACAGAGTTAAATGACCTGTCACTTAGCTTATGATCTGACGGATTTGAACTTGGGTCTTCCTGACTCCAGGCCCAGAGCTCTATCCACTGCATCACTTATCTGATCCAAGAGATGGCAGCACACAAACCAATTCGTATTGCTGCTGCTGTTGCTGCTGCTGCTGCAGTGACCCAAGTATCACATGTGTGACAATAAGGTGTCAGAACTAAATAGAGCAAACTGACTTAGAGAGGTCAAGTTCACACAGATAGTGATTGGTAGAGCTGGCACTAGAATCCGTTTTTCTAAGCCCTAGGGTTCCTCATCCATCAGAGTGATTGCTTTAGTGAAGCACTGTAGATATTAACTAAAATGTTCTTTTGAAAATAGATTTGATGCCATATTACTATAGAATATCAAGGTGGTTCACTCTATCAAACATTAAACATTAACAGTCATATATCCATCATAAAGTGCTTAGTGGCAATCGGATGAGGAGGAAGAGTAGGACAATGATTAGGAAAAGCTTAGGCCTCATATCTTACCTTCCCAGATGTTTGGTGAACTCTTTCACAAGTTTAATGCTTAGCATCTTTCTCGTGGCCCTTTGGACAAATACCAAATGACTGTGAAACTTTGAAAGACAAACGAGGTCAAGGTTCATCAAGACTATTAAATACAGAGTGATTTCCTCACCAGCCCAATCAACTCCTGAGTTTGGATTTGCTTTCAAGGACCTTCTTTTATTTCTGAGATTCCTTATGCTTCAAGTGCTAATCCTCTGTCTCTAGTAGCAGTTACAATCACAGCTTTTAATCTATGCCCAAGTGGAAAATTACAGCCCTTGAGGTGATCATGTCAGTGCTGACAGTCTAAGACATGCTCAGTGGTGATCTAGATTTGTGCCCTAAGAGCTTCTCACCCAAGATGCACTTCTACCTCATTATCTTGAACAGTGGGAATTCTAAATTCTGTCAAAAAAAAATAGGACAACTATGGGAGTATAGGAAACCATCTGGCTGATAACAAGGATACAATACATAATTTGTCAGAATGAAAATTCATAGCTCTAAATGTTCAAAAATAAATTAATAATCATAGTTGTTGAATGTCTGAGATGCATAATATACATTTTATATGCATGTTTGGATAATATATTGAATCAAGGACAATTGAAAGAGAACAATCTTTCTGGCTACTAGGATTTCTTTAAGGGGGTAGAAAAAGTACAACTTTTGAGGTATAGGTAAAATTACATGAGAGAACCCTAGAAAAGAATTATCCTGCATAAAGCTAGCTTAGCAAAAACATTTAAGATTTGTTTTATAAGGAGCTTGGTATTTCAGAATGACTGTTGGTATAGTCACTAATTATTTATTAGAAAGAGCACTGGAGTGGGACTGCTGGTGAAGACTTTCACACTAACCATGTGAGTCACCATTTAAACGTTCTGGTTCTCTGTTTTTCATCTATTAATTGAGGACCTAAACCTAAATTATATTCAAAGTTCTTCCAGCTCAAAATCTCTATTTTATTCTTAATAAGAAAGAAATGCTTATGTAAAAACATTTTTGTTGCATAATTTCTCTAAAAAGCTGTCTCATTTTGTACCTCAGTTTACTCACTTATAAAATATAAATAATAATGCTTACCTGATAGATTATAGAATTCTTTTCTTAAATGTTGTCTTTTTATCCTTTTTACTTTTGCATACATATTTCTTTCTTATCAAAAATAAAATAAGTTTAGGGCTAGAAATAATCTTAGATATCATCTATGTCAAAGTTCTCATTTTATAGGTGAGGAAATTTAGGATGGAAGAGCTTAAACGATGAGTTCAAGTCACATGGTTAGTGTCAAAGCCAGTACCAGATACCCCACTTTGGTATACTTCTACTATATCATTAGAATCTAAACTTCTTACAAAACTAACCTTAAACCTGATTTTTGCTAAGTGTAGCAATGAATTGGGCATTGGGAATCCTGTCCTCATCATATTTTGCCTGCTGTCAAGTAAAGGGGATAGGGAGAATTGGGCGAGCCTTTGTAATAGAAGGTCCTGTTTTCCATTTCAGAGCATGCATAATTATCGTTACCTTTTCTGGTTCTCACATGGTGAAAAAATGGATTTTTGATGGGCTGCTGAGTCAGAACTGGGAATATATATATGAAAGATTCCAGAAGGAACAATGTGCCCTTTGTTCATTCCTTGGTGTCTAAAGAGGAGAATGAGTTGCTGTGGGGTTCTGGCTTGGGGAGGAGTCTCAACCCTGCCACTCTGGTTGGATGTAAAGCATTCTCTGAGGATGAGCACTCCATCTTCTATCCCCACCCCATTGCACAAAGTTTACCTTTCTAAGGACAATTCTTTTCTAGAGGTCTTTTATGAAATTCTGCCTGCAAGTTAAAAGAAACAGTTTTTGCCCCCACACTCCTCCCATAAAGAAACCTAAGAGGCCATTAAGATGAGTCTCTTTTAAGCATCTTTGATTCATACTACATACAGCAGCAGGGAAAGCCTACAGGGTATGAGCAGTCACTCACTGGTGGTTGTAGACAAAATAAGCAGTTTGTGATAGATGTAAAGAGTAAAGACAAGCAGCTTGGCTCTTAACACTTCTGGCACTATATGATGACTGCCAAAAAAAAACCAAACCAAGCATCTAGAAAGTTTTACATGTTAATTTAGAGAAGAAGCAATTCTGAATTCTGAAATGAATGTCTTCCTGCAGAAGAGTTTTGGTTTAAATCATTTTGAAGTATGGGGTGGGGTAATGGGAGAGAGTGCACACCTATGTGTGTTCATGTATGTGCATGTGTGTATATATGTGTGTAGATATTGCTTTCACAGGGATAGAGCCAAAAGGGTAGAGCGAAGTGAGCATTTTTGATGGGCTCTCCCAACAAAACCCCTTAAACAACTTAAAGAAGCATGTCAAACCAATTCTGAATGAGATAACCAACAAAAAGTCACACATTTTTTTTTCCAGCCCAGGGCAAATTAAGAGAACAGAAAGTGAGATCTTCAGATACTGGAGTAGAGGCTGGCTCAAACCATGGTGTAGTAGAAGTAGCAATAGGTGTTGGCCTAGGCAGCAGCAGCGACAGCAGTGGTGGCACCAGGAGGGCCCAGAACACACAAGCAGGTAGGGAACTGAACATCTGGTCAGAAAGAGATTCCAGAGGATCCCAATGCACACTAGGCATAGAACTGGAGGCATTTTGGCAGCTCCTTTACCTATTACCCAGTTTTAGATGTAGTTTCAGGGCTGAAAGGAACAATTGTAGTTGCATGGGAGCAAGTGCCCTATTTGGGTATAGACCAGAGGCCAGACTAAGAGAGCAGTGACCAAACCACACATACAAAATTTGCTTAAGATAATTACCCTTTATGTCTAAATCACAAACCCATTTTGATCTTATCTTGGCAGTTGGAATTTTTATGATAATCAAAGTTCGATGGAACTTGAATCAGAACAAATGAGACTTGATAAAATCTCTTAAAATTATAATGAACTTCATATTTGATATCATATTCATTTGCCTACCATTAATGATATCAGTTCACTGAACAGTGAATATGATCATTTTGGCCATGTGGTTTTGTACTGCAGAGTTAAATGACAATTTTAAACATAGCTTTGAATGGTACAAAACGCCTGATGTGGAATGTAACAAGTGAGGATATTGAGAACAGTACATGCTGTTTCAAGTATAGAAAAGGAAGAAGTAAATGTAGTTCTATCGATACAAGTTTATCCATTAATTTGTGAAAGGAATGCCCTTTGGTTTTATTGAATTAAGAGCAGTGCTAGAATATCTACTTACTTTAGGCCAGGAGAAGTTCTGTAAGTGTTCACACTCTCTCTCTTCAAGTTACCTTGTATTTACTAGTGTGTTTATTTATTGTATCCTTTAGTAAAAATAAGCCGTATGAGGTCAGGGACTATTTTTTTATTTTGTCTTTGAATACCAATACCTATCACAATGACTTGTGGCAATTCATTTCCTAATGACTGCCTTTTGAATAAATGTATGCTATAAGATATCTAATAGAAGGCACTTTTACTTTTTTCCTCAAGGAAAAGCAATTTCCCAAGTGAAGTTTCATCCATCAGCCAGATGCCTGATTGCTTCCAGGGCATCAGACTCTGCTTCAGAGAATGAACTGAAGAGTTTAAAGCTAAAAAATGTGTAGTATACTGAGTTCTCTACAAACTGCTGTTATTTATTCTCAGGTCTTCGGTTATATTGGTTAGAGTAGAAATTTTCTGACCTTGGCGGTCATTGAGACGACAGTCGATTTTCAAGTCTGCTATATATTTTTCAAGTAATTATTTTGACAAGCAAATGAAAAGTTGTTCAAGGTATGCCTTCTCCAAATTTCTTCCTAAGAGTTTTTCCTTTTGGTCTGCATTTATTATTTTACCGCTGTGGGAATTCCTGATGTGGAATGTCCCTCCTTCAAAATAAATCAAAAAATTCATCTATAACCTAAATTCTTAAAGAGTTGTAGGGATATTGTATAAAGAAGATTCATGTGTTAAAAAGGGGCAGAGTATATAAACTTTCTTGTCTTCATTCAAAGATTTTATGATGTTATGTATCTTAGCCTTGAGTAAATCTCTATAAAGCTAAGAATCAACTTTCTAAAAGTATCATGGATAAACATCTCTGATGTTTATAAATAACATTAATTATATGAAACTTCACATTTGCAAAAAACCAAATAAGTAATTTGAAGTTTACTATGTTAATAATATTTTTCTAGCTACTATGGAGGTACAGAAGATTGGGACTAAATTCCTACCCACAATAAGTTATTGAATCCCAAACATGAAAGGGACCTTAGAGTCCACTCTATAACCAATGCATAAATACTCTAGATGACATCCCTGGAAATTTTAATCTCTACTGAAACATTTCTTGTTATAGAAACTGCTACCTTGTAAAGAAACTCAATTAGTTTTAGACAGCTCAAATTTTAGCAGATGCCTTTTTACATTTAGCGAAGTTTTGCCTTTGATTTTCAACAAGTATTTTTTAAAGCTTCTACAACAATCTTCTACAATATTGTGGAAAAAGTAATGACAAAGTTTCTACCTAAAAACCTCTAGCAAGGGGTCATGCAAAGGAAACTTAGAGAATTGGAGAGAGGCCTGTTCTTTAAGTTAGAAAGACCTGAATTAAGTCTTGTTTTTTATATACATTGGCTTCATGACAATGGGAAAGTCAATTCACCGTTCTGTTCTTTTGGTTACTCTCACACTAAAATGCATAGATAAGTGGCAGATCGGTACCTGTAAAGGGAGTTTCTCCACTCCAATAAAATCAAAGATCAAACTCCACATCAAAACAAATATGTCTTGTGCTATGTGCCGAGGATACAAAACAAGAGCAAAAATGGCCCCTGTCCTCTAGAAGGTTACATTCTTCTGAGGGCTGGGGTTAGGAATACAACATAAAAATAGATTAGTATATATGATAATTTGAAGAGGGATAGAGATTTAACAAGTAAAGGAATGAAGGTAGGCTTCCTCTTGGAAGTTGCAACAAAACCTATCCTGTAGCAACAATCTGCCTAGCAGCTGCTGTAGTGGTGTGCAAGAGCAATCACACCCAGCACTCAGAGAGCTGCCAACACAGGTTCTTTGATCTGCTTTTCTACGGAAAGAAAATTTAAGGGGTTAACAACCTCAGCTTAATTAAACATACATATATCATTCATTTAGTTCGGGGGCGGGGGGGGGGATCAGCCCCCTGAGCTTCAAGGCATTCTACAAACAGAAATTACAAACATCAACAGAAAGACCTGGTCTGATTCAAATCACAATTCACAATTGCCAGAGAAACACCAATATCTGTCTGGGTTATCAAAGCCAGGGGGCAGTCACAACAGCTTTCCCAGAGTGTCAACACTCCTTCCATGAGTGAGCCCCAAAAGTCAAACACCAAGCTCCCCTCAATTATATCCCTTTTGAAGCCCTGAGGGCTCTGACCTCACCCAGCCTGGCTGTGTGAAAGTTCCACTTCCCCAGTATCACAGCATATACAAGTCAAGGATGCCTGATTGTCTTAGTGCTGAGAAACATTCCAAGACAAGATCCCACTTTACCAGCCCCATTCAAACAAAGGCCAGAATCATCAAAGGCATTTAAGAGAAGAACAACAAAATATCCTCAAAATATACATATCCTCAAAAGATCCTAAAGATTCTAAGAGGTAAAGATGAAGACAGAGGGGATTTAAGACATGGAGGACAGCTTGTGAAAAGACAGGAGGCAACAAATTCGATGAACATGCAAGTGGATCAATCTGATGGTAATGTTGAGAGTGTGGAGGAGAGTAATAGGAAATAAGACTGCATAGATGAATTATGGCCAGAGAATGAAAGAATATAAATGGCAAACTGAGGACACTGTATTTTATCCCAGAAGCAGTAGACCAAAGGGAAACTACTCAATATGATCAGACTTGTGCTTTAGGAATATCATTTTGGCAGCTGTGTGGAGAGTAAATTGTAAAGGGGGGAGGCCGAAAGCAGGAAGACCATTTGGAGGCTCTTTAAATAGCAAGAAATTATATGAACTGATAGGATAGTGGCTACATGAATGGAAAGAAGGGGCCAGAGGGGTAAGATCTTATAGAGTTAGACTCAACCAAATTAGGCAACTGATTCCCATTCATCCAATATGAAATTGCACAGAATTAATTTAATCCTTCTATCCCTCAAAACAATTAATACAAACTAATATGATCCCAATAAGTATTTCTTCTTTAAGCTTAACATACTTAGAAGCCTCAATTTTTCTCTTATGAGCTCATAAATTAGTTGAGGAAAAAATTCATACATCACTGGAACTTTTAGTGATTTAGACAATAATACGTGTGTGTGTGTGTGTGTGTGTGTGTGTGTGTGCCAATAATTCCAGGATCTTGGATTTCATCAGTATGGGTTATTTCCTCTATAAATATGGATCACAACATGTCTGACTTACACATTCTTTAAAAATAGCTATGGATCCAAAATCCATCATCCTGAGGTCCATCTAGTGATAAGTAGTCAGGCTGATCTTCCCATAAGAGACACCTTTCCACCTTGGAAGAAGCCATCACATTACGCATACTGTTACCATGGCCTTTGAGAATTCATGGTTACCTACATTTCACAATGAGGCAGCATAGTAGGACTTCAGTGAAATTATATGTGAATGCATTTATCTAACATATATATTTGTATCAGTAAGGCAAGATTCATGACCTCGAGGATGAAAAACTCTCTAGGTAGAAGGCAGAGGAAGTATAACATTTATTTAGACACCAATGGATCAGATCCCAAGATCAATGACTCCCATTCGATATAGCAGTAATTATATTCCAAAACCAGTAAGCCCACCTCAATGTAGCAACGAGGAAATTATAACACAGTATTATAGCAAGGAAACAAGTCATCCTGTAACCTTCCCTCCTGCTAGGGCCTTCCCATGAACAATCACTCACGAATTCTAAATGTCTGCTTGCCTGTGTCCTCTCTTGCAGTTCTGAAAGCCCTTGCAATTCTCAGAGTTCTTGCAGTCTCCTGGATTCTCTGGATTCTCAGTTCTTCAATCTCTGGATGCTATAGATTCTCAGGTCTTTGATCTCTTCAACTCTCTTGTCTGCACTCTCAGCTTCGCAGTATCTCTTGACACTGGCTCTCTCTCAATGTCTGCTGCCTCAATGTCTTCTTGACATCTGCTTCTGCTTCTCAATTCTACTTCTCTCACACTCTGGGCGTCTGATTGACTAGAACTCAAGTCTCTGATTGACTGAATTTATGCACTTCTGATTGGCTAGAACTCATGCACATACAACTGGCTCTGGTCTTAGCACCTCTCCTTAGGGCCCTGAGGGTTTCATACCTCTCATGACCACATTAGCAAAAGGGTATGAGCCTGGGCCCTTGAACCTAGTAAGTAAAGAGTCTAAGTAAAGGCCCTATTGAATGAGTGGGGAAGATCTTTAATCACATTAACACTACAATATTGGACAGAGTTGTCTGGTGCAAACTATTAGAGACAATGCAAAGTGTTAATTGTAAGATATAAAGAATCAGTTCAAAAAGATTTCAGAAAGAGAAAGAAAGATATTAACTGGCATTTGAAGTGACATTTTCCCACAGGTAATGAGATTCAAAGGATGAGTTGATTATAAATAAATAAAGAAGGAAAAATTCTTTCAAGGAAGGAAAATAACACAGGAGCCCATGCATATGTGAGAGGTGGGGTGAGGTGGGGAAAGACGTATATAGAAGAATAGCAATAAGATTGTTCTAAATCTACAACAAAGGTTTCAAATTGGGTATTAAGGGAAAACAAGGTTGGATAGGTAGGTTAAAGTTTGGTGACAGTGTTGATAGCTAGAAAAATGAGTTAGGTAATTGGAAGCCGCTGCAGATTCTTGATGAAAAAGTAGCATAATTAATGCAATGTTTTAGGAAGATTACAGTGTCTGTGGCATGGAGTCTGAATTGAAGTGGGGAAGGTAGGGAAGCCTTAGGATAGGCAGGTTAGCTATGAAAGCTCCTATACTAATAGCGGAATGAGATGATAAGACCCTGGAGTAAGTAGGCGATAGTGAAAATTGAAAGGAAATGCTGGAACTGAGAGGCATTGCAAAGGAATTGACAACACTTATTTACTGACTGAACATGAGAGGCAAAGGAAAGTGAAATGTTGAGTAAATAAGTTTGTAGAAATGTGGGAGTTAGAAAAGAGACATAAGAAAATGTATAAAAATTATTTTAATCAAAGCTCTCAGATTCACAAAGTTTGAAAGATGGAGTAAGAAATTTTAAAAAAGGAGTTACTCTGTCAAAAGGCTATTTAAAAAAAAACAACTATACATCATCCAGATAATCTTATCTCCTCCCACTCTCTATTCCTCTTTCTCCTTTTCCTTCCTCTACCTCTCCAAGTAATAGATAAACCACATTATCCACAGATTATCAATGAGTTCAATTATGGAGGGGATGAAGAAAGAATAAAGATTGGCACAAATTTCAAGGTATAGATAAACAGTCCTAGAAAATTACTTCCCCAATCAGATGTATGGTTAGGAAACGATAATTAGCTAAATGAATTTATAATGAGTCTGCAAAGTTTCCTCTCTGATAGTTTGCCTAGGCAAAACAGCAACAACAAAGGAAATAATCAGGCCAAGATAATCCTATTTTCATAACTATTTTATTTCAGGGGAAATAAGATCTCATTTTTAATATAGATGCTACATGTCAGTTGTATTTTTAAAGGCAAGCTGATAACTTGAAAGTTTATGAGAAAAACCACATAATCAAAAATGATTGTATTTATTGTTGAGGAAAGGTTATAGCAATAGATTTAATTAGACAATAACTTGGTAAACACCACAAAATGATGAACAGAATTTCTCAAACACGTATCATTAAATGTGACAAAGGAAGACATTACTTGACCAGATTCTTATAATAGAAAATAAAATTTAATTATATTAGATGGCAAATTGCTATTAACTTGCTGTTTGTTCTCCCTGGAGTCAAGCAACAAGATTCTATAACTCTGATCCCTTTATAGTCAATTAATATTTTCAACAAAAGCAAATCCTTAGGGAGGCTCAGAGGCATAGCAAGTATTAACTTAATTTTGATTATGGTTGAAATTTAATTCACTGACTTCCACTGCCATGAAGCCATTATAAAGAATGTGTTAAGAAAAGATGGGAGAAAAGAAAATGCAATGAACCTCAGTTACAAACATAACTTTTTCTAAGTATAATGAATTGTAGGGTTTTGTCCTATTTGTCAATTTTTGAAGATGTAATTAATTAAAATATTGAGCCTCAGACAGGCCATAATCATAACAACATAATTCTTATAAACCAGACTAAACTGGAGAAGAACAACAATGCATTTATTCCCACTCTCTGGTCTATGAGCCAGAAAACAGGCTCCATAGATTTTATTTGGGGAAGGAAGATGTGTCACCTGATAGGGAAATGATCTTCATGATCCATGGAAGCCATGGGAATGGTTCTTTGTACAGTTGTTGAATTCTCGAAATCCCTCCTGTCTGTTGAGGTTAGAGGAAGAAAGAACACTCCTAATTCTTCACGGGTGCTATGATATCCATAACACCATAGACGTACATCAATTATGTGTTAGGAATATTGGCACTCCTTGGGCACCCCTGAGCCACGTTCTATGAATGCCTATGTATAACCTATGGAAATGTCATAATGATAAATTCTAGGATTTTTGTCAGTCAATAAACATTTGTTAAGTGCCTACTATGCATCAGGCAAGGGAATAAAAAGAAGGTAAAAAGACAGTCCCTTCACTCAAGGTACTCACAGTCTAATAGGGGAGATGGCATGCAAACAACTGTACAAATAAGCTATATCAGGGCTGTCCAACCTTAGGTTTTTATTGAAACAATAGACAATATATTTCGATTTGCCATTTTAGTGAGAGCTCTGTGGTAGCTCGGCTCTGTTTACTCAAGCATCCATGTAAATGTCTATGCTTGTAGGCAGCCACATTTTGGACAGCCCTGAGCTGTATCATAGAAATGTGGGAGTTGGAAAGGAGACATAAGAAAATATATGAAAATTATTTCAATCAAAGCTCTCAGATTCACAAAACTTGAAGGAGAGATTGAGAATTTTTTTTAAAAAGAAGTTACTCTGTCAAAAGGCTATTTAAAAAACCCAATTATATATCATTAAGATAATTTCATCTCCTCCCACTCTATTCCTCTGTCCCCTTTTCCTTCCTCCACTTCTCTAAATAAATAATTTACAGAGGGAAGGCAGGTAGAAGGTAGGATTTTAGCTGGGACTTGAGGTAAGCCAGGGGAGATAGGAGGTGGAGTGTTGCAGACATGGGGGACAGCCAATGAAAGGAAGGAGCTAAGAGATGGAATATTTTGTCCATGGAGAGGCAAGGAGGACAGTCTCATTTGATCAGAACATATGTGTGAGTGGGGTATAAGGTATAAGAAAACTAATTGTGGGGAGGGTCTGGGTAATGAAGGGCTTTGAATATGAAATGGAGGATTTTGTATTTGATCCTGGAGGTGATAGTGATATGAATCTGGCTCACTATGGTACCATAATGTTTTTAAGTAATTCATTTTATGTGATGAGTGTTGTTAAGATTTGTATTTTATCCTTTTGTCCAAGTCCTGTATGCTATTCAAGTTTATCCCTCAGTATCATATCCTTATCATATCATAGAATAATTGTTTTTCCTGTATCTTAAATGTATTGGACACACTTCAAAAATCTGATGACCAGTAAGTGATGTGGAGGTTACAGAAGGGATGAACTGAAATGATCTGTGATCCAGTACATTTTGAATATCTCATTTCAGTAATACAATATCTTATATATAGATAAAAATAGAATATACATAATTGAGCAACGCTTCTTACAATTTTTAAAAAAATCTGCCCGTCTGAGCTATGCTATTTTTTAAAAATTCATAAACACCGAACTTGCTAAAACATTGGAAAATAATGATAGAGGTGAATCACTTATGTTTTGGACAAGTGCTCAGGGAGCGTCTATAGAAAGTGGCCATACAATCAAAGCCTTAAGGTCAAAAATCCTAATAAATTATAGAACACCTATGTTTGTTCATTCATTCTATTAATTCATTAATGATGGCATAGAGCTTAAGAAATTCTCTTTTTGAAATATTTATTCTAATTTTACTTCTCATATCTTACTTATTTTCTTAAGCTTTTTAACCACTTTGGAGCTTCTTACAATTGTTTCTGTTTAATTTATGTGATCTAGGTGTAATTACTGAAATCTCATTCTTATTTTTTCGTTCTTTATAGCACTTTTTTATTAAGGAGTCTTCTGCTTTTTTAGGCTCTTTGGTGGTTTTTCTGGGATTTCCCTTATGGAAATGTCTTTTCCCCTTTGTCTGCTGACAATGGTGTGCCCTTTGGATTTCTCCCCCTCAGTACCCAATGCAATATGGGAGGAACTGGAAATGTTACCTAAGAAGATGAATTTGGGAAGAGTGGGTGGGTCTAATCAAGTGTTGGAGGCAGCACAACTTAAAGTCCCCTGGGGATTGATCTGTAAAATATTTCAAAGAGGGGAAGATGCAAAAAAAAAATAAAAGGATGCAAAGGTCTCTGTTAATGTTATTACCCCTAGCAAGATGATTGCTAGAATATACTGAGGGCAAGGATTATTTGATTTTTGTCTTTGTATCCTCAGTACCTGACAGATAATACTTAAAACAATGTGATTGATTGATTGGGAAAAAAAGATGCCAGAATTTGGAGTGAAAAGGGACCTTAAAGATTATCTAATGAAGTGCAGTCCCTTCATCTTACATATCAGAGACCTGGGGCTCAGAAAAATGAAATGATTCACCTAAGGTCATACAATGATTCCATAGCTTAGCTAAGATTCAAGTCCAGTTCTTTTGACACCAAATCGAGTGTACTTTCCTCTCCACCTTGCACAGTCCCCCTAACTTAAATAACCACTAACCCATTTGCCTACTTTCTCATCTCTACCCAATCCTGGTACATTGATCAGACCCCACCTATGATATGGTATGTGAGCTGAGGCACAATATTTCAGAAAGAACATTGACAAACAACTATGTCCAAGGAAATTCCATTTGATTCAATAAATTATTTATCATCTAATATATTCAGAGTACAGTGGAAGGTGTTTGGGAATACCACAAAATGACACAATGATCAGAGGCCCAGCATTCAGGGAGCTTATATTCTACAGAGCAAATATAACATATACTTATGGAAGTAAAAGCCAAGTGATTTGAGAAGATATCCAGTGTTAATAATCAGTAAGAAAGAGCTTCCTCTAGGATGAGAGTTCTTAACATTCTTTGTGTCATGGACCCCCTTTGGCAGTCTAGTAAAACTTATGTACCCCTTATCAACATATTGTTTACAAATGCCATTCTCAAAAAGATGTTTTAAATGCAGAAAACGAATTACATAGAATTATGATGGAAACTAATATTTCAATATAAATTGACATGAAGTAGCCAAAATCATTTTAAAAAATCTATAAACCCTAAGTTAATAATCCTTATAGTAAGATATGGCTGCCATTGTAAGCAAACCACAAATTGAATCTTGGACTATGACCTAAAGAATGTGTTTAGCCTGCAG
The DNA here is from genome assembly GCA_028646595.1 of Phalanger gymnotis. Lineage (NCBI taxonomy): Eukaryota > Metazoa > Chordata > Mammalia > Diprotodontia > Phalangeridae > Phalanger > Phalanger gymnotis. The sequence goes on along the minus strand of CM053622.1, from coordinate 228,829,831 downwards.
AAGAAGATGCAAAAGTGTTGTGACCAGTCTTTTGACAGGTTTTGATGTAAAAAATAAAACAATTAGAATTTTTCTTCATGGCTCAGAATTCAGTAATAGGAGCAATGTATGGAAATTACATTGATAAAAATTCTGGCTTTTTACTCTTTAGTTTTCTGAAAATAAAATGGGCTTTTTCAGCAAGGTGAGCTTTCCATAAGTGGAGTTTTACAAACAGGGGAGTGATAATTGTTTGCCTGGGATGCTGTAGCTAGATTTCTCATTTCAGGTGGAATCAGACCACTTGATCTTTGAGAAGTCCGTTTCGACTCTAAGATTCTATGATTCTAGAAAGAAGAAAGTGGGCTGCTTTTCTGGAGAAATATGTGTATCCAAATAGTTTGTGTCTCATCTTCTTGAGACTGATTTCTATATTCAAAAGGTTTATTCGTTTTTTTGTGTAACAAGTATCTTGTCTGTTCATAATTAACCTATACTGTGATACCTAAGCCAGATGGTTCTTGGTTTGCCAGCTTCATTAGTATTTCCAAAACTCTCTAGCCAATATTATTGCCTCCAGAGAAATGAGGTAATTTACTGAATTCCTGGATAAACAGTTCGACATTAATTACTGTGAAAAATAATGCTCTTCAAAATCATCATGAGGTATACTTGAAAAAGACCAATGCAATCAATAATCCCTTTTGCACTCCAAACATGTAAACTTAGTTCTTGTATTTGAGTCTCTACCAGGGATGGGGAAACTGAGGCCTTGAGTCCACATGTGGCTCTTTATGTCCTCAAGCGTGGCCCTTTGAATCCAAACTTTACAGAGCAAATTTGGATTCGGTCAAAGGGCCGAAGTTGAGGACCTCGAGGGCCACATGTGGCTTCAAGGCCGCAGGTTCACCCCCTCGGCCCTAGCCCTTGAGCCTGCCTTTTCTGCTTCTTCGTATGCTCAAATTGGTATGCTGTCCTGACAAAAATGCGACAGGAACTAGTCCTAGAAGACTAGGTCTTCATCATTGCTGATCTTATCTCGACACTTCATCGTTGGAGCAGAAATGAGTTTGGACCCAACAAATTTGAAGAGATTTGATATGCAAACAAAGGTGCTTGAGCTAGAATTACAGGAGAACATTTCCTGGGTACTTGTTGTGTGACCTTATCAAGTCCTAACACAACTTTTCTTGGTTTGTTCAGAAGGTGAAATCTGTCGCAGCCTTTGCTACATGCTTCAACTCCCTGAGAAGCTAAATGTCACACTGTTCACAAATTGACTTGTTGTACTTGAGTAATCGTACTTAAGGCTGTGTTTCAAAGAGCTCTAACTCTCAAGAGTTCTAATGGCTTAATCACAACATTCTGTGATGACTCACCAGAATTCAAATAATAATAAGAAAAACCCTATGTGCATAGTGTGCTCTAGGTTATGAAGCACTTTCTTTGTAACTTCCTTATGAGGTAAACAGTAAAAATATCATGACCATTTTCATTTTACAGAAGGGGAAGGAAACGAGTGAGTGAATGAATGAATGAAGCCTTTAAATGCTAACCATATGCTGATACTGTGCTAAATTCTGGGGAGACAAAAACAAAAGCATAGACAGTTCTTGCCCTCAAAGAGACAACATTCTGATAGAGGGAGACGATAGTCATAGATGAATGTTGACCATTGAGGGGCACTTAGACACAGAGTTAGAGGGATGGTGAGTGGTTCCTTATGAAAGTAGATGGACATAGCTCCACTAGGAATAATTGCAGATTTGAGTGATCAGGGTTCCAGAACTACAAGGTAGTGAGGGAGGGGGGAGGGGGAAAGGGAGGAGAGATAGTTGAGGGTATTTACCCTCAGCTGAGGGTGTTGAGGGGCAAGGCAATTTGTGTGAAGACTAAGGAATTGGGAGTAAAGTGAAGCATTATTGGAGTCTGCCTGGAATAGTGAGCTGTGGGAATTCCTCAGATGAAAAGGTTAAACCTAAGAGGCACAGTTTCTCTAGGCCACGAGGTACTTGAGGAGCAGAAGGCCAGAGGGGAGAGAGTAAAGTAATTAAGTGCCCTACCTGGGGTCATCCAGCTACTGTGGCAGAAGCAGCATTTTCTGACTCCAACCCACCCTCCACGACTCTCCACTGCTTCTCAGTCAACAGAGAGCCATGGCTTTCCGTATAGATACTCTCATACAATTACAGCAACACAAACTCGATTGTTTTAAACAGACTATTGACTCTGAAAAAATGAAAAAGAAGTGGATCTGAGAGAAATCTGAAGAGATGATAATTGAAACCCTGGTAGTTGCTGAGATCACCAAATGGAATGGTGTAGAGAGAGAAGAGAAGAGGCCTGAGCCTCGGGAATCCCTGTGGTTAGTGGACATGACTTAAACGAAGATCTAGCAAATGACACAGAGAAGAAGGGGTCAGACAGGTAGGAGGGGAACCAAGAGAGAGCAGTGTGATTAAAAAAAACAAACAAACCCTAGAGAGAAGAGAGTATCAAACGAGAAGTGCCATGGTTGGCACTCATGATGTCATTGGTCTTCGAAAACAAAGGATGAACAAAACCTTTTCAGCCTCATTTTCTACATTTATGAAAATAAAACTCATGTACGTCAAGACCCCTACCTCTAATCCTGTGATCCTATGAAGCCTATCCTTTTGTTAACTGTCTGCCAGTTAGGTGGGTACATAGTGATATGTCAGAGTTGTTTGAATTTGTATTTCTTTTATAGAGAGCTTGAAAACTTTTTCATATGGTTATT
>CM053622.1:228792294-228826591 GCA_028646595.1 Phalanger gymnotis | reverse complement strand
CACTGATTTACATTAAATAATTGTAATTACTAAATGGGGTTTCCCTCTATCATTAACTTTATCACATTTGTCAGCAAGGAAGGCAAACTACTTTATTTCACTAATAATAATCTCATCTCAATACTTGCACCCACACATAACACTGAACAAACCCTCTTTCTTGTCAGAGATGAAAATGTCACCAATGCCTTTGTCACTTCCATACTGCTTGTTTGTTTGTTTTCATCTCTAAGACCCCTAAATGAAATTATTCCTCTCTTCTTCACTTTCTATAATCATATAAAGACACTGAGTGGAGAGGTTCAATGAATTGTCAAGAATCACACAGCCAGTACATATCAGATGCAAGTCTTGAACTCAGGTCTCTTACTGGCTTCAGGGTTCTCTTCTTTAGGTGCTACCCCATACTACCTCTCCCTTATTATTAGTAAAAGTAGCAGCAGCAGCAGTAGAATTGTTGTTATTGTGTTGTTGTCATATATTTATCACCCATACCAAGCCTCTTTGAGCCATCAAATTGATAACAAAAAAGACTGCTATTATCTCTCTCTGATCCTTTCATTGAAATAGTTATTAATCATATTAACACTACTGTTGTTTTTATGCCTTTCTCTTATTTTTAAGTTGAGATAACTGTTAATTAAAACAACACTTCTGAGGGTTTTTTTGGTCTCTTTTACTGCTCCATGATGATTACTTCGAGGTACAGATTAATGAAAATGAGATTGCTATTTTACACGATGTTTACATTGAGTTGGTGATTAATTTTTCATAGTTGCAAAATTTCTATTAGGGTTATGTCGTTGATATTTCCTCTTTATGGATTTTAATGTCGATAGCTTAGAATAGGAAATTCCTGTGATAATTTATTCTTGTGGAAAATTTTGTGACTTTTTTTGTTTTCAAAAGAGAACGTTAATTTTGCCTTAGAAAAAAGCTAATTTGAAGGGGCAGCTATGTGGCACAGTGAGTACCAGCCTTAGAGTCAGGAGGACCCGAGTTCAAATTTGACCTCGGACACTTGACACACTTACTAGCTGTACTACCTTGGGCAGGTCACTTAACCCCAATTGCCCTGCCTTCCCTTCTCCAAAGAAACCCAAAACAAAAAAAGCTAATTTGGGATTAAGGATTATTAACGTCTCTTATTTTTAACATCCTGAAAATATAAATTATTTCTGTCATTTCACATTTTGGGTGACAATCTAGTAAAACTCACATTTATCCTTTAACATATGATTTTTTTCTTCTTGGCTACTTATAAAATAATTTTCTTGCTGTTGTAGTCTTGGAGCGTAGCTATACTGTGTCTGTCTAGATGAGTTAAATCTGGGTTTATTCCTATTTGTTTTCTTGGTATTTAATTTTTCCCTTGATTAAAATATTTCTGAAAAATTTTCTTCTGTGATTTTCTGAAATATGACTACAAGACTCCTTCATTGAATCCTTTGGGTAGTATAATAAATTGCATTTTCATGCCCTGTACTTTTGTTCTTTCACTTTTGGAAAGCATCCAACGATTCTGGCGTAATATTTTTCAAGATTATTTTGTTGAATGTTGTTTCTGTCCTCCAGCCTTATGTGAAAAATAATTTTGATGCTTAATAGTTCTACTATTATACTTGTATGTTCCAAAGATATTTCAAAGTTGGAGACTTCCATCATCTGAGATCTCTGATTGTATTGTTTTGTTACTCCTTAAACAATGCATTTCTTCCTTTATCTATCAATATCTTAATCATCTTTGTTGATGTGTCTTGTTATAATTTCAGTTTTGTTTCTGGGACCATTGCTAATTGAAATTCATTATTTTTTTCTTCCAACCTGACTTCATCTTATTTAAGTGCAGGATATGACCTTGCTCCCATTACCTGAAATCCAGGTATATTAGATTTTATCATTTTCCCTATGGTTCTCCAGTATCCTTAAGGAGGCTAAGGGGTCTCTGTTCTTTGTCATTGGCTCCTCCAACTTTAGAGGGGGCCTGCATCTCAGTTTTATTTAACCACTAGTAGTCAGATTGGCTTTTATATTGAAATATTTAGTTTGGTAGGTATAATCACAAATATATAAACTTATTCCAAAACATGGGAGGCATAATCCTCTCCCCTACGCTGAGCCAGTCTCTGATGAGGGAAAGGGAATTAGATTCTTAGCTTACCTTTGTTCCCATAGAACACAGTTCTAGTTCCAACTTCAAAAATCCTTTTTGCTTGAGTCCCAAGCACCCTGGCTTCTCAGCGTTCCATGAAAGCTGGCTGGGTACAAACTTTCCACTTAATATCCTGGCTTCAAGGCTTGAACTTCTAGTCCTGTGGGGATCACCTAAAACTCCAGAAAAAACAGTACAGAACAGAAACAAAAACCCCTAGGGCAATTTATCAGAGTCAAGAATAAAAGAGAGCAAATGGGAAAGATAATCCATCACTTCTCGATGGTTCAGTTCATGGTAGCTGTGAAAGAAGGTTGTGAAAAAACAGCACATTTTCCAATTCATTTCAATAAACATTTATTAAGTGCCTATTAAGTGCCAGACACTTTGCTAAGTGCTAGGGATATACCCAAAAAGAGTTTCCAAAAGAACACAGTAGAAAGAGAAAGAACAGTTCAGTCTTGTCAGTTCTAAGGACTCAGACAACCCATCGAAGGAGGCCAGTCCAACTCACACACAGTTGGCTCCATATTAGCCAAACTGGGCATTCTCAAAAGGCCCCTCAAGGACATCTTTATGTTAGACTGGGCATATCCACAGAAGCCCAAATTACATAAGTAAATAAGAATTATTCATTTCAGAGTCCTTCCCATTTCTTTGTTCACTATTTTTCTTTTTCTGTGAAACAATTGTTTTGATTTTGGGGTAATAGTCTCTTTTCTTTTTTATTCTTTCTTTTGAGGAAGATATTAGGATCTTGCCTCTCTTACAACTTTTCATTCTTCTTGGAAGTTTTTAACATTTAATTTTTCAAGGTTCTATCCCATTATTATTTTTCTACATTGCAGCATTTCATTTTGTTGGACATTTTCTTTAATTTACTCATTACCCAATTTATATTTTGCTTTTCTTGGTCCGAGGATTTATTGTAGAATACTTAAAACCTACTTTTTATATCATTGCTCTTGTCAACCTTTACCTCTCAAGTTTTGTATTTATTCCCCATATGTGATTTCTTTTTACTCCTCTTTTATCCCATCTCAAACCATGTTTTATTAGAGGCTAGTGTTGCTGCTCTGAACTTTAGCAAACTTCCCTTGGGTAATTTTTATCCTTTTCCTCCACTTACCTTACCTCATTCAGTGACATTGGTGGTATAAAAATATAAGAGCTATCTTAGGGGGACTTAAATTTTGGAGTAAGGGATGTGGGTGACATAAGACTCCTGGACTAGATAACTAAAGTTAAATTTATAATAACTGATCATTCACTTATAAAATAAAAAAAAGCAGATTAACAAAACTTAGGAAGGCTTTCACTTCATTTGGTAGATCCCCCTACAGAGGATTTATGGGTAAATATGAACAAAAAGTACAAGTTTAGAAGGCATAGAGGGTTTTCATTGCCTATACTCAGGAGATGATGGATCCACCAAAATGAAAGATGAGAAAATACAGGAAAGAAAATAGAAAGCTTTGCATTATGTACTTTTTTTCTTCCCTAAGTGTGGGAGAGATAGATAAGAAATTAAAATAGCCATTAGGACATTGATTAATTTCTTGTCCATAGATATTATAGGGATATATGGAAGAAAGAAAAATAAAATAGGAAATATATGCATTTTTATACAATACGAGGCAGCAAAAGATGGAGAAAAATTAGGTAAAGTACAAAGAGTATCCAAAAAGTTTAAAAAACTTCAAAACACAAGGGACAGGCAATAACTAGGATACTTTGGAGGAATGTACCAAATGTAAATGAGCAGTGAAGGAATTTAACATAACAAGAAAAAATCACATGGAAAAGACAATTTTTGAAAATCATTAACATAATGAATGCATAGAAATAAGCCATGAATGTCTGTTACCATACTAGCTGTGAAAAGGTGGTTCACTTCTGCAAAACAAAACAAAACAAAAAAACAAAAAAAACAGGATCTCAGTGTACTCCAGGGGATAGATTTTTACCACATTTTCAGCTTATTACCAGAAACCCCAATATGTATGTAGTAAAGAAAAATTGCTATAGTTATCTCCCCAAGAAGTGGGAACATAAAGTTTGTTTTCAAATTTAGTTTACTTTATAGGCTAAAGCACACAGCCTGATCTCTCTGCTAACATTTTCTCTTAACTTTCCATTACAAATATGGCAGAAAGGTATTTGTACTCACCCACAGAGAAATGTTTCTTCTCCCATCTTTAAGATTTATATAGGCCTTTCCCAGAGTAGATTGTTTGTTCTGTAGTTTAGATTATCTATTGGATGGTCACCAAGGAGATCTGTTACAGCTAATATATTGTGTTAAGGCCTTCACATCAGTTTTAAATCTCTCATATTTCTCTTGCCTTTTTTTGGTTTGTTTTATAAAGGGAGGAAATTGTATCCATAAGATTTTTTTTTTGCTTTGTATCTTTTTTTTGAGGTGCAACCAAAATATAAACCATGCAAAATGAAGCACTTATGTCCAAAAAGGGGTTGTCCTCTTAAATAGTCAGTCTAGCACTGAGTACTTACAATGTGGTTTCTATGTGCCAGGAATTGTGCTAAGTCCTAGCAATACCAAGAAAGGCAAAAATATGTTCCCTGTCTTCAGGAAGCTAACATTTTAATCAGAGAAAGAACATGCAGATAACTATATACTTACAAAACATACAGTTTAAATGAAAGAAACCTCAGAGACAAGTAAGAGCAAGATGGATGGGAAAAGCCTCCTAAAGAAGGTAGGATTTGAGTTGAGTCTAGAAAGAAGCCAAGAAAGCATGGAGGAAATGGTAAAGAGAGAGAGCATTCCAGAAATGAGGGCCAGCCAGTGCCAAAGCAGAGATGGAAGATAAGCTGTTACCTGTGAAGAACAGTAAATAGGCTACTGCAATTGGATCCCAGAGTACAGGAAGGAGAGTTGAAGTGTAAGACACCTGGATAAATAGCAAGGAACTAGGTAATGAAGGTCTTTAAATGCCAATCGGAGAATCTTATAATCAATCTTGGAAGTAATAGGGAGTCACTGGAGTTTATTTAGTATGGTAATGATATAATCAGACCTGCTCTTTGAAAAAAAATCACTTTGGTGGATGGATTGGAGTGGAAAAAGATTTGAATTAGGGAACCCACTAGAAGGCTTTTGCAACTGTCTAGGCTTGAGGGACTGCACTAGGATGCTGACATCATCAGTGGAGAGACTTATTGGGAAATGTTGTAACAGTCGATATGCCAAGATTGACAGTGGATTGGATATGTAGAGTTAGTGTGAATATGCATTGATGGTGACAGTAGGCTTGTGAGCCTGAGAGATGGGAAGAATAGTCATCTCCCCAACAGTAATAGAAAAGTTGAGAAGAGAGAAGAGTTTCTGATGAAAGATAATGAGTTTTGTTTTGGATATGTTGAGTTTGAGAGGACTATAAGACATCCAGTCTGAGATCTCCAAAAAAGAGAGTATCACTGATGGGTGGTGAAAGGGCACGAATAGTTAGACAAAATCAGGGCAGTGAGGTGATGCAATGGATAGAGTGCTGGACCAGGAGTGAAGAAGACATGAATTCAAATCTAATTTCAGACAGTTAATAGCTATGTGACCCTGGGCAAGGAACTCAACATCTATCAGCCCCATTTTCCTCATGGAGGAAAAAAAAATGCAGATGATAATAATAATAGCACCTATCTCATAAGTGTGTGAGGATCAAATGAGATAAAATTTGCTGAGTACTTGGTAAATTTTAAAGTCCTAAGTAAATGCTACCTATTATTATGATTAAGTAAGAGAGACTTCCTCAAAGTGTCACCTGAGCTAAAAAACAAGTTAGAGATTTTTACCTTCTGGAACAGAAGAAGAGACTAAGTAAATAACTAACATTGTTTTGTCAAGAGAAAGTATTGACAGGCTAATCTAATCTCCTTAAAGTGATAACACTGGTGGGGGGGAGGGGAGAATGTGCTCCTTAGCTTCACACACTTTCAAGGAAATCTGTGATCTTATTGTTCTGGGTACTCCCCTCATGCCACTAAAAATCACAAACCATGAATCTCTTCTAATCCTGAATGATCCTTTTTCATGTCCTTCCATGAATTTTTCATAGGATCTTTACTGATGGGAGAGAGAACTTCCTTTAGGGTTTTTTTTTTTAATTTTGTGAATATCAGTGAAACATTCATTGCATCCTCAATTGCATTGTCCTATCTGCTTTTCTGATGATGAATGCCCTTGATGATGTTTCTTACATCTCTGTTTTTCATACTAATCATTGTTAATATGCTATAACTTATCAAATCCTCTTATGTGTCTCACCATGATCCTATTGGTCACCTGCAATTTTGATTTTTTTGGAGATTATGGTTTTTCATAATTGGCAGCCATATTGCATCACTGGCAAAGTATTAGTTTGGTATGCATTGTTATAATAACCTCAACAAAGTCATCAATGAAATTTTAAAATGAAATAAAACAGTGCAATATAATCTTTATGTATTATACCTAGGTAAAGATTATACTTGGCTATCATCATGTTACTGATACCGGTAATAGTGGGAATGAAGGGAGGCTAAATGAGGTCCCCTGACAGTTTATTTGTTTAATATTTTTATTTGTCTGAATAGATTCTCCTGGCTTCTGTCTGCAGTAGTAATACCTGAAATTTATATACAACATGCCAATGCTTCAAGATGTTTCATATTCATTATACTTCTGAACTTTGTGTGACAGATTGGTGACTATTGCAAGACCTCCACAGGCCTAGGATATCAGAGTCCTTTTCTCCACAGAAAGAAAAATGTCATGGTTCCAGATTTTCTAGGCATATACCAGTATAACAGTGACGATTTTGCATATAACACATTTCCAAAAAAGGTCTGAGTGTCTGCTTCTCTAGTAGAAATTCTGTATGTAAAGTCATACAAATAAATGAATGCTAGGATGGATCTGGTGACAAGCAGTAACACCAAATGTATAGCAAACAATGGTTGGAGGGTATGGAGTTTTAATGGAACTTGGGAAACTTTAAAGATGATATCTGTGAAGGAAGGATGTTAAGTTGATAGAAATAATATGAACAGTCATAACCAAAGAATTTGCTTCAATATCTAAATGGAACTGTGATTTCCTGATCAGATGTATACTCACTGCATCATGGAGACTGCAACCACTCCACACCTATGTTGTGGAAGTCTTGTGGTTGTCCTCTCACAAGTTTCCTTCCAGAAGTTGATTGAGTGTTTTGGGTGCCATGCTTAATTTCCCTCAACATTGCAAGGACACCAGTGGAACATACTGGATGCCTAGTGCTTATTTTTTCTTCTCACCATTGAAGCAGCACATCATCATTTTTGCTCAAACATTTCCTTGATAATTTTTATGACCTCTTGCGGCATGGAGGTGACCCTGGGTCCTTGAAGACTATGCAAATAGAACTTGTGCAAATTATAATATACTAGAAAAGCTTCAAGCACTGTCCCAGAAAAAAAAAATGTGTCCTGGGCAGACATTATCATTTTATTTTTTCTGAAGAAAGCCTAGTAATTGCAGAGACTTATTTTTCAAAACCAGTGGTCTTTGACTGACTGACAATAAAATGCCTAAGGTTATGAGAACCATTACTGAGCCTCTTCTCTCCTCAGATTGCTCCTGATTCTTTAGACTTGGTCACCACGTCTCAGCAGCTTTCTCATCCTGGAAGATCCCTCCACCCCTCCTCCCATTGGTGAGTTCTCCTGGAACCTCTATTTTTAAGGAAATGGCCAAACCCTTCATCTTACTCTTTTCCTGATTCTGTTTCTCCTGTCTTTCTCTCTCTCCCACTCTGTTTCAGTTACCTTTTATGTGTTCTCTTAGCCTATTAGGTCCTTGAGGGCAGGGATTGTCTTTCTTTTTCTTTTCATCTGTATCCCCGGCACTTAGCACAGGCACATAGTAAGCACTTAATAAATTCTTATCCATGTGTTCTGAGCACCAACCTAGCTAAATATGGAGAAGTCCATCATGGATAGGTTGAATTTTTGGGGATGGCAATCTATAATTAAGGAAATTAAGAAGAAAGGATTTTCAATAGAATTATTTGGAAAGATTTAAAGATTGAACCACATAATTAAGGATAAAAAGTTGGGAACATCCTTGGCATAGCTAAAATGAAGGCAGAATTGGAAATCAAGGTAACAAATTACAGTGAGGCAGATTTCATTTTGGCAACTTTCCCTATGATTACAATTATCCAATATTCAATGAGCTGACTGTAGATCAGGGTATTGTACGCTTCTTTGTGTCATGGACCTGTTTTGCAGTCTAGTGAAATATATAGACCCCTTCTCAAAATAATGTTTTTATAATCACAAAATAAAATACAAAGGGCTACAAAGGAAACCAATTACATATATTTTTAAAGTTCATGGACTCCAGGTTAACAAAAACCCAGCTCTAGAGGTAACAGGGTCTCATTCATGAGAGGTATGAAAACAAAAGGTTGACCACCACTTTTCATTAATGTTGTAGAGGGAATTATTTTTCGGGTGTAAATTGGCTAAATCTTTGAGGTTCCTTCCAACTTTAAGATTATGTATCATTCTAAAATTCTCTGACTATTAAGAAATCCAGATTATAGAACTATAACATTATGTTTGATCCTTGCAAAAAAACCTCATTGAAAATCTTTCATAAGAAAGTACTCTATTTCAAAATGATGTAAACAAGACCATAGTATGATGTATTGTGTGCATTTCCATTTTTAAATTGTGTTTTGAAAGGCACAAAGAAGTAGGAACTAAGCCAAAGGAATTTGGAATAAGCATATTCTCACTGCCTCATCAATTCTATCCTTGAATTAAATATTTATTTTAATTTTTCACAGAGCTATTATTACATAGGTCTGAGTACTTTCTCAGACTTATTGAAAAGGATTAACTATATTGTATATTGTACTTGGGCTATTTTCTATAGGAAAAAAATTCTGATAATTTAGAGTAAGGTAGAGAGAGGCCTACATCATATATCTGCTCTGCTAAATTAATAATGCTATGAAAATTTTTTTATTGAAAATGCTTTTCTTCATATTTGAAGATTATGCCACTGATTTGTCATTAATTGGGTGGTATAATGTGGTACATTGGGAGGAGTACTGGCCCCAGAGTCAGAGGACCTGTGTTCAAATCCTGCCTCTTCTACTTTTGATGGCAGCTTAAGTGGCACAACCTGAGTTCAAATCTGGCCTCAGATACTTACTAGCTGTGTGCCCCTGGGCAAGTCATGTAACACTGTTTGCCTCAATTCCTCATTTGTAAAATGAGCTGGAGAAGGAAATGCCAAGCCATTGCAGTATCTTTGCCAAGAAAACCCCAAATGGGGTTGCAAAGGTCAGACAGGACTGAAACAAGTGAACAACAAGCCTATGAAAATTCACTTAACCTCTCTGGACCTGAGTTTCTTCCTCTATAAACTTGATCAGCTTCGAGTACATGGCCTCTATGGTCCCTTCCAATTTTAAGTCTATAGTTCTATGAATATCTTAAGTTCATGACAAGTATTATGGAGTTTGTAATGTGGAAATATGTTTAATATGATTGTACATGTATAACATATCAGATTGCTTTCTGTCTTGGGGAGGGCAGAAGGATGAAAGACAGAGAGAAAAATCTGGAATTCAAAAATCTTACAAAAATGAATGCTGAAAACTATCTCTATATGGAATTTAAAAATAAAATACTATTAAATAAAAAATTTAAAAAGTTAAAAGAATTATGGAGTTTGGTATGCAGAATTAAAAAAGAAAGAAAGGAGTAGCTGCTTTGAGGAGGCTCAGGTTTTATCAGGGAGACAATAAGAATAATAATAGCACTTACATAGAACCTTAAGGTTTAGGAAGCATTTTACATATGTTATCTCATTTTATTCCTATAATAACTCTGTGAGGAAGATGCAATTATCCTATATTATCCCAATTTGACAGTTGAAGAAACTGAGACTAGGAAAGATTAAGAGTCTTGCTTTCAGGATCACACAGCTAGGAAGTGTCTGAAGAAGAGTTCAGACTGAGATATTCCTGACTCTAAGTCCAGTACTTTATACACTATACTACCTGGCTGCCTCCATGTACAGAAAATGTGTGTATACACACATATACATATATACATACAATACCAAAATATTTTCCCAGTAAACTTGCAGCATACTCTCCCACAAATATACACATCATCAGTGAAAAGAGAGATATAAGCTTAGAATAATTTGGTAGTGAGGCACACATGTAAGAAGGAATATATGTGGTCAAAACAACTCATCAGTCCTGTAAGTCAGGTCTTTAATATCCTTTTTCTTTCTCCTGGAGTCCTCCAACTTAACCTCCCTAGCTGCAGTATTTCTGATAGGTAGGACAATAAGCTGGGATTTTCGAGTTTGCTACTCTTTGTGGTTCAATTCTGACTTGCTAGATCTAAGTTACTCTTGAATTCATAGTTAATTCGTCACTGCTGCCAGAGGTTATGCTCCTTGGAACTTCTCCTTACCCCCAATTCTCCTTGTCTGTCTTTCTCAGTGGGTGTCATGTCTCATCAGGGCAAATCATTCCTCTGTAAGGCACCCTGGCTAATGCATGGAGGAAAGAGAATTTCTCTCCTCTACTGCCCTCTGGTAGAGGCACAGGGGACACATTCCACAAAAGCTCCTCCATGCATGACTTTTACTCTCAGAGTCTTTCAAGTTTGGCATTCAAAGCTTTTTAAAAGGCCTTGTCAGTGAGCCAAAATCAAGCTACTCTTTGAATTCAAGTACAGAAATTCATTTGTACATTTGTAAAGTACATGTCTTTGTACTTTATTGATATATTTACTTTGTTACCTCTGTAATCTATCCCATTCCTTCTGTTGCTATATCAAGTGTAGTGCTTTACCAAATCCTTCCCACTATATTAATTTTTAAAAATTGAAATTATATTTATATACATCTTATTTGTAATTTTACTGGTCAGTTAATTCTCATATACTTAAATATTTACTTCCTTTTACATAGATTTTTTTATGAATTGCCCTTGGTTTTTCTTGTTTTATATATACGTATTATATATCTGTTGATTTATTTTAAAACATACCATTTTGCTTAATTCTTTTTCCTTATAGCTATTTTTTTGTCAATTTTCCTGAGTTTTCTAAAATAGTGTCATATTTCTTGCAATTAGATATTTTAGACTCTTCTTAACTTACTCATTGAATAAATATTTATTGTGACAGACAAAGAAGAATCAAAAGTAAAACCAAACCAAAATGCAATCTCTGTCCTCTAGAAGCTTATATTCTATTTAGAGGAAAGCAGGAAATAAAATATATACAGATACATAAATATAACAATATGTTCAAAATAAATAAAAATAATATCTTTCATATAGCCTGTAATAAGTCTTGAAGGAAATGGAAGTCCAAGAGGCAAAGGTTTGAGGAGAGGCTCATTCTGAACATCGGAGTGAAAGTCTATGCAAAGGTCTAAATAATGAAGATGAAATGCCATTTGCAAAAAGGAATAAACAAGAAGAACAGTTTGCCTGAAACATAGAGTGTGTGAAGGAAAATAATGTTCAGTAAGCCTAGAAAGGTAGGTTAGAGTGAGATTGTGAAGGGCCAAACAAAAGAGTATACATTTTATAGTGGAGATCATAAGGAAGTATTAGATCCTCTTTAGAGGGTAAGTGACATGAGCAAATCCAATGCTTGACTATTATCAATTTGGAAATTATGTGGAAGATTGTCGTTGTCATTGCTCAACCTTCATTTTTGCGGAGAACCAATGACTTCATGAGGGTGATGTCTTAAATTGTGAGTAAACTGGATTTAAGTGAGGCAGGGCTGTGCAAAGTCACCAGCCTTATTCTCTCCTCCAGAGTCACCTGAGTCTGGTGGCAAGATATTGGTCAGGACACCTGGAGATGCAGTGGGAGCTACGTGGAAGATAGATTAGAGAGAAAAGTAGTATGAAGTAGGATGAAGTGAGGAGGCTATTGCAACAGTTCAAGTGAGGGGTGTTAAGGACATGAACCAGGGTAAAGACTGTGTGAATAAAGAGGCAGAGACAGATACAATAAACATGGAGGAAGAATAGACAAGACTTGACAAGTTATTGAATATAAAAGTGAGAGTGAAGAGAAAAGAATGATGCTAAGGCTGTGAAGCAAGTGGACAAAAAGAATAGTAATATTTATGACTGAAATTGGGAAGTTAGGAAGAATTTCAAGAATTTGAGATTAAGATGCCTGTGGGTCATCCAGTTGGAAATGTCCAATGGGTAGTAATTGGTAAGGCTGGAATTCAGAAAAGAGACTAGTGATATAGAGATCTTGGAGTTACCTGATTCAATTATAATTAATTTTACCTTTAGGAATTGATAGGGTCACCATGTAGATGTAGAGAAAGTAAAGAAGAAGGCTAAGGATAATGTCTTAAGCAATATTCATGGTTAAAGGTAGGGCCTGGGTAAAGATCTGTAGGAGAAGTAGTCAGGAAGGTAGAACAATCAAAAGAGAAAACTGTCATGAAAGCCTGTAGTGAATCTATTCACTATGTGTGTAAGCATAATATGTGATAATAAAGTATGGCAAGTGTCCAGCTGTAGAAGTTACTCCATCACTCCATGATAGTATCCTGAGCCCATGTAAAGTGTCTGAAAGTTACAGAATTATTCTGTGGTGACCTAGTCTAAAATATATTATTTTAGGGTAAAAATTAAACTTAAAGAAAATTTAAAAACTAATAAATCAAACTAATAACAAGGAAGAAAGAAAGAAGATCTTGTCTATGTGGAAGCAACACAGTAGGATGGTAGAAAAATCATTTATCATGTAGTCTACTTATGAATCTATGTAATTGGCCTTTGTTTATTATGAGGATATTGTTGGATACCCTATTGGGAATTTGTGTCAAGTGAAAAAGGGTTAGAATAACTTGCATTTCACTATTCTCACTGATTTATCTGTTTCTTTAACCTATCTATTCATATCAGTCAAAATAGAGTCAAAGGGTACATTTTCTCAGCCATTCCCTTTTCAGAACACCAAATTCAACCCATTTCCAGCTCCTCTTTCTTCCTGAAGGTATTTGTGCGGAAGGAGACATGTATTTTTGTACATAGACATTGTGGGGATTTCTTTTGCTTCACTATACATATTTGTTTAAAAGATTTTTTTTCTTTTTTCTTTGTTTTTCTTTCAATTGGGGTGAGGTAGGAGAGAAAGAAAATACATGCTTCTTAATTGAAAAAATAAAACAAAATTTTAAAATAGTTTAAAAGAACCAAAGGAGAAGGTAGGGCTGTTTTTCAGGTTCACTGTATGAAGCTCTTTATTGGGATGAATTTGGGGCTCAGATTCAAGTGTTTAAGGTCAATGATGAGAAGAAACAGGAAGAAGATCAGAAACACTCTGTCCTGTCTTCAGGTTGTTCTAAAGCACGAGTACCTCTTGTGCTTGTGAGTTTGGCTTATGTCCCTAGATATATCAGAAGCTCATTAAGGGACTAAGGACATGAGGAAAAAAATATACAACCCCCAAACTTCCTAACATAGAGCTATCCAGAAATGGAACAAAAAACTGCTTTGGGACAAATCATCCCTCCCCCACCCCCATAACAAGCAATAGCTAAATAATTACTTTCGAAAGATACTGTACGGAAGATTCTTGTTCAGGTATGGGTTGGCCCAGATGGCTTCAACTTTGAAATTTTGTGAAATAATTTGTAGAGGTACTCATATTTATATCGGCGGAGGAAATTATCATGCCCATCAAATTGCAGGTCTCTGGAAATATTGAAGTACAAAATTACTGAAGTAATTTCAAGTGATCAAAGACATTAAACCATATCTTGTCAACTTTTTTGGTATACTAGAAAGATCACAAGATTTAGAATCAGAAGACCTGGGTTTAAGTACTGGCTCTGCCTTTTACTAGTTGTATAGTGTTGGAAAATGCTTTTAGACTCTCTGAACTTCTGCTTCCTCCTACTTAAATGAGAATATAATGGATTGTAAAAGATTAATAGCCTAGGAACTAGGTCAACAGGTCCAATTCCATAAAACCCAGTAAGAAAGTCACATGTCCTTCACCTTTATACCTATATACCACTCCCAGAGTGAAAAAAAATCACTTCTCTCGTTTTACATTTATCTCTTACTTCCCCCAAGATACTTTGTACAAGCAGAACCAAGAAAACATTGTATACAGCAACAGCAATATTGTTTTAAGAACAACTCTGAGTGACTGAGTCATTTTGATTATTATAAATATCCAAATTAACCATGAAGGACCTATGAAGGAAGATAATATCTGCATCCAGAGGCCTGATAAATAGAAGTATATATAGAATGATTATATATGATATAACATTACATATATATTGTATATAATATTATATATATAATATGTGTTTACATTCATACACACACATTTGTGTCTAATGGAAGGTAGCCATTTGTAGGGCAGGGGAAGGAAGAAATAAAGGGTAAAAGAAAGTTACATGATAACTTTAGTATGTATTTAAAAGGAATAACAAATTATACATAATAGATTTGCAGTTTCATGTGTAATCATCTTTTTTATTCTATTATTTTTATGGAAATTCTTGTTTTATTTCTTAACTTCAGAATAATTTTTTTTGAAAAAAAAGTAAATCACAAAGAGCAAAAATCTCCTCTTAAGGGGGACTGGGAGCTGGCTGAACACTGGAGGATGGATTGAGCCCTTCACTATAACTATTAATATCAATGGTGACTGTAGCATAGCTTAAGTGCAAGGGCAAAGTAAGGAAACAAAGAAAAGGAGATCTTATTTCTGTTGAAGACATTAAGTGAAGCATAGAGTAAGAAGAAGATCACTGGGGTTAGTAGAATCAAGCCCAGAAGAGTAGGCTTATACAGTCTGAGGGATCTACCACTGTCTCAACAATCGATGAGTGTTTTGGAAGATTTTTGTTTCAGTGGACATACAATATTTGAAGGGCTATCATGTTGGGGAGGGACTGTTTGGGTCCAGAGGTCAGAAATAGAAGCAATGGGTGGGAGTTGCAAGGAGGAAAACATTGTCTGGGTGTCAAGAAAAACTTCCTAACTATTCAAGTTGTCCAAAAGTGGAATGGGCTGTCTCTGGAAGGGATGAGTTCTCTCTCCTTAGTGGTCTTCAAGAAGCCAGGTGGCTGCTTTTTGAGCACATGATAGTGGGAATTCCTTTCGTGCATAGATTGGACCAGACTGCTACTGAGGTCCCTATCAACTCCCAAAGTCTGTGAGTCTGCATTAAATCTGTTTAGTATGCATAGAGATGTCTATATATGTCTTGAATTCAGTGTTGACACTTCTGGAAAGAAGCAGGTAGAGAGCAGATCTTGATGCACCTCCATAAATCTGCTCCTCGCTTCTCTTCGACAGGTACGTGGAGCAATAGATAGACCACTGAGCCTGAAGTCAAGAAGACCTGAATTCAAACCTGGTTCAGATATTTACTAGCTGTGTGACCCTCTATATGACTCAGTTTCCTCAACTGTAAAGTGGGGATAATAATAATACCTACCTCAAGGGTTTGTTGCGAGGATCAAATGTAAGATATTTGTAAAATGATCAGCACAGTGCCTGGCACAAAGTCAGTACTTTATAAATGCTTGTTTGCTTTTTACCTACCTTCTTTCTATATGACATGTGAAGATAATTTTCCTTCCTATTTTCTCCTTTCCAAGAAGTCTTAATGCCAGGTTCAAGATATTCCTATGACTTCTGGGTAACAGGTACTTGTGGTATCCTGAGTCTCCCTGGCAATACTCACAGCCTGGCTGCTCAAGAGACAAAGGGCTACATTGTCATGTACCGACTTCCCAGTGATTCTTTTAACTATTCTAATAATTGATTTATAGCCTTTCTTTTAACCTTGACATTTGAAGGCCTCAGGAAGAATGACCTCCACTTCATTTCAGCCATATGCTGACATGCACATGTTAGACTTCCCCTTCTTTTAGAATTTTATCACCTCTAAGATCCAGAAACTTTAAATTCTACTTTCTATCCACAGTCTCCTATCCTTCTGCCTTCTGTCCTTCCACCCTCTTGTTGTGATCATTGTTCAGTTGTTTCATTTGTGTCCAGCTCTTTCTTGGCAAAGATACTAGACTGGTTTGTGCCATTTCCTTGTCCAGTTCATTTTATAGATGAGGAAATTGAGGCAAACAAAGTGAAGTGACTTACCCAGGGTCACACCACTAGTAAGTGACCAGATTTGAACTCAGGAACATGGGACTTCCTGACTCCAGGCCCAGCTTTCTATTCGCTGCCCTACCCATCTGCCCTCCATCTTCTTACAACTTAACTTTCATTCCAACTTCATGATGACATTTGGTTCCTTGTCTCATCCTGATCTTCTTAGCTCACTTTCCTGCTCCGATTTCATTTGACTCCATGAATAAACTTGGCCCGCTGGTGTACCTAACACTTTAATGTTTCATAAGCTCCTATTCCAGGATCCCTTATGCCTCTACCTTTTAGAATTTGTGACCTACAAATTTTTATCCATAGGCAAACAGTCATGATCATCTAGTTTCTTCAGGGATTCTGTCAGTGAATAAACTGACAAAATTGAGTGAATTTCACCCATCAAAATTCACAGAAGGTGAGCTTAGCTGTATCCTCATTGGTGCTTAAAGTCCCTTCTATTTTGTCTGTATTGATTCCTCATCTCATTCCCAGCACGGACTTCTCTAAACCATTTTTTTCCACTCTTCGCATCCACTATTCCCAGAATTACAACTAGTTTTCTTTTTCACTGAAAAGGCTAAAGCTATCTTATGTGAATTCTCTCAATATCTCTTCTCCATTCTTCAAATATATCAACATTTCCACATATCCCTATGTCATTAGATCCAATAGCCTTGGTTCTCACCTTCCTGTTTAAAACTTATGACAAATTGACCCCCTGTTCCTACTCTCCTACTTCTTTAACTGTTCCTTCTCTGCCGTCTTTACTGGGTCTTCAACCTATTTCTACCTTCTCAATGTAGGACCTGTGTAGGGGTTTGTCCTTAGGTCTTCTCTCTTCAGTGCAGCGATCCTGTCTCTTGGTATTGGCCCAGGAGTATGAAGACAAACCCTTAACAACCAGATCTTTTAAAAAAAAGTATGCATGATACATTTTTCAGTTTAATCTGTGTTACTAATATTTTCTGTATTACTTTCTTAAATCTAAATAATGTACAAAACAATAAGTCAAGCCTTGATTTGAAACATTTGATGAGTTCTGAGTTATAAATGCTTACATGGAAAAACTATCAATTGTCTCTGGCTTCAGGCTACTCCTACATTAACCCCCTTTTACAGTGCCCCATCTAGGACTGTTTTCTACCACTAAAGTATGTGTCCCAGTCTTAGACAAAAAATCTTGAGTCGTAATGGAAAGAGCAATGAATCTAAAGTAAGAAAAGGGACTTGTATTCAAATCCTGGCTCTTTTACTTACTAATTGTACATCCAAAGTTGCTCACTCAAGTTTCAGTTTCCTCATCTGTGAAATGGGGACAATAATATTATCTCAAAGATCATTAAAGAGGCAGCCATGTAGCACAGTGGCTAGGGTACTGGACCTGAGCTCAAATATGGCCTCAGAAACATACTAGCTGTGTGACTCTTGGCAAACCACTTAACTTCAGCAGCCTATATTTCCTCAGGGGCAATAATAGCACTTACCTTCCAGAGATTTTGTGAAGATAAAATGTGATATTTATGAAATGCTTTATAAACTCTGAAGTGTTATAGAAATGCTAGCTGTTATTATTATTTTGAGAGAAGCGTCTTGAAGGGCTTAAAGCATTATATAAATGTGAATTATTATTACTCTCTGTGGTAGGAGCAACATCCACTCCACGTAGGCTAACTTAGGTTTTTTTTTAAAAAAACCCAAACCAATGAAACCATCCGTCCAAGTAATTAACGCTTTAATCATTGACAAAGCTTCTTGATCGCTTAGAACGTAACAGCCTAGCCCACTAATAATTAGTGTTACTCAGACTTGTGTTTTACCTACTGTTTTTCCAGTCAACACCCCCTTTTGCTGAGTATTTGCCCCAATGGTAAAAGTAGAGTCCAGTGGAGCTACATTTGAACTGAAAAGATATTTTATTCTAGCTGAATATCTTTTCCATAACGCTGTAAGCAAACTAGACAATCTGCACTAGGTCTGTTCAACAACAGATAGATAGTCCATGGGTGTCTCATTTTGTTACAATCCTAATTCTGAACTGCTAGACTGTCCTGAGTTAGGCCTGACCGGGAACACTCCTCTAGTGTCCTTCTTCATTCCTCCTTAGAAGAAAACAAACATAAACAAATTCAGGTCTTAATCTAAATGATAGTTGAGCCCTTATCTTATGCAGTCTAAAAAGAAAACTTTGGGAGAGGACCTCAGGAGAAACAAATCTCCATTGCAGCAGAGGTGTGTGGGATATAGGTATGAGAAGGGTCAACTGTCTTCTCTGTTCCATGCATAAGGCCAGCTCTCCTAAGAGCTAAGGAGCTCAATTCTGTTTCTAGGGGAGTGAATAGGCCAAGACTGGAGATTGTATGCAATGCTTATTTTGTTTTGGTTTCATGTGAAAGGAGAAGAGAAACACTCTTAAAACCCTATCTTACTAATTGTATCCTGGCTTGATCATATCAAAGTACTCTGTACAAAACAGCCATTTAATAGAAAATCACAAAATTTTGAACTTGGAAGAGAATTTGGCCCCCATTTAGTTCAATCTACATCTACAAAAGAACCCTTAATACAACATGACTTATCAGAGAGCATCCAGGCTCTGTTTGAAGGCCTCATACATGGCATAGTACCCTGGCCTTGGAATTAGGAAAACCTAGGTTTGAATTCTTTCTCATGTTTACTAGCCAATGAGTTAGTTAGCTAGTTTTAGTAGTAGTTTTCTCATTAATGAAATGGGGATAACGGTAACTCCTTCCTCAAATAGTTATTGTGAAAATCAAATGAGATGATATATGTAAAGTGCTTTGCAAACCTATATAAATGTGAACTGTTAATCTCTCTTCCCCCTGCTATGACCTCCTACAACAACCTACCGCATTTCAAGAGAACTCTAATTATTAGGAAATTTTTCCTAACCTGAATTTACTTCTTTGCAACTTCTTTCTACTGTTCCTAATTCTTCCCTTGGGGACAAGCTGAGCATATTTAATGTTTCTTCCATTTAGAGTGCTAGACCTGAAGTTAGGAAGACCTGGGTTCAAATCTAGCCCCAGACACTAGCAAAGTTACCCTGGTCAAGGCATTTAATTTCTGTCTGCCTTAGTTTACTCAGCTGTAAAATGGAGATAATAAAATAGCACCTACTTCCCGGGTTTGTTTTGAGGATCAAATTTGTAAAGTGTTTAGCACAGTATCTGGCATATTGTAGGTACTTAATTAATGCTTGCTTTGCTTCCTAGCTTCTTTCCCCTTACATGGCAAGTATGGTATGAGATAATGAAAATATTTGTAAAGTGCTTAGCAGAGTAGTAGGTGCTACATAAATGCCAGTTGTTTTTATTGTTATTATTATCCTTCAAATATTGGAACTTAGGCATCATGTCCCACCCTGAGTCCTTTCTTCTCCAAGCTGACTACTCCATTTAAAAAAATTAAAACCCAAAGCAGCGGATTGTAAGAATTAGAAAAGCCTCATGTAAGAGGCATCTCCTCCCCAACCTCCTAATACCTTCACCTGAAGGAAAAAAATCGATGGCATAGGGGTTAGTGAGCTTCCCACAGTGGTCATTGTGCTGAAAAGGTACCTTTTCTCAGCATGTGCTTGCTAAATGCTAAGTGGCTGACTGTGTGCTTGCTTGCAAAGGGCTGGCATTCAGACACTTCCTCCAAGTCTTCTTCCAGTCCATAGAGCAAACACACAGTAAAGGCAGCAGATCTTATCTGATAGCAGACAATGATCCTTGCAAGTCCACCATAGGCCTTTTTCCTTCTGAACATTATTGCATTAACTCTGAATTACCAGGAGCAGCCACCCAATGCTGGCAGGATGGAAAACAGGATTGGTGACACTCGTAAGTCAATAAAATTAAGGAATGGCCTGTGGGGTTTGTCATGAATTGCGGCTACAATGTACAAAACAGTCAATAAAACAGAACTTAGTATCTGGGAAACAATTGTACTTTAAAACTTGTAAAAGGGATAAATTCTGAGCAAAAACAACATTGTGAGCTAGGGGAGAAGTGTTTCTAAAACACTCAAATGCAACTCTCTTTGTTGAGCTCTACAGTGTGTATTTCTTCCCATTTAGACCATGCAGGGCATTAACTTTACAGATGGATGAGTTTTCTCGTATATCTATTTATCTTTCTCTTCACATTTAGCTTTTTATTGCTTTCTCTGCAATAGCTATGTGCTTTTTGAATTAGCTTCAGCAAAAAGTGTTTTGAAAATCCCCCCAAGGTGAAATCCTTAGAGTTGCTGACTGTCAATCTAAAATGTGAAAAGACTTTCATGAAATAATCTCGTGCCTTTTACATGTGCTCTCCAGGGGCAATAGGACACTTTTTCCCCCTAGCCTTGGTCCTCACTTAAGATGGAAACTTCAAATCAGCTGCTTAAATCTGTGAATTTAAATTAATTAAAGCTTCTTAAATTCATAGCTGATCAGAGCCATGAATGATGACATTAATACCTTGACCATGAAAATAATAGTTCACATTTATAGAATGCTTTACCATTCTCTGAGCACTATTATCATAGCAACCAAGTGTGGTAGGTAGAATGAAGATGATTTTCTCCATTTTACCAATGCAGAAAATGAGCTCGAGGAAAATCATCCCTTTAATCTAAAGTTCTGAAATATGGCTCATATTTCAGTATCTTCCAACTAAGACATTAGCACATTAAAAATGTCACTATAGTCCTCTGTATGTTTGGAGTGAGGCAAAGGGAAGGGACCGACTTTCCTATAGCACTCTAAGCTTTACATAGAGTTATCATTTGAACTTTAAAACAATTCTGAGAGATAACTGCTACTGAGGATATTATTCTCTTTTACAGAGGAGAAAACTGAGGCTGAGAGAAATTAATTTTCCTGTAATCATACAGCTAACAACTATTAGAGATAGGATTTTAATTCAGGTCTCTCCTAATTCAAAGTTCAGAACACTTTTCCCAGTAAAAGTTTGGGAATATGTCTAACTAGAGAGATGGTGGTACACACAACAGAGAAAGGGAAATTTAAAAGAGGGATGAATTTGTAGGGAAGAGTTCCCTTTTGATATGTTGAGTTTGAGACATTGATGAGGTATCTAGGTGGAGATGTCCAGCATCAAGAATTGATGTTATTAACCTGGAGTGTCCTCAAGTAGGATCTGAGTACATAGAAGGCAACAGATTTGAAAGAGGTTGTGGAGAGAGAAGGAAAGGCTATTATGAACTTTTTAGTAATGGGGGAAAATGTGGGGAGCACAGGAAATACACCATTGTCTCTCGCTCTAGCTTAAACTGCCATTGCCCTGGGCACTGAGGCAAATGACAATTCACAATATACAAAGGGAGCCTGGTAGGGACACTGATTTTGAGACACAGAGACAGAGACAGAGAGAGTGAAACAGAATTATAATGAGAGAGAATGATTACATTATGAAGTGAACTTCACAAGAGTTTGCTGAGTGATGATGGCAAAGGGACATTCTGGAAATGTCAGTAAGAAGGAAAGTGTGACTAATTCTCTTCTTGCCCTAATGTGTTGTGGGCTGTGGATTGGAGGAGAGAGCAATGAAAGAAGGAAAAACAGCACTGGAGAGGATCTGAATACACACCCAGTGTCAATTTTTCTGTCTCATCCCAAGATGGAGGATAGTAGAAACCCAGATGATGGCTTGTAAGCCAGAATATACTTCCTCCACCAGGCCTGGTCTCTAAGACTATGATCCTAGATGGAATCAATCCTGGAATCAGGATACCTGGAACTTGGATGCTCAATGCTCATCACAGATGGTTCAGTAAAGTGGTACAACTGACGCATCATGCTAAGTCTGAGGTGATGCTGACCCAGGGTCTAGTAGATTTTTCTGTTCAAGTGGCAGTAGGTTTTGAACAAGATGCCTTAAAATGTCACTGAAAAAGTCTGGGAATGGGACTTCCATATTCGTGATCCTGTTCTCTCACTCCAGTGGTCAGGAAATCATGCACACTACCAATACAAAACTTTAAGGGGAACAATGAGATGCTCTAAATTTAGTACCTCTTTCTGTAAGTCACATTTTTTGGGGGCAGGATCTGTGATTTCACTGGTATATAATAGTACCATAGAGAATTGTTTTGAGAGGTTAAGTGATAGCTCAGTCAATATCAGCAGCACTTATGTCAGAAGCAGCACTTGAATCTGGGTCTCATTGAGTCAGAGGGCAGAAGTCTATCCCCTACACCATCATGCCTTCCACAGATCAGATGTATTTACTTAAATTGTTCAAAGATCTATGATTTCATTTCTCTACCAAAGGCAATTCCAGTCCTTCTGTTTATATAGATAATCTTCAGGAGTTAACATGGCTAAAAAAAATCTATCACCCTGCTGACAATCTACATATGAGTCTCTCAGAAGTGAGCTAGCTAACCTTGAGATGACTAGGGTATTGGCTGTCACTGGACCAATGCTCATAGCCTTTCCACATGGTAGCATCTGATAAATATTGTGTCCCACTGACATAGTCTTTGAGAACCCAGAGTCACCTTGATGCCATGAGGAAGCATCTGAATTGAACTTCAGAGGATGGATTAAAAGCCATATCCAGGACAAAGGAATTTGGAAAGAACCACAAAGTACATCTAGTTCAACCTCCTGATTTTATGAATGTGGAAACAGACCCAGA
Source organism: Phalanger gymnotis (assembly GCA_028646595.1). NCBI lineage: Eukaryota > Metazoa > Chordata > Mammalia > Diprotodontia > Phalangeridae > Phalanger > Phalanger gymnotis. Next base: position 228,803,598 of record CM053622.1, on the reverse strand, counting down.
GGGATAAAACAACTTGCCTAAAGTCACATAATCATACTTATGATACTTGTGTAGATTACTTATAAATATACACATATTTATACATACTATTTATGTAGCAGTAACTCATGCCTCACCTCTACTTACTTTCTCTGATTTCCTTCAAAACTTATTTCAAATCCCACCTTCTACAGGAAGCCTTTCCCAGTCTCACCAGATATTAATACTCTTCCTTCTGAGATATTTTTTCATCTACTCTGCATATTGCTTTATAAATACTTAGTTCTTTATTTATTGTCTCCCTTCTTAGAATGTAAGGTCCTTTAGACAAGGACTATGGTTTTTGTTTTAGTTTTTCTTTTCCTTGTCTTGTTTTCATTTTAGTTTATATTTGGTTTTATTTTCTTTGTATCCTCAGGTCTTAGCACAGTGCCTGGTACATGGTGAATGCTTACTACATGCTTGTTTAAGGACTGAATGTCAACAGTCATTGAGAGAAAATTAATTTCTGAGTTGAGGGAATAATTATCCATTATGATAATTTGAAAGAATCCCTGAATTAAATGGGGAGTGGTAAATTCTGATAGGAAACCAGAGGCTACTATTATATAAAATGTATATAGAGACCCAAATCTAAGTTCTTGTCTTAATAAGGCTATTTTCTAGTCTTAAAGTGCCAGGACAACATTGAGAGGCAGCCAAAATCCTCAAAGCAGGCACTCACACACATCCTTCTCATGTAAAGTGGTTCTTACATGGCAAAGGGAGGAAGAGGCAGCACCGCCAACAAGGACAGGCAGACATCAGGGGATGAGACTACCTGTGGAAACATAACTTTGCTTTGATTATCCTCCATACTTTCTCTTCCCTACACACCCACACAGGCACACACCCACACACCCACACACCCACACACCTCAAATTGCATTCATGCTTTCTTTAGAACATAAATCTCCCTGTCACCATGTTCCAGTGACTCACAGTTCAAACTATGATAATGACTCACAGTAGGCTGGCTTTCAGGTTATGGCTGTAGATAAATATTTTTATTTAATAACAAGATTCAGTCCCAGAGAAAGCTGACCTTTTCCATACAGAGTTTCCTTTCTAGGGTATCATAAAAGATACATGAACTCTATTACCTGAGGGCTTTTGAAAGGACGTTTAAGGGCCTGGAAGCACAATTTTATTTTAAGCAAGTTGGAAAATGGCAAAGATTGCATTGAGTTGTCATAGAACCAGTAGCAAGGAAACAGGAGTCAAAGTACTCATTGGATTTTTTTTTCGAGGATCCTGGTGAAGCTGGGACTTGTTTGAGGAGGCTTATTTGGCCTAATTCAATTCAATAAATAAATATATCAAGCACCTAGAAGGTACAGAATTGTGAATAATATAAATTTTTGTGATTAGTAGTATTTCTTTTTGAATCCACTACACAAATAAAGGGTCTTAAACTCAGTTGTCTTTTCTGGTTTCTGTGGTCTTTATCCTTCTCTTTCCTTTGTGCTCTCTGGAATTTCTATTTAGTGTTCAGCAAACTGCTTTCGATACTAGACCTGTGCTCCATACCCTGAAATTTCTTTATGTGCATTTTCTTTGCATTTGTATGAGGCTTTGTTTCGCCCTACCAGAATGTAAGTTCCTTGAGGGGTAGGGCTTTTTTGTTTTTGTTTTATCATATATCTCCAGCATTTAATACATTGCTTGGAATATAGTAGGCACTCACTAAATTCTTTTTGAATTTAAATTTGAAACAACAAAAAGGTGTCTCACATTTTTCTTTCCTTCAGATATATCTTAGTGTCAATGGAATTAGGAATCTGATCTCCAAAAGAGAATAAATTTTAGCAAGAAGAGGCACTTCAGAAATATACTTAATTTCAATCCAGCATTGCTTTTGCCTTTATCATTGGGGTCAAAGTAATGGCAGAATATTCTAACTATATCTTAGTACAACATTCTGCTGGAGGTGGTTTGCCTATGTATTTTTATTGCCTCTAGGAAAGCTATAGGTTGATGTCTGTTCTACTTGCTACATGAGGGAGAGGCAATATAGTCAACTATTTGCCTAGGAGCATTTATGTGTATACATGAGATTGCTCAGCTGCAGTGTTCCAGGTCATATCATTGCCCTAGCCTCAACTGCTGTCAGTTATAATCTTGGGCATGCTGGTAAATATTTAACTGGTTCTCTGGAAAAAACAAGCAAACAAACAAATAAACAAGTAACCACATGTAGGACACTTTTAAGTTTAGTTAGTATTGTTAAAATCTTCTCCACTTCTTTCTTAAGTCTAGACAAACAATAAAGTAAGTCAAATTCTGATTTAAAGGTTAGCCTACTGAGGTGTAAATGCTCCCAATGGAAATATAACAACTGGTTCTCAGGAACCAGTATAAGCTGTCTCTCACCCACCACTGGTTATAATTTTCCAGGCCTCCAGTTAGGTTTCAAAGCAATATTATTAAATCACCCTTTACCTGGGCCTTTCAGTAGAAGGTAGAATTGGGAATCTCTGACATAGGCATTAAAAGGGCATTTAGAAACTTGTTAAGAGTAGATCTTTTTCTACTCAAACTGAAGAGAGGGGGTCATAGAATGAGAATTAGGAGGGACCTTAAAGATCACAAAAACATCAAATCATAGATGAAGAAATGAAATTCCATTGAGGACTGATGACCAGGTCTGATTGCCAACTTCATTTGAAAGACACTAATTTCTTCAGAAATCTATTTTTTTTCCATTGAATTTCCACAGTGCCTATTGTTAAAAGTATCCAAAATGGGAAAATCAGATTAACTTTTTGCTATTCAATCAAATGGAATGAGAGAATACATATCAAAGTACCATGAAATCACACAGTGCTGCATAAATGTAATGTATCAATACTATGTTAACCTCAGAAAACCACAATCATCAAATAGACTTATTAAGATAATTACCAAATTTAGGAAAACAGCAACAGAGAAAAAAGGAATCCACAAAAATATTAGCCTTTCTATATGTACTAACAAAACCAGGAGGAAATTTTAAAAAAAATTAACTCAAAATAACTTTAATATACATAGAAAGTATTTCAGTGTTAATCTTCTAGGACACAATTAGTGCAAAACACTTTACATAAATAATTCAAATTTAAAAGCATTTCAAAGTGCCAACTGTGTGCCACTCACAGTGCCAGGTGATGCAGATATGAAAAGAAATAACCAAAATTAAGGAAGATTTGAATAATCGAAAACACATTCATTGTTTATAATTAGATATACCAACATGAAAAAAGCAACTGTTAGATGAATTAATTGATAGATTTAGTGCCAAACCTAATGAATCACTAAGGGGTGACTTTAGAACTAGACATAATAATTATAGTCATAAAGGTTTAGTGCCTTTTATTTTTTATGTTACTATTATTTCCTTATGTCTCTTCCTACACCATCATTGAACTTTCTATCATTGCAAAGAAAAACAGGGAGCAAAACTTATAGACATGGAAGACTTATGCAACATAAAAGTCCAACAAGTTAGGGAAAATAATGAAGAAAAGTTGGCTTGATGGGGGAAAGTATTACCATATCTCAAACTATATTGTAAATCAATAATAATCAAAAGTTTTTGATGCTGGTTAAATGACATATATGTATGTATATATGTACATATACATATACATACATATATATGCATATATGTACATATATATGTGTATATGTATGTGTGTGTGTATATATATGTATATATATATGCATATGTATATATATATATACATATATATATACCTAAATGGGTCTTATTGGATAAGCAAGGCTAAGAAGCAATCATTAACTTCATGCTCAATAAACTCAGTAATACAATCTAGTAAGGAGGGATTTCCCAGTCAGTAAGAACTACCAGGAAGACTGAAAAGTAGTTTGACAGAAAACAAGTTTAAATGAACATCTTATATTGCATATCACAATTAACCCACATAGCCACAGAACCTAAATGTAAAAGGTCATATCATTAAACATAACAGAGAAAAATGGCTAAGGGAAGAGTTATTAACCAAAGAAAGGGTAGAGATGATCACGAGTGTTAAAATGAGCAATATATGTTATGTAAAAGTAAAGAGTTTGAGTGAACTAAATTAATGATGTTAGAATAAGAAGAGAAATTAACAAGTGGAAAAATATTTGTCTCAAATATCTGCTAAAAGTCTGATTACAAGATAGGGAATTAACAGAAATGTGTTAAGATAGGAACAATACACTAATAAGTAACCAAAATATATGAAGAAATTCAAAACAGTGAATGCAAATTATCAATAACTATAGCAAAATGTCCCCAATCACTGATTATAAGACAAATTAAATTAAAATTATAAGATAAATAAACTAAATTCTAGCCTTTCACTCATCCTTGCAAATTGACAAGATTATTAAAGAGAAAAAAATGAGTTCTGGAGAACCTATGAAATGAGAGGCATGTTAATAAACTATTAATGGACCTATGAATTGGTCTGACTTCTAGAAAACAATAAAAATGGGATAAAAATCACTAAAATACTCATACCCTTTGATATGTGATTTTACTATTGAGGGTGTATTGTAAGGAGACAAAAAATAGAAAATGACAGTTCCATTGGTAACAAAGTATTCTTATTTTTGTGGTAGCAGATCCTAATGGGGAATGACTAAACAAATTTTGCTATGTGAATATGTCGTAATACTATTGTGCTACAAGGATACAGACACACATATATGGAATTCAGAGAAAAATAGGAAGACTCATATGAAAGTTGCTGAGGTAAAATAGCAGAAACACTTTAAGACTATAGCATTGTTAATGTAAATGAGAATAACACTAAAAGGCAGCTGAATTCATATTACTTTTAATAACCAATCTTGATCCCAGACACTGAAGATGAAACATACTTTTCTTTCCTGGGTATAGAGATGTGGACTATGGGTAAAGAATGTTGCACAAATGTTTAGATGAGATATCCATGTCTGTAGGTTTTGCTCCCTGTTTTTCATTGGAGAGAGAGAGAAAGAGATAGAGAGAGAGGGGAAGAGAAAGAGAGAGAGAGACAGAGAGAGACACAGAGAGACAGAAACAGAGAGAGAGAGAGGGAGAGGGAGAGAGAGAGAGAGAGAGAGAGAGAGACAGACAGAGACAGACAGAGAGAGAGAGAGAGAATTTATGGGAGAGAGACATATTGGGAAATGATTGTAATGTAAAAAACAAAAGACATTCTTAAAACTTAAACTTTTAAGAAAAAACCTCTTTTTCCTAGTAATAGTGCATATGAATAACATAAGAATTGTTGGTATTCAATAAACCTCTAGTTTAGAGAGGAACTAGTTACAGTAGGTTCTGATAGCGTTATGTCTAATTTCAAAGAGAGCTTGGGTAATTATGTTAATGTGTTTATATATTTTATTTGATAATATTTATTCTAATTAAAAATTAAGATTGCTAATTATGATTGCAAGAAATGGCATATTACCCATTAACACCTTTTTGTCCATGTCAAAACTATGAATGACATTCATATGTTTTTGTACATCAACAGGCAAATGAAAAGCCAATTAAAACCAAAACCAAAACTGAACTGGAAAGGGATGTTTTTCTTTTATTTTGTGAACTTTGAGGGTTTTTTCATAATAACACTTATTAGATCAGTGAATATTTATACTGTACTGCATAAAGAAGACAACACCTCAGTATGATACAATTCCATCATCTCTTATGCATGTGGCACAGTACACCAAAGCATGGGGTTGATTTCAAAATTTGGGGTATTTTGACTAGGAAGGTTAAATGAAAATAATTGAATTTTGTTCACTGTAATCATTGAGGGAAAAGCAGGACAAAAAATCTAAATATATATTTACCATATGGTCAAAGTGTTCTAATGTACAGAAATCTAAAAGGCATTTCTAGTCATTGATTCAGAGTGACAATGGCCAGGTTTAATGAAACAACCACCAATAAAACCCATTGTATATATGTATATAAGTTCCATCCCAGCATACCCTGATCTAAATATGCTTCTAAAACAAAGTATAAATATCAGGATGAAATGCAGAAAGAACTTTCCTTTTGGTTCAACCACACAAGCCCCATTCATGGCATCCTCAGGATGGTGAGTTGATGGTGAGTTGAAAGGAAGCTTAGAGACCATCTGTTCTTACCCCTTTATTTTTACAGACTGAGTACTTGAGGCCCGGAGAAGTTAAGTGATTTTCCCATAGTAACACTTGTAGTATGTAACAAAACTGGAACTTGAACCCAGGTCCTCTGATACATGGGGCTTTAGTTGAATAGAAGTGGTGGAATGGACAGAACTATGAGTGTAGCAGTGTGATTAAGCGCCTTTCCAGGAAGTCAGTTGAACACATTTTTCACTTATAGAAACAAGATTTCCTTGTCTTCATGAAAATAACTACCTTTCCTTCAGATTAGAAGGTCTTAACTGGGATGTATGTGTGTGTATATATGTATATATATGTATATATACATACATACATATATATACACACATACATACATACATATGCATATATATATAACATATATATTTATATATAAAGAGAGACAGAGAGAAACAGAGAGACAGAGAGAGAAGGAGGGAAGGAGAGGGAGAAAGAGAAAGACAGCAAGTTTGTCATATCAGTTTTATTCTTACCCCTAATATATTTCTATTTCCTTTTCTTTTATTCTTTTTCATGGAATTTATAGGACATATTTCTCATTTGCAGTAGCTCATTTATTCTCTTTTTCATTTACATCTCCCACTGTTTCTTTCAATACATGATTTCCTCTTTCCCATTCAGGCTCTTCTTTCTTTAAATGTTGCTCAATAATCTCAATATGTTTTATTTCTGAGAAATCAGGAAAGCACTACGATGGGGAGTTTGAAGAATATAGGATGGTATTCAGTTCACCCGGAGGGAGCACTCTAGTAGTACATACTAATGTTATTAAGTCAGATAATTTAAAAAGTTGTTTCATGTTTGAGGTTCTTAATTTGCAGGAAAACCAAACCAGAAAATTACTTTATTGTCTCTTCTGCAAAATGGCAACCTTGTCCGCTGAATGATGGAAGTGCACGAGTTTATTTTTCTGGACAGTGTCCAAGGTAGTACTCCAGCTGTTAGAGAACAGAACGTTCTGAGAACTTTGCAGGCATTTAAAAGGTACAGAATTGCTAGCATGGCCACACCTCCTCTTCCAGTTCTGGGGACATAGGAGCCCAGCTGGAAAGGAGATAATCGTTTTGTTGCTCTTAACTAAGGCAGATAATGTTATTTGCCTCTGATAAAGGATGATAAGGAAATGGGCCTGCTGTGTTCTATCCAGGTACAAAAAATTTAGTAGGATTTAGATAAGGGAATATAACCACACACAAAAATTAATAAGGTGTTTACATGGCACATCTTGAGCCTGAGGGCATTTGGCTTTTTCAGTTCCTTGATTCAGGGCTGAAAGATGAGTGAAAGGAAAGTGGGCAATTTTGATGGCTAGCAAATTGCTTTTTGTAACCTTTGTAGTGTTTAATAAGAGAGCAATTTCTGCTCATTTAGTAGTGCAAATAATTCAGATTTCTTATCTTTGGCAAAGCAATAGCACATGAAATGAATAACGTAATGCTACGGGTAAGCAAGAAGGACCTTAGGGACATCTGCAGCACATTTCTTAATTTCAGATAGCTGCTATTGGTAACTAGTAAGCTACAGTTCAGAGGCCATGAGCCATCCAGACTCAACCAGGCTGGGTTGTGCCTATCACTGAATTCTCTCATCATGGGGCTTCCTTTTTCAGAAACATTTTCAGCAGGTTGAGAAATAGAATGAGAAACAGGTTGGTATAGTCAATAGAAATAGCTTTAGTCAGGAAGACCAGCTTTCATTCCCCACCTCCAGTGAATACTAGTTATGCAATCATGGGCAAATCACTTAACCTCTCAAGAGAATCCCAGGCCACACTCTGAGACATCATGAGCAAGTGCTTTGTTAGAGGGAGTTTATTTACTGGGAGTTCTGGATCCCAAAGAAATTATAGATCTAGTTCAAAAAAGGAGTAAAATGCAGCCTGCTTATGCTTGCCAAACACTTAACTCAGAAAAATACATTAATTGATACTACATGGATCATAGCTAACTATGTTCAGATTTTCACGTAGCAGAGACCAATAGGAAGTCAACAGGCTGATAGCACATTTTCTTACCTTATCTGAGAGTTTTCTCCATGCTGTCATTTCTTTGCCTGATGTAATCCAAGTGTTCTCTTAGAGACTGTCTCCTGAGAACTTCTTAAGGTTTCTCTCTCTTTTCTTTATATTTTGCTACATTTCCTCTCTATTCATACAGGTCCTCTTGATTTGCTTTCAAGACAATAGAAAAAAAAATATAATCTTGACTTCACAGTCCCTAAACCCAATGTCTTGATCTGTCTTTTTTTTTCATCCACCAAAAAACTTCTGAAGAAAAATCTAGGAAAGGCCTCCTTCATGAAACCCCAAATGTATTTATCTCCTGTGAACGATGGCTTTAAAATGCATGTTAACTAAACCAGGAAGGGTTCCTAGAGAACTTCCCCATCTTTCCTTGCTTTATGCATCTCTTTTTCCCTCTACCGTGCCCTTCTGCTATTAAATAATTTCCATTTACCTGGAGCTTTATAGTCAACAAAATGCTTTCTTTACAACAACCCTGTGAAGTATAATATAGATGAATAAACTGAGACTCAGAAAGGTTAAATGATTTTCCCAAATCCCACACAGCTAATAAGCATAGTGTCTTGACTTCTTACTTAAGATTAGTTCTACAAAACAATAAAGAGCTAAGGCTATAGGTAGATGAAGCATGTGGGAGCCTATAGTCTCTGATTTTTTTTTCATGGTCCCTGAAAATGACTTCTTTTCAATCAATTCAATACGAATTTATTAAATTCCTATATAGATTTGTTAAATTCCAATAAGATTTATTAAATTACTATATATACACATTATATATAAATGTGTGAGAATGTATGTATGTGTATATGTGTATTGTATATGTACATATGAACACATACATACATATATATACACATGTATATACATGAATTATATGTACATATATACATATATAAGTGGAGGATTAATTGAAGAAGAAAGAAACTAGATGCCAGGAGATTCGTTGAAAGAGTATAGACAAGAGGAGAGAAGGAGTGAACTAGGGTTGTTGTTGTATAAGTAGAAAGAGAGGAATACTGTACACTTAGAGGTGGAATAAAGGGAACTCTCTGTGGTGGGGTATCGAAGGGTAGAACAAAAAAACAAAACAAAGAGATTGAAGAGTTGGGGAACTAAAGCCAAACTTCTATTTCCTAATTTGACAAAGAGTTAGTTTTGGGCAAAGGGAATATAGTTTGGTTTTTCTCAGTGGGCAAAAATAAAGAGGACAAATTAAGAAATGGCAAACTTAAAGTTCGCAATAATAATTGTTGAAATATGAAAATTGTCAGGGAATAGAATGTGTAATGTATTCAACCACATACAAGAAATTCAGATAAAAAGGACAAAAACATTATTGTGCCAACCCTTAGAGTCCTTTGTTCAACAGAACTTGGCCTTCAGGAGATCCTAGTACTCTCCTCTCTATAGGACTGACCCTACAAAAATCTGTCAGAGAACACATTTGGGACCCACATCTCTCAGATATACCATAATTCTTCTCAGGAAGAAAAGTCATGGAGGGTACATGGTGTCATGTATAATATGACGATAACTGGTATATGTATAATGGTGGGAAGAGGGCATTGTACCCCTTGCTCCTTGAAATCTCTGAGAAGTGGGTGAGTTTAATTTTTTCATCCTTGGCTGGTGGGTGACATGTCAGGTATATGCCACAATGTAGCTCGGCCTCACGCGAAGCCAAGAGCTTATATGAGAATACCCTTTTCTCTCTCCCTCAGGCACATCTAGGAAGTTCCAACACAGAATCTAGCATAGGTGCCTATCATTTGTGGAATGGCTAAAGAAATTGTGGTGTGTGAATATAACAGACTATTACTGCATCATTACAAACATATGAATAGGAATACAAAGAAGTGTGGAGGTGGGGAGCGGGGGGACAACTTACGTGAACTGCTGCCAAGTGAGGTAAGCAGAACCATAAACACAATGCACATGGCAATAATATAAATATAAAAGCAGCAAAAACCAAAATAATAACAATAAAATAAACTGAACACTGTATACTTACATCCAAGCACACGCCTGAATAATGGGGGATCATGAGTATGGAATAATGTATACACCATGAGCCACAGTCAATGAATGCATTAGTTTTCTACAACCACTCTTTCCCTCTTTTTTAAAATATGGCTTCCTGGAGAGAAAAGAGAAGATACATTCAGAAACAAATGGGTTGAAAAACAAAAGATATTAATAAAAAGAAGCTAACTTTTTTTTTGAAAGTCAGACTCTACCCGAAATTGTGCAACTGGCTGAGAAAAAAAACATTCTGATCATAGACAAAGCACCATAATTAGTCATTTCAGTGGGCCTTAGAGTCAGATTCTAGTAGAATGGGCTACAATAAGCTTTAAAGTAAAATTAAAGATAGAACAAAAAATATGTTGACCATAGAGCACAAATTTGAACCACTATACCTCTTATCTCCCCACAGGATATTTTCCATGGACTTTCCAACACCCTGAGTATTTCTTTTTTTTGGAAGGGGGGTTATTATTTAATTTATTTAATATATTTAGTTTGCAGCATTGATTTTCACAAGAATTTGAATTACGAATTTTCTCCCCATTTCTACCCTCTCGCCCACTCCAAGATGGCTTATATTCTGGTTGCCCTGTTCCCCAGTAAGCCCTCCCTTCTGTCATCCCACTCCCCTCCCATACCCCTTTTCCTTCTTCTCTTGTAGGGCAAGATAAATTTCTACACCCCATTGCCTGTGTATCTTATTTCTTAGTTGCATGCAAAAACTTTGTTTTTCTTTTCGAATGTCTGTTTTTAAAACTTTGAGTTCCAAATTCTCTCCCCTCTTCCCTCCCCACCAACCCTCCTTAAGAAGGCAAGCAATTCAACATAGGCCACATGCGTATTGTTATGTAAAACCCTTCCACAATACTCATGTTGTGAAATATTAACTATGTTTTCCTCCTTCGTAACCTATCCCCCTTTATTGAATTTTCTCCCTTGACCCTGTCCCTTTTTGAAAGTGTTTGTTTTTGATTACCTCCTCCCCCTGTCTGCCCTCCCTTCTATCACCCCCCCCCCCTTTTCATCTTCTTCCTCCTTTCCTGTGGGGTAAGATACCCAATTGAGTGTGTATGGTATTCCCT
>CM053622.1:228739167-228791794 GCA_028646595.1 Phalanger gymnotis | reverse complement strand
TGAAAAAGTGGAAGACAATGTAAAATATCTCATTGGAAAAACCACTGACCTGGAAAATAGATCCAGGAGAGATAATTTAAAAAATATTGGACTACCTGAAAGCCATGATTAAAAAAAGAGCCTAGATATCATCTTTCAAGAAATTATCAAGGAGAACTGCCCTGATATTCTAGAGCCACAGGGTAAAATAGAAATTGAAAGAATCCACCAATCATCTCCTGAAAAAAAGAAAACTCCTAGGAATGTTGTTGCCAAATTCCAGAGTTTCCAGGTCAAGGAGAAAATACCATAAGCAGCCAGAAGGAAACAATTTGAATATTGTGGAAACACAATCAGAATAACACAAGATCTAGCAGCTTCTACATTAAGGGATCCAAGGGCTTGGAATATGATATCCCAGAGATAAATCTCCCTTGCCCTACAAGAAATTAAGGGAAAAGGGGACAGGGGGAGTGGGGTGACTGAAGGGAGGGCTGACTGGGGAATGGGGCAATCAGAATATATGCCATCTTGGAGTGGGGGGAAGGGTAATAATGGAAAGAAAATTTGTAATTCAAACTTGTGGAAATCAAAGCTGAAAATTAAAAATATTGAATAAATAAATAATAATTTTTAAAAATGAGTCAACATCTTGCTAAAGGAGACCCCAAAAAAGTGCAGAAGAAAATAATGCCTTAAAAAATAGACTAACCCCAGTGGTAAGAGAAGTCCCAAAAGCCAACTAGGAGAATGCCTTTAAAATCATAATTGGCCATATGGAAAAGGAGGTCTAAAAGCTCATTGAAGAAAATAATTAATTAAAAATTAGAATGGAGCAAATGGAAGCTAATGACTTTATGAGAAATCAAGAAATTACAAAACAAAACCAAAAGAATGAAAAAAGGAAGACTATGTGAAATACCTCATTAGAAAAACAAAAGACCTGGAAAATAGATCCTGGAGAGATAATTTTAAAATTATTGGACTACCTAAAAACCACGATTAAAAAAAAGATCCTAGACATCATCTTTCAAGAAATGATTAAGGAAAACTTCCCTGATATTCTAATACTAAAGAGTAAAATAGAAAGGAAAGAATCCATAAATATATTGCAAGCAGCCAGAAAGAAACGATTTGAGTATTGGGAAAACACAATTGGTATGACACAAGATCTAGCAGCTTCTACATTAAAGGATCAGAGGGGTTGGAATGTGATAATTCTGGAGGTTAAAGGAGCTAGAATTAAAACCAAGAATCACCTACCCAGCAAAACTGAGTATAGTCCTTCAGAGGGAAAAATGGAAATTCAATGAAATAGAGGACTTTTAAGCAGTCTCAATGAAAAGACCAGAATCGAATAGAATATTTGACTTCAAATACAAGAATCAAGAGAAGTATAAAAAGGTAAACAGGAAAGATAAATCATAAGGGGCTTATTAATAAGTTGAACTGTTTACATTCCTATATGGAAAGATAATATTTATAACTCATGAGATCATTCTCAGTATTAGGGTAATTGAAGGGGTGAGTTGAATATGAAGGGATGATATGTAAAAAATAAAATTAAGGAATGAGAAAGAGGAATGTACTGGGAGAAGCAGAAAGAGAGAGGTAGAATGGGGGAAATTATCTCACATAAAAGAAGCAAGAATAAGGGGAAGAAGGGGGAGGTGAGAGGGAATGAGTGAATCTTACTCTCATTTGATTTGGCTGAAGGAGGGAATAACACATACATGTAATTGGATATGAAAATCAATGTTACCCTACAGAAAAGTAGGGAGGAAGGGGATAAGAGAAGGGGGAGATGATAGATGAGAGGGTAAATAGGAGGAGGGGTTAATCAGAAGCAAACTCTTTTGAGGAGGGACAGGGTCAAAGAAGAGAATAGAATAAATGGGGGGCAGGATAGGATGGAGGGAAACGTAGTGTTTCACAACGTGACTGTTATGGAAGTGTTTTGCATGAATACACATGTATAACCTACATTAAATTGTTTGTCTCCTCACTGAGAGTGGGTGGGGAGGCAAGAAGGGAGACAATGCAGAACTCAAAGTTTAAAAACAAATGTTAAAAATTATTTTTACATGCAACTGGGAAATAAGATATACAGCAATAAGGTATAGAAATCTATCTTGCCCTACAGGAAAATAGAAGAGAAGGGGATAAGAGAAGGAGTGTGATAGAAGGGAGGGCAGAGTGGGGGAAGAGGTAATCAGAATGCACATTGAGATGAGGGGAGGGAAGAGATAGGGAGAAAATTTAGAATTCAAAATCTTGTGGAAGTGAATGCTGAAAACTAAAAATTAATAAATAGGAATAAAAAATCTAACCTAAAGTTGTTTTAACATGTAATTAGGGAAAAATAAAATAATAAACACAAGAAAAAAGAAGTGTTTTTGATTTTTCTGTTTTTTAACACGAATTCATAATCAAACATTTATCAAGCACTTGCTATGTGTCTAATTATGTGCCACGAGTTGAGGAAATGAAGGAAGGCCAAAACACAGTCTTTGCTTTCAAGGAGTTCACAATCAAATGGAAAGACAACATAAAAGAAATACACACACACACATATACACTTATACACATATGTATATTTATATTTTCTATGTACATAGAAAATATACACACATATACATAACACATATATGAAATCATTATGCAGATATAAATGTAAATAGAAGTGTAAATTGAGGGTAACACTGGAGGGAAAGCATTATCATTGAACACACTTGGAAAAGCTTCCTTCAGTGTATCCTTTCACCTCCAAGAGAGCAATCCCTTATAACAAAGAAGGGAAAAACAGTTTAGTGAAGCAGACTAGCATATCAATCAAAATCTCACCATATATTCAATGTCCCATACACGTAGTCCTAGGCCTGCCCAAAGAAGCAGGGGGAGGTTTCTTCTCATGTCTCTTCTTTGGGTAGACTGTTATTATTTCATGGCATTTGTTTTTCATTATTTTGTTTTTTTCCTTGTTTCTGTTTATATTCTTAGGGTCAACATATGCAATACTTTGCTAGTTCTGCTTTATTTACTTGGTATCTGTTCATGTAAGTCCTCCCCTTACTTCTTGGTGTACAATATATTCTTCAGTTCTTACAATGGTGTTTATTTTGACTGACTTCAGTAAATGGACACATTTGTAAGTGAAATAAATAGAATCAAATATTTGCGTTTAAAACACAACGAAAGACAACAGATAGAGAGGCCAAAAAGTCACTGAGTACTCTCAAGAATAAGACGTCTAAGCATAAGATTTATCCTCTATGAAGAATTTATGGGCAATCATGGACAAGACTGGCACAGGATGAATGGAGAAGAGAATTCACACTGACAAGATTGTAGATCCAACAAGACATCAAGATATATTTAAAAAACACACAATCAGGGTATGGAACTTAACCGTAGGGAATAAAGTATAAAAAGCAACTTAAGCAGTTCATCACAAAAATCATCCATCCATCCATCTATCTGTCTGTCTATCTATCTATCTATCTATCTATCTATCTATCTATCTATCTATCTATCTATCTATCATCTAACTTGGAAATTCAAGAAAGGCTTGCTACTTCTACCCTTTCCAAATATCAACATTTGTGCATTAGCAAAGAAGTATTTTGTCTGCTTATTTTATATTGCAAGGCTATAGATACATGCCATTTTACATGTTCCACATTGCACAAAATGTCTTCTTTCAGTTACCTTAAGCTACCAAACCACAAATTATTACTGATGCAGGAGAAATTAGCTTAACATTAGCTTGCCTAATGAATAAAGGCCAGACTTCTAGTTAATGCAAAAAGCAGCAGGGGCCAAAGAAGAAATCTATAAAACTGCTGTTTGAAGCAAATGAGATACTGTAAAGTGTATTACTGTAGCCAACTCAGACCCATGTGCATTGCACGGAGCTGTGACCCTTTTTCTCTACTAACACATCTGCTAATGAGAACAGCCCAGGAGATATTTAATTCATTTTTAGCTACTTGAACATATATTCCTTTCTTTTTCCTTGTGAAAAAAATACTACAATAATAATCAGGGTCCCTATTATGTTATAGTTCAAACTTGGCCATAGATTGACTTACTGTTAGTTTGTGAAATTCATCAACTTTGATGGGCCTCAGTTCACTCTTCTAGGGAATGGAAACTAGTGATATTTGTAGTACTTATCCCGTAGTGAATGTGAGAGAAACATTTTCTAAATGGTTATGTATTACATATAAATGTGACAGCATGGAATAGTAGATAATATCTTGGATTTGGAGTAAGGACAACTTGGATTAAAATATCTCTAATACCTATGAACAGGGTAACAATGGGAAAATAACATAATTAGACATATCCATTTTGGAATGCCCCACCTATAATTAGGAAAGAACAACTTTGTGCATGTGGAAGACTGGCTTTCCCCCATCTTTCTCTGAAAGTATAATATAAAGTAGTCCTGGCTCCTCCTAGTCATGAAGGAATAAAACTGAGAGATAGTTTGCCCATATTGTACACACACACACACACACACACACACACACACACACACACACACACACAATTACTTCTCAGCAAGTCCTAAGTCATCTATACTTCTGACTCCACAGATAATTAGAAGACTTTTTTTTATCAACACATGATAGCATCCCCTGAGTCAGTGTTGGCCAGAAACTAACACCACCCAAATTTCTACATTTTTTGACTGGAACCAGGTGTGGGGGATACATCTATAGTTGAGGAATCCACCCTCCATTGCCCAGTCAATACCATTACAGTAAAATATTTTCTTGTTTTTATATCTTCAACTAACAGTGCTTTGTCCCTTCACCTCTCCAAAATATTCAAAGTGCTTCATTTGTGTTATTTCTTTCCTTTCTAGGACATTCTTGAGAAATTGATAGAAGTTATTAAGATCTCTTCTCTACCCACCTCTCAACTACAAACGTGTTCTTGAACATAGCCCAGAATCTCTCAGTGACCATATCTAAAGGCTTTTTGACAGTCTTCATGCTCCTTGGCCTTTGCCCCAGCTGCAGCATTTGACATTGTTGACTATCTGCTCCTTCTTGAAAGTCTCTCTTCTCTTGACTTCTATGACACTGAATCATCCTGAGTTTCATCTTCTAATTGGCAATCTTCCTGACTACAAAGCTGGCCCTGTAGCCACTATTAATTCATGCTGCCTCTCACATGTGCCTTCAGGAGGTTATGTTCTCAACTGCATAGGTATTAGAAAGGGAAAGAGACTAGGAGCAGAGAGACCAATTAGGAAGCTATGATGGTAGCTCAGGTGGAGGATGATAAAGATGTGGCAGTGTGGTAGAAGTGTAATTATGGAGAAGGAGATGGATATAAAGGGTATTGTGAAAGTAAAATTGACAAAGCTTGGCAATTAATTGCGTATGAGAGATAAGGGAGAAGGAAGAGTCATGGATGACTCTGAGGTTAAGGACATGGCTGACCGGGAGGATGGTGGTGTCCCTCATTAAAAACAGAGAAGCTTGGAAGAGGAGTGGGTTTAATTAAGTTAAATTCAACTCAACAAGCATTTAAGCACCAACTATGTTCAAAGTACTATATGCTTAGGCGGAAAGATAAATTCTGTTTTGGATATGATTAGTTTAAGATTTTTTAAAATAAATCATTACATTAAATAAAAATTTTAAAAACATATATCACTAGTGGCCCAGGGACTCCCCCTCCCAGAAAAAGGGTTCTTGGCCTGGATTCTCAAAAACTGGATTCAGTCCTGAGGGAGGACCTGACCCTGCATAGAAGAGATCAGACTTTTCTCACACTCTGCTTCATATTACCCATGTAGAGTTCCAGGGAAAATCTCTATAATGAAGCTCATGACTAGTATTTTCCTTAAAATTGGTTAATAGGGTCCCTTTTAGAAAAGGTACTCAGTATATGAACTAGAAATATTAGGATAACTACTTATTTCTTCTACCACAAGAGAAATACTTAAACAAAATATTTATAAGTGAACAGTAATACGCAAAACATAAGAAACAAATTTTTCTGTCCTATTATATGCTTCCAAAGGATAAAGCACTTAAAGCACTTTTGGGGGGTTGCCCAAGAGATATTTCGTTTTTCTTCCCTGATCTATGTTGTCTGTGAAACTATAAGACTTTCCTGGCAAATCAGGATGTGACTTAGGCTTTCTTTTTACATTTAATTTTTAAAATTTTTTTCTCAATTACATGTAAACAAAAATTTTTAATATTTTCTTTTTAAAATTTTGAGTTCTAACTTCTCTCCCTTCCTCCCTTCCCTCATCCTTCCCTGAGAAGGCAAGCAATTTGATATAGACTATATATGTGCAATCATGCAAAACATTTCCATATTAGCCATGTTGCAAAAGAAAATGTATACCAAGAAATTCCCCAAAATAATAAAGTTTAAACAGTATGCTACAATCTTCATTCAGCCTGTTCAGTTCTTGCTCTAGAGATGGATAACATTTTTTCATTGTAAGTCCTTCGGAATCGTTTTGGATCATTGTATTGCTAGAAGAGCTAAGTCATTCACAGTTGATCATCATGTAGTATTGCTGTTACTGCATGCAACGTTCTCCTGTTTCTACTCATTTCACTTTTCATTAGTTTCTGTAAGCCTTTGACTTGAGTTTTTTTTAATCTTTTTAACTTCAGCATCTTCTTGGCCATTTCTTCTGTCAGTGATACATCTCCTCCTAGAAGTAGTCTAGTTACAAGAAATATTTCCAGCTGGACAGTCAGCACCTAAGAGGCTTCTAACTTCTCAAATTTATTAGTTGACACAGTGGGAGACATATTTCCCAAGGTTGCTGTTCAGTTTTCTGCATTTAAGGAAAGTAATATAGAGCAGAAGACACAGGTAAGGACTTGAGATCTAGTCTGAATTTTGTCTAGGAAGATATATGTATATAGATATATGTATATAATAGACTCTAAGAGGATCCTAAGATAAAAGTTATACCTCTCCCTTTACACAATACCACTTTGAATTATGCTAGCTTCCCTTAAACTTCTAGCAAAGGAAAGGGGATGATTTTTCTCCTACCCCTCTCAGCAACCATGGTGACTATGAGCTTATGGTAGCAAGACTCCATCTATCTATCTATCTATCTATCTATCTATCTATCTATCTATCTATCTATCTTTATAGATTTACCTATATCAATATATAGATCTGTCAATTTATCTAGATAACTTTATCTACTGCTCCAGCTGCCTTGAATCTATACAATGAGTAGGTTGAACTAAACTCTGGATATATTGTTTCATTTGGTTTTCAAAATAATCCTGTGATGTACATATTATCATTATCATCTATTTTGCAGACAAGGAAACACAAGATCAGAGATTTAGGAAAGGAGAGACCTTAGAGGCATCTAGTCCAACCTGCTCATTTTACAGACTGGAGGCATCTGGTAGAAAGAGTGGACAATCTGGAGTCAGGAAGACTTGAGTTCAAATCCAACCTCTGACACTTACTGGCTATATGTTCCTGGACAAGTCACTTAAATTCCATTTTCCTGAATGAAAGGAATAATTTAAAATATCTTTCCTAGTATATTTTAAAAATTATTTTCTAGAATATGACTGAAAATTTTAAAATAAAAAAGACAAAGTCTGGAGATGAATGTCTGAGAAAAATGGCAGCAAAGAGAAAGTTTCGAACTCCCTAATGTTTAAACAATTTTCTAGGGAGCTTTTCCTTAGCTAAAAATCATATTTATTATCCAAGAGAAGCCCATGAGGTCATGATAGATATCTTCAAGTATTCAGAGAGTGACTATATTTTTTTTCTGTTTGGTCCTAGAGGAATGGCTAATAAACAAACCAAAAAGATTTTGAAAGATTTCTGTAGGGAAGTTCAGCCAAGTCTTTTGATAAATAAAATGAAAAATTGTGTGACACAGTAAAAAGAGAACATTAAATTTGTAGTGAGATCAAAATTTGGCCAGTGAGTTTGACTGGATCTGTGATTTCATTGGTGAGATCACATCTGGAATATTGAATTCAATGGGTGCAACATTAAAGGCAGGGTATTGACAAACTAGACCATGTCCAGAGGAGGACCAAAAGATCATGAAGAGTACACATTATATTATCAATTGTGGATATATGGCTAAAGAAGAGAAGACTCAAGGATCTAATAAATGTCTTCAGATATTCAAAGACCTCTCCTAAAGAAGGGTTAGATTTATTTTGCTTCATTGGTCTGAATGGACAGAACTAGGAGCAATGTGTGGAAGTTTCAGAAAGGAAGAATTTTGATTGATATAAGGAAAAGTTTCCAGGTAAATAAAGCTGTCCAAAAGTGGATGGGGCTGTCTCTGGAAGTTGTGAGTCTCCCTCACTAGAGGGCCCCATAGGATCACGAGATCAAAGATTTCAGGATAGAAGGAGACCTTGGAGGTCATCAAGTCTATTCTCATTTTATAGATGATAAATCTGGTGCCTCAAAAAGGGTTAAGTTACTTTCCAAAGGCTGAACAGCTAATATCAAAATCAGGATTTGAACACAGGGCCCTTGTGCCCGAATCCAAAACTGTTTCTACTATATAATGCAATCAGAAATGGAATGAGGACTTGTCAGGGATATTGTACATGAGATTACTATTCAGATCCTAAATGTACTACGTGGCCAGTATTCTTTGTTGGAGAATGGAATCAAGAACCGTGTATGGGTAAAGACAGCAGTAACGCAAGCCATAGAATTTAGGGGCATAGTACAAATACTAAATTCCCTTTAGTTAATAGGTGTATAAAATTTTTTCTTGAAGTTTTTTATACTTGCAGATTTCATAACTTCTTAGGATAATGAATACCATATTTACTAATACCTATGAATAAAAACATAAATTATTGTACCACCCCCTTAAAATTAAGTCCTTTAACCTTTAAAAGATGCTCCTGGGATTTGGTGAATAAATTCGTATTGACCTCATTTGAATTCACCTAGATAATTTTATAAGCTCCCAGGAGATTTTCTATCATCTTTCAGATGTCCATGCTAAAGATTCTTAAATGGTTTATTTTATCTAACATGGAAGCTTATCCTTCATGACATTAGCTGCCTTTTATGAACCTTCTCCAATTCCATTTTTTTTAATGTACAGATTGTATAATTGCTTGATCTGCTTGAGATACAAGCTTGAGATACAATGACAATAGCTAGCTAGCATTTAAATAGTTCTTTAAGGTTTGCAAAATGCTTTAACTATATTAACTTATTTGATCCTTATAATAACCCTATTGAGCAGGTGCTATTATCATTATCCTCATTTTACATATAAGGAAACTGAGGCACAGAGAAGTTAAATGAATTGCCTAGCTATTAGGTGTCTGATGAAGAATTCTAACTCATGTCTTCCTGATTTAAGTTCTGAGCTCTATCCACTATAATACCTAATGTAGTTTTGTACAATTGATAAAACTATGCTTTATGTTTTCTACATGATACTATCCCTGATCACACTCAGCATTTTGTTCAACCAGCCAAAGCAAACCTGAATGAGGATCGATCAATGACGTGGTGAACTTAACTAGTCAGAGAAGTGATGTGAAATAATTCAGCAGACTGCAGATTTCCAAATATGTTTTCAGAATATGTTTAGGGTCAATTTCCAGTACACATGGTTGAAAGAACAAACAAAACATGCTGTACTTGATTCAATTTTTTATTAACTAGGAAGAATTGGTCAAAGATAAAAAAAGTTATAGGTAGAAGCTGCTCAAATCAAAACTTGGAATCCTAATAAAAGTATGCTAGAAGTCAACAAAAAGAACATTTGCTGATTAAAATTATCTCTTAATAATTTCCTGGAACCCTGTCATCTTCACCTTACCTATAACCAGTTCACACCACCATTTCCCAACCCTTTCCAAATATTCTACTTGGTACACTTGCTTCTTTGTCTACTCCACTTTCCAATACTCACTCACCTTTATGTGTTGTTTGGAATGTAAACTCCTTGAGCATAGGGACTGGTTCTCTCGCTTACTTGCTTTTTATTTCTCCAGTCCTTAGCAGAATGCCTGGTACATGGTCAGTGTAACCCTTGGCTTAAAGAACCAATTGCATAGGACTCTTTCCTCATTGTGCAAGACTGATTACTCAGTGATCAACACCTGCATGCAGGCTGAGTTGGTTAGAACTAGAGATAGATAATTTACTTCTGTTTTTCTGGCTTCCATATCTAAGTGAGATTTTCCATTCTGACCTCCCTTTAGGTCATTGAAGGGAGAAAGATTCTGAGAAGTAGCTGATGTGTAAAGGAAATACAAATTTCTATTACGTGCCCATCCTGAGATTGATAAAACAGAGACTTTGGGGAATTTCTCCTTGGCTTAGGTCTGGGAAATTCTTGCTTGAGTTATCTTGGGTTATCTTGAATTATCTTGCTTCCAAAGGGAGAGCTCATTTACTCTATGTATTATCTGTGCATTATTTCATATGTATACTTTCTCTGATTTCTGTTTGCTACCTGTTTAGATGAAAGATTTATTTACTATTTGTTATCTGCATTTTTTGGGGAACAACATTTGGTGGGAAGGGAGTCAAGACTTTGATATGTAGCTTGGATACTTCCTTTCCTATTAATGGAAAATTACTTCCCCTAAACTAACAATATTTAAGGATCAGATATATACAGTTCTAGCCTGGTACTTGTTTTCTCTGAGGAATGCAGAATAGACAGACTGGCACAAATATTCTGCCTCTCTTCCTGACAGGAATCAAAGTACTATAGATATCTATTCTTGCCTCTCTATGAGCTACATCTAGACAGACCCATATGGACACACATTAACCCACGCAGGTCAAACAATACAAATCTCCAAATGTCCCTCTTATATAAGCACTTAATAAATGATTTTTCTTTCTTTCATTTGAGGGCAAAGTTAGAGTATAAGAAGAAAGAAAATTTGACCATAGTACTCTTTGATGGACTCACAATTGGCCTTATGATAATAACTAACTTTGTTTATGGCTCTTTAAAGTTTGCAAAGCATTTTATATATGTATGAGTTTCAGAGCAAGTCTTTGAGGTAGATACTGTAGGTTTTATTTCTACTTTACAGATTCAGAAGCTGAGTCTCAGAGGTAGGTTTCAAAATCAGGTCTTTATGACTACAAGTTGAACATTCTCTTCACTAGTTAATGCTGCTTATTGGCTGAAGGGGTACAACTACTGTTGCTGCTGCTGCTACCACAACCATCACCACCATTACCACTACCACTACTACTACCATCACGACTACTACTACTATGACTACTACTACTACTGCTACTACCACTACCACTACCACCACCACCACCACCACTATGTTTATTGCAATACTCCAGTGTAATATAGCAAGGTCTATAAGGTATTTTACTTGCAATAACTTCATTAGCTAAGTCTTTCACATACTATTGTCTCCATTTTTTTTTTACAGAAGAGGAAACTTTGGTTTTAATGTTCTAACACCTAAGACCAGATAGATATTAAGTGATGGGCATTAATTCAAAAATTAAAATAAAGTGCTCAACATCAAAATAAGTACTTGAATGAATACATCATTTTCTCAATGTATATAGGATAATTTCTCTATAACTTATCCTGTCTAATACCTAAGTTTATGCATAAATCCTTCATTTTGATTCAATGCAATAAATCTTTTCCTCTAATTCTTTTTATATTTTGGTAATTCAATGCCAATGTGCCACCTGGAATGGACTCTGTTTGTTCTTATTTTTCCTATGTAACGGACATTTTTCAAGAGTAAATATGCTTATGTTATGTTAATGGGAACGGGAAGGTCTTTCCCATCCATTAATAGGCCTATGTGACCTGCTTTGAGCCAGAGTCACATGGAAGCCTGGGTCACATGAGCCTGGGTCACATGGAGCCTGTGGTGGGAGGAGTTTGTCGAACGGGTGGAGCAGGAAGTGTGAGTGTGGAGAGTTGGGAGAGAGAGAGAGGCAGGTATAGACAGAGCAGGTAGCATGAGTGAGAGAGGGAGTGATTTTGCCTAAGGGAGCCTGTTCGTGGGGAGGCCCTACCAGAGGTAAGGCTCAGGGATGGCGGTGCTCCCTGCATTGGTAATGTATACACACTTTTTTATCACTATGGTAGATTTGTCTTTCTGGTATATGAATAAATTATCTTGGTTTTGTCTTTGAGCAAGAGAATGTGTTGTATTTTGCGATCCAATCCTGGAAAAATGCTGGCATACTCATAGCAGCTGCTGTGGGGATCTCATTGGCGATAAAGCTTGATACAAACATTTAAGTGATGCAAATCAATTGTAACAAGAAGACCAAGAGACCATCCAACATGCCAAAATCAGAAAATCTATGTCATTCAAGTACTAAAACAAATAAAACCCCAACTCATTTTTTCTATTTTTCCAATAGATCGATGGTGTCAAAATCAAATTGAAAAGAATCCCTGTGAAACATATATTGACTGAGAAAACCACAAGTTAACATTATCTGTGTTTTGTTGCATTTTATATATGTTAAATACTTCCCAATTATGATCTAATCTGGTTCCAGCCTCACTCAAGAATTTTGTGGGCCACATGAGTCACAAGTTTGACACCTTTGCAATAGACAATCAATAGAAGGATAAAAATTTGTTCTGCTTCTATTGAACTAGATAATAATAAAAATCTATAGAATATTGGCTTATATTACAATACTATATTCACTTACAAAAAATCCATTTATCCAGCTATCTAATAAGCGGCTGAACATTGAACATCAAAGTGAGATTGTGTGCTGGTGTGGACAGAGTGGTGAACTAGCAGTCAGGAAGAACTGAATTCAAGTCCCTTTTGAGATACTCAGCAATTGGTCAACCACCTTCAGTCTCAGTTATGCCATCTAAAAATGGGGATAATAATAACACCTTACTCACCGGATCATTATAGTATTAATTGAGAAAATATGTGTAAACCACTGCGTAAACTTTAAAGTGCTGTACAAATATTATTAATATTATTATCATTATAAAAATAATAGTGGGATAACTGTTTTTCTAATCTGAATCAAGGCAAATATATGAAGAGAAGAACAATAATAATAATTATTATAGCCAATAAAATATATGGAACCAGAGCACTGTCACAGGAAAACAAGCAAAATAAAAATGTCGCTCCTATTGCCAACACATAATATTGAACAATAAAAATCTAAAGGAAATATTTTAATAGATATTATCATATTTAATACTTATGACACCCAAACTATGTGGAATATGGAACCTAGTGGGACAAATCAACACCCTATGGAAACAGAACGAAGTAAATAACATCACTATCCTCTCTGCTACTGGAGTTGTACCAAAGATGTCAGTGAACCTACCTAAGCAAGATTGTATGTCAACATTTTTATTCAGTTATGAAAACTAATTTTTTTAGCTACCTGCAAAATTGCCAAATATTTTAACCAGAAAGGAATATTAGCAAGATAGAAACTTGTCTTAGGGACATTTCTATCCAAACTCTATTGAAAAGAAAATGAGAGTGAGCATGCTATCTATTTGTTTTGAGATTTAAGTTTTACAAGTAACTTCCCTCACAGCAATGTGTGAGATAGTCAATGAAGTATTATTATATTCATTGTATGGAAGAAAGTGGGACCTATAAAGAGATTAAATACTTTGCTCAGGGAAATACAATTAGCGTCAGAGCTGAGAATCAAACCCAGGTCTGGACCTCTTTTTAACTAGTGGTAAGATATTGAGTCTTACAATAATACAACAATAAACATTTGTTAAGCACCTACTACATATTGTGTAAGCTATATTGTCTAATATAATAATATTATTGTCTAAGCTACATATCGTCTAAGTGCTGAGGATGCAAAGAAAGGTATAAGACTCTGCTTACCTCAAGGACCTCACTATCTAATGGGGGAGACACATTGAAGAAGCTGAAAGAGGAATGAAGTAATACTGCATGGGTTCCATGATGAAGTTCTGCAACCAAATGGAATGATCTGAGCAGATCTGAGTTACAGAATTCATTTTGTCTTGCAGAATGGTGTTTATAGAGATCATGAAATCCAGGAGAGCAGTGGGGTGGGAAAAATGAGTTAGGGAAATGCTTTCAGTTTTAGTACTTGCATTAAAAAAGCAAACAAACGTAAGGAGAAACTCTAGTAGGTACAATGAAGAGCAACAGAAAGGAAAAGGAGGATAAAAGTAGGCCCTATAACAAAATTTTAATGCCATTTGTATTACTAGGAGGCCTACAGTAGCTGTCTTTGAGTATGTAAAGGTTTGTGGTAAGAATTCAATTCAATTCAATAAGCACTGATTAAACACTGCACTCAAAGAATTAAACTAGATGGTGGGAAATAAAAGATAAAAATGATGTAAGATAATTTAAAATTAAAACGAGAGCAATACTTATCCCTCACAGGGTTGTTGTGGGGGTTGGTTAGATATAATGTTGGCAAAACATTTGAGTTCCTTGGAGAACAGCTCAATATAAATACAAAATAATCTATTAAAGTTGGCTTATTTGTAAAAATAAAATGTAACAAGATTAGAAAGGTAGTAAGGGGGTAGGTGATAAAGGGCTATGAAAGCCAAAAAGATTTCATATTTGATCCTAGAAGTAATAGGGAGCTATTGGAGTTTATTAAATGGAATGATATGGTCAGACCTGTGTTCTAGAAAGGTCAACATGATAGTTGATTGGAAGATGAACTGGAGTGGGGAGAGATTTGTTGCAAGCAAATCCACCAACAACCTTATTGCAATAGTCCAAATATGAAGTGATGAAGGCTTGTACCAGAGTGATGGCAGAGGAAAAAAGAGAAATTATATGAGAGAAGTTGTGAAGTTAGAAATGACTGGATTTGGTAAGTAATTTGATAGAAGCAGTGAGAGAGATGGTAAGGAGTCAATGATGTCATTGAGATAATAATTGGATTTATGGGAATCTATGGGGTAAAGCTTCTAGTGTAAGCTGATAGAATCATCAAGTGACATAGAATAGAAGGTGAAGAGAAGAGATCCTGAGATAGAGTCTTGAGGGACAACCCTAGTGAGCATGAATAACTTTAATGACGATTTCGTAAAGGAGATTGAGGAGCAGTCAGACAAGTAGGGAGGAGAACCAGGAGAGAGCAGCATCATGAAAACCTAGAGAGAAGGGAGTATTGAAGAGAAGGCAATTAATAATATCAAAGGTTGTAGATAAATTCAAGAAGCATGAAGACGGAGAAAATGTCTTTAGATTTGACAATTAAGAGATCATTAGTAACTTTGGAGAGAGTAGTTTTGGTTGAATGATGAAGTCAGAAACCAGATTACAGATAGTTATGAAGACAGTGAGAGGAAAGGAAGTGGAGGCATCAGTTGCAGATAATCTAATCAAGTTTTTTAAGGGATGAAAAAGGAGGACACGGATTATATTTGTTTTTCGAAAGTTGAGGAGCTATGGGCATGTCCCTAGGCAATAAGGAAGAAGCCAGGAGAGAGGGGGAGATTGAAGTTAAGTGAGTGCTTATTTTAGAGAGGACAATCCCCTGGAGAAGACAGGATAGAATGTGATCACTTCTGCATGTAGAGGGGGGTTGCCTTGTCAAGGAGAAGGGCCACTTCTTCACATATATGAATAATAGGTAAAAAGAATGAGCTACCGTATATTAAAGTTGAAAGGTCGGAGATGTTATCTCATTTTATCCTTACATTATGCCTGGGAGATAGGTACTATTAGTGCTATTAGAAGAAATGAAAACAGATACAAGTTACTTGCCCAAATACACTCAGGAAATTCTGGAGGATAAAATTAAGCTGGACTCCAAGTCCAGCATGTTATCCCAATAAGTCAACTAGTTTCTTAGGAGGAGAAAGTAGCAAAAAGTGTCTGACTGTTGTGAGATGAGAAGGAAGGGAGAAGAGAGAGCTTTCGGCTAGTGTGCTTTTTCAGTTTTATTTATTCCATTTTACATCAGTTTATGCAAGTTTTACTATTCTTGTTTTATTAATCATTTTTGTTGTTTCTTATATCTTACTAATACTCTATCACATTCACATGTCACAATTTTTAGCCCCTTTCCAGTCAATAGGATTCTATTTTGTTTCCCTTTTCTACTTAAAAAAGTGTTGTGACAAATGTTTTGGTGTATTTGGAATCTTTGTTTTTGTCAATGACCTCTTTGGTTAGCTACTTTGTTTTTTAAATTCCAAACTGCTTTCCAGAATGTTTGTACCAATTCCTATTTCCACCAACAATCTGCAAGTATTCCTATTGCTCCATATTCCCTCTAACATCAACAATTCTAATCTTTTATCAAACATTCCAGTTTTTAGGGTGTGAGGTGAAATATCAAGTTTGTTTCAAAGTGCAATTCTCTTATTAGCCATTTGGCACATTGTTTCATATGACAGTTAATAGTTTGCAATTATTTTAGTAATTGTTTTCCCCCATAGCTTTTGTTCATTGGTCTACTGTGGAATGCCTTTTGGTCTTATGTATTTCTGTTCATTTTCTGTATGCATATTGTATATCTAACCTCTGTCAAAGATATATGATCTAATTTTTTTTCTTTTTAAATATTAAATATCCCTTTTTAAATATTACATGAATTACTTTAACTCGTGCAAAAGCTTTTCAATTTCACATAATCAAAATTTTCTATCTCACATTTGTCTCATGTTTGGGTATTTGTTCCCTACTGATCACTATAAAGTATAGAGGGAATAGTTCTCTTCTAATTTTTAGCAGTGTGACCATTAATATTCATGTCTTTGTCTTCATTTTATATTTATTGTAGAATCTGATATACAGTGTTGATCTCAATCTAGTTTCTGCAAGTCCAATTTCTAGTTTTCCCAGTTTTCATTAATTAGGGAGCTCTTTCCTAGGTAATTAACATTTTCAGATTTATCAAAAGTGAGTTCTTGAATTAAGTCTAGTCTATTCCATTGCTCTGCATTTCAGTTTTTATCCAGTACTAGTTTTAATGATTGCTACCCAAGTCTCAGTGTAATTTTAATCTCTAATAACTTAAAACTGCTAAGTCTAAAATTTAACTTTCAAAATATTCTCCATAGTATAAGAAGCAGAAGTTCTATTCCCCTTTCATTGATATATTATTTTTTAAAAATTATTTCCATTGATGTTTTAAATCTTTTGGTCCTCCAAATGAATTTTGATTTCATTTTATCTACCTCTATAAAATATGCTTTCAGTAGTTTGATTAGCACATACATACGTATGTGTGTATGCATATATACATATTAGTAGTATAGTATTAAATCTATTAACTAAATTGAGTATTGCTGTCATTTTTTGTTAAATTGTCATGGTCTACCAACAAACACTCAGTTTTTTTAAATGTAGCTATTTTAGTTCTTCATTTCTTTAAGGAGCATTTTGTAATTGAGTTCTGTAAATACTGCATATGCTTTGGCAGATTCGGTTTCAAATGTTT
Source organism: Phalanger gymnotis (assembly GCA_028646595.1). Classification (NCBI taxonomy): domain Eukaryota; kingdom Metazoa; phylum Chordata; class Mammalia; order Diprotodontia; family Phalangeridae; genus Phalanger; species Phalanger gymnotis. The sequence goes on along the minus strand of CM053622.1, from coordinate 228,774,388 downwards.
TATGCATTTTGTAGTTGTTTTTAATGACACTATAATTTTTTTTGTGAGATTCTGGTATTGTCATAAGAAATACTATTGATTTTTTATTATTTTATAACCAGCAAACATGTTGAAGCTATTAATTTTCTCAATTAGTGTCTTTGCTGATTCCCTGTGATTTTCTAAATAAACAATCATATCAGAAAATATACATGGTTTTATTTCTTCTTTGTCTATCTCTAATAACTCTTGTCCTACTGTTATTGTTAGCATTTCTAGAATTATGTCAAATAATTAGAAGGTGAAAGGATATCTTTGCTTTACTCCTAAATTCACAGGTAAAGCTTCTAGTATAAGTTTTTTTAACTTGGTGTATGTCACAGACTCTTTTTGGAAGTCTGATGAAGTCTATGGACTCCTCAAAATGATATTTTTAAATAAAGAAAAATGACAAATTTCAGTTAGAGAATAAGGAAAGTAAAATGTATTTTTTCCCATTCAAGTTCATGTATCATCTGAAATCTATCCACCTACTCACATTAGGAGTCCATGAACCCCATTTTAAGAAATTCTGTTCCAGTATATCACCATTACATATTTGATTTTAGATAAATATTTTTCATCTTTTTAAATATCTCTCCGTGCCTGTACTTAATTGAGTTTTTAGCACATACGTCTATTGCATTTTGACAAAAAACTTTTTCTTCATCTACTGAAAAATCATGTATGCTTTTGCATCCATAAATCTTGGATGCTTTTATTTTTAACATAATTATTTAAATTATTTTCCTATTGTTGAATTATTGTTGAATTTCTAGCACATGTCCAATTTGACCACAATCGCTGATTTTTGTGGACAAATTTTACAAGTATTTTATTTAAAATTTTCAAATATATATTAATGGATATTAGTTTTTAGCTCATTGTTTTATCTTTTTCTGTTTAGGTATCAGCACTGTATGTGTCCCCAGAAAGAAGTTTAATAGAGGAACTATTTTCTTAATTTGGGAGAATAATTTCTTAGAACTATTAATTGTTCTATAAAAATTTAACAGTATTCTCTTATAAAACTATCTAGAGTAGATCTCCCCTCCCACCTTGGCAGTTCTATTTCCTTTCATTAAACAGTATCTATTTTTTTCTTAGCTTGGATTAATTAAAGGTTCATATTTGGCATTCTATTAGTTTGGGTATTTTGTGTTTTTGAAGATAGACCTCTCTTTTCTCTTCTCAATTGTGTTAGAATATAACCATGCATGGTAGGTTCTGATCATTCCTTTTATTTCCTCTGGTTTTGTTCATTTGCTATTTTGTAGGAGGGTGGGTGGAGAGGATAAGGGAGGGATTCTTAGAGGGGTGGGTAGATTAACGAATAGGAGGATAAGGGAAGAAGATTAAGGAAGAATTCTTAAAAAGGGTGTAAGATCAGGGAGGTAATGGTTAGAAGTAAATCCAGTGTGTGAGGAGGGATAGAGTAAAAAGAGAAGGTGAGAAGGATAATAGAGAGGAAAAACAGGATAGGGGGAAATATACCACTAGTAATTATAACTTTGAATGTGATGAACTCATTCATAAAACAGAAATGGATAGCAGAATGGATTAAAAATCAGAATCTGATCATATGTTTACAAGAAACACATTTAAAAACGAGAGATATATGCAGATTTACAATAAAGGGCTGGAGTAGAATTTATTAGGCTTCAGCTGAGGTAAAAAAAAACAGGTAGCAATCATATTCTCAGACAAAGTTAAAGTAAAGTAGATTTAATTGAAAAAGATACATGAGGTAATATGAATACTAACAAGAAAATATAGAAAATGAGGTAACATCAGTACTAAAGCTATGTGAACCAAATGCTATAGCATCTAAATTTTTAAAGGACAAGTTAAATAAATTACAGGTTGAAGTAGATAGTCATATTATAATACTGGAGGACTTTAATCTTTTCCTCTCTGAATTAGACAAATATAACCAAAAGATAAATAAGAAAGAAGTTAAGGAGGTAAATAAAATTTTGGATAAGCTAGGTACTGTGTGTGTGTGTGCGTGCGTTTGTGTGTGTGTGTGTGTGTGTGTGTGTGTGTGTGTGTGTGTGTGTGTAGAGAGAGAATTGAATGGAAATAGAAATGAATACATCTTTTTCTCAGCAGTGTATGGTACCTTTACAAAAATTGACCATATATTATGGCATTAAAAACTTTTAAATTGGTAGAAAATTTTTATAGATCACTTCAGTTAAAAGTCTCACATCTCAAACATAGAAAGAATTTTGTTAAATTTATAAGGATATGAATCATTCCCTAGTTGATAAATGGTCAAAGGATATGAACGGGACCTTTTTTTGATGAAGAAATCAAAGCTACATGTAGTCATATGAAAAATGCTCTTAATCACTAATGATTGATGAAATGCAAATTAAAACAACTTTGAGATATCATCTTACACCTACCAGATTGACTAAAATCATAGAAATGGAAAATGATGAACGTTGGTGGAGATGTGGAAATATTTGAGCACTAATTCACTATTGGTGAAACTGTGAACTGATCCAACAATTTTAGGGTGCAATCTGGGATTATCTTCAAAGAATTATGAAACTATGTATACCTTTGACCCAGCAATACCACTATTAGGTCTGTTTCCCAAAGTGATTAAGGAAAAAGGAAAAGAACTTATATGTTCTAAAATATTTAGAGCAGCTCTCTTTGTGGTGGCAAAAAAACTGGAAATTGAGGGGATATCCATCAATTGGGGAATGGCTAAACAAGTTGTGATATATAATTGTAATGGAATGTTTCATACTATAAGAAATGACAAGCAGGCAAATTTCAGAAAAACCTGGAAAGACCTGAACGAAATAATGAAGAGCAAAATGAGCAAAACCAAGAGAACATTGTATGCAGTAACAGCAATATTATTCTAAGAAAGACTTTGAACAACTAAATAACTTTTAGCATTATGAATACTCAAATCAACTACAAAGGACCTATGAAAGAAGATTCTATCCATATCCAGAGGAAGAACTGATAAATAGTAGTACGGATAAGGTGATTTTACATATATATGTAAATATTTATGTATATATGCATGTATGTATGTATGCATATGCCTTTTTTGGGTCTAATGGTAGCTTTCTCTAGAACCCATGGTAAGGAGGGAGGAAGGGGGATAAATGTGCCACAAAGAACAAAAAAAATTAGAAGGAAACACAGAAAAACAGGTTATCTTTGAAAATGATGTGCAGCATTTATTACATCATATTCAAAAAAATTAAACTGTGAAATGAAAATTCATAGTTTTATATTGAATCTTTTTTATGTTGTGCTATGTACATGCAAATGTTCTTTTTTATCTTTTGTGTTTAAGTTCAAAATGAATAAAAATTTAAAAAATCTCTAAATGGTCTCCCTACTGTTTAAGTCAATTTTTTTCTCTTTAAGTCATTTTTTTCTCTTCCTATTTTATGTAATTAATCTCTAGAGGTGGGGTAATTTATTTCATTACTCATTCTTGCCTTTCATCCTATTTAATTTTTTGTGTTTCTGTTATTTGGAGTATTTTTAATCAAGTGATCTTTGCAGTCTGTTTTTTTTTTTTAAAGGAATGCTTCGAATCCTTTTTTATTTAAGTCATTTTAAAATGAACTTGGTCTCTGGTTTGTATTGTGAGCTCCTTTACTTTCCAGAATATAATATTTCATTCCTTTCTGAGATTTCCAGTGGGTGCAAAATAATCTTCTGCTATATAAATTTCTTTCCCTTTATATGTGAGGGTTTTTCTCCTTTATGTTTATAGGTTTGTTGTTTGTTATTGGAATGGTTAAATCTAACCAATATGTGCCTTACAGTTTGAAATCTGAGTTTTGTTTTGTTTTTCTTTCTGGAGGCTATCTTTGAGTTCTTTCAATTACTGCATTGTTCTTCTTAGTCAGAAGTTATAAGAAGTTTTCTTGTATTATTCCCTGCATTATATTGCTCATTTAAAAAAATGTGTTATGTTCTTCTGGTAAATCTAAGATCCCTAAGTTGTTTATATAAATCCTATCTTTAAGATGAATGTATTTTGCCTGTATAGATATCATGTGTTCTTTTAGTGTTATTGTCTTTACCTTCTCTTTATCTGGATTTTTTTTACTTCAATATATTTATTCAAGAAATTTCCTGTTTTATCTTTCACTTCTTGGGGGAGGAGACTCACTACCTTGTATTCAAATTGTTTTATTCTGATGATTACTCCTACTTTGAAGATCACAAGTACTAAAATCTGTTCTCTTTGAATGTATTCTCTTATGTTTTTCATTTTTCTTTTGAAGCACCTCGGGACATCTTTATGTTCTTACTATCTTGGGATTCCATAGAAATCTAGATTTCATCAGACATTGGTTTAAATTTTTATTTTTTAAAAGTTTGCAATCTGCTTAATATTTTAGTACTTATTTTTCCTTCTAATTTAATTTGTTTGTTATGACAAATTATTTTTTCCTTTTCATAAATGGATATACATATGTACATGTACATATATATAATGTGTACGCACATATAAATCTAGAGTAAGATATACAAAGCAGCTAAATTTAAAATGGATAGAGAGTTGGCCCTGAAATCAGGAAGACTAGAGTTCAAATCCAGCTTCAGATAATTATAACTGTTTCAACCTGGGCAAGTCACGTGAACTCAGTTGGACTCATATTTCCTCAACTGTTAAAAGAATATAAAAATAGTACCTACGTTACAGGGTTGTTGTGAGGATAAAATGAGAAAATGTTTTTAAAATGCTTAGTACAGTGACTGGTAAATAGTAGTCTTTATATAAATGTTAGTTATTTTTATTATCATATATTTTTGTCTATGTATTTGTGTATCCGTGAATCTATTTATTCTTTAATATCCCTGTTCCTTATTTCTTTTTTAATGGTGGATATACCTTTCCCTGGATGAACTACAGAGCTACCTCATCCTCCTCCTATGCCAAAGAATTTACTTTTCATCAGTATGGTCTCTACCTTAATCAGCTTCTTGGGAAAAGGCAAGATATATAGCTAGAGGCAACTAGTTATATTTAAGCCCTCTTTTCTTCATATCCACTATAGATACTCACACTAGTTCCTTACTCTAGTTGTGTTCCTGACTCTTATTTTCTCCTTCTTTGCATTGGCTAAGCCAGCTTCTGCTCCTCTTTATAGGGTTGGCTTGTGTTTGTCCTTCATTTTCAAAGAGGACCATAACATCAGGGAAATGATAACATGACTTACAGTTGACTTTGATTTGAGTGGGGGAGGGCTGTTCAAGGTCACCAACCTCACTTTCTCCTCCAAAGCCATTTGGATCCAGTGACCAGATATTTATCAGGATGACTGGCGATGGCCCAGGATACAATGGGAGACCCTGACTCTTTTAGGCTAAGGTTTTTTTCCTGTACTCACTTAGAGTGAGGTAATGCCCATTTAGTGAATAGGCCTCTTTCTAATTAAAGGAGCCAGCCCTTGACTCACTTCTAGGGTTAGCATATGCATTCTAAATAGAGACTTTATAGCCTTGAGGTTTCCTAAACCAAGAGTGGTTCAAAGCAAAAGGAATTCTGATGTCCCCTTTCACCATCCTTTTCAAGTGATTGAACAGAATTAATGTCTCCAGCTTGATACATATGCAATAAAAGGGTCTCAGCATCAAGAAGAGGATGCCTATGTCAACCCTAACCACAAGTATCTTGATCTGCTTATATATCCTGCTGAATGTGGATATTGGAGAATGAAGGGTGAAAAATGAGTATGTTAAGAGTTAACTTTTTTCTGTTAATTCATAAGGCCATTCTCTTGGATTTCTCGCTTTATTTTCCTATAGATTCAACTATACATACATACATACGTGTGTGTAAATATATATATATATATATTTACACACACATATACATATATAAATTCTTCTTTTCTGTTTCTCCATCTCTGTAACTCTGTCTCTGTCTTTCTATCTTTCTCTCAAATTTTTGACATCAGGAGAAAATGTATAGAATTACATTTTGTTGGCCACATGACCTGGAAGTGTAAGAATATATTCTTTTTAAAAATTATATTGCTTTCACTGATCCTGCTTTCTTTTGAAAAAATTTCCATTCTAGAGATTTATTCTAGTCATCACATTAAGCCTCAGTAATTCTCATAAGGTCAAATTTGACTACTTGTATTAGAAATTCTAATTTATCTTGTTTTTCAGCCATACTTCACGCTCTTTTGAATAAATATCTAAGGCTATGATTTTATTATTTGCTCCTTTCTTGGATTTTGTTTTCTCTAAACTTCTGTGTAGCTCTCCTATTATTCTTTCTATACTCTGCCTATTCCCTATAGAAATCTGGCTTGGTGAAGTTTTCTCCTCCCCCTTTCTTTTCAGTTTAATGCTCTTTTTTAAAATTAGATTTACAGGATACCAGGCAGCATCCTTACCAGTATCTATTAGGAAGGATACTATTTAATTGATAGAGGCCTGAACTGGAGGAAATGAGCTTCATTTGTATTGAAAAAGTATGCTTAAACATAAGGAAGAACATCTTGACTGTGAGAGTGACTAATTACTAGAACCAGCTACCAAGGGAACCTGTCATATTTCCATCCCTGGTGCTCTTAAAACTGGCTGTAGCCATCTGTTTTGAACGATTTAGGCATTTACCTGTCTGAATAATGGGGGATAGATCCTTACTGGTACCTTTCTGCAATGAGTCCATAATTATATGGTTGCTATAAAAACATGCTATATATAATGTAATTAGTGAAAGAAAAAAATTTCAAAGTAGTGAAAAGGCTTAACATTTGTATGTACGGAAAACAGAACATTAAAGAGAGATTGTTTGTACTCTCTAACCTCCTTGAACAGGATGGCGATGAATGCAACTGGAAAGCAGAGGGGAAACACACAGAGACAAGTGTATAAAAATTGAGAATTATCTCCAGTGACAGTAGTTTTATTTTCCCCACTACTGGAAGTGAGATGATTGTGCTACAACTAATGAAAATTCTGCCATTTGGGCAGATTGATCATTGAAGCCCAGCATGACAGCAGCATTTCACAGCCTGATGTGCCCCCTGGAAATAGGATCGAAAATGCATACACTTTTGTATTCTCTCAAACACATCTTCCATTGCTCTGAGAGCCCCTAAAAATGCCATTTCCTTTTATTTAGGTAGCATAGTGATGCCAAAATATACTTCATTCTCTATAATATATAACATATAATTAAAGAAATATTATTACGTGTAACATATAATATACTATTACTATATTATAAAACATAATGTTACTAAATGTTATTACATGTAACATAATCATATAAACACATACATGTATGCACATATGTATGTATATAGTATGTGTGTGTGTGTGTTCAAGATGTCTGAAAGGCAGTTGGAGATGTGAGACTGGATGTCAACAGAGAGGTTGGGGCAGGATAGGTAAATTTGAGAAACATCAGCATAGAAATGGTAACTAAATCTGTGGGAGCTAATGAGATCACCAAGTGAAAAAGTATGGAGAGAGAAAAGAAGAGGGCATAGGACAATCCTGAAAGAAAGCTTATGGTTACAGAGTGACAGGTGAGGATCCAGCAAAGGAGACAAAGAAGGAGCAGTTAGATACATAGAAAGAGAACCAGGAGGAAATAGTGTCCTGAAAACCTAGATAGAAAAGAGTACGAAGGAAGGAGACTGATCAAAAATGTCAAAGAGGGGTTGAGGATAATGAGGATTCAGGAAAGGTCATTGATTTGGCAACTGAGAGATCATAGAGCAGTACTGACAGAATGAGAAGATTAGAAGCCCGATTGTAATGGTTTAAAAAGAGAGTGAGAGAAGTGAAAGAATGAGAGAAAAGAGAGAGAGAGAATGAAAGAAAGTCCCTGTTGTAGATGTTCTTTGTAAGGAATTTAGCCACAAAGGGCAGAAGAGATGTAGGATAAAGGGGCTAGGGATTCAAGAGTGAAGGACAGTGTAAAATTGAAGTGCTTCACCAAAAGTTCCATCTGTGGAAAAGAGAAAAGAGTGACCACTGCAAAAGAGATGGTCTGGGAAAGAATTGAAAGGTCAAAGGGCTAGAGATCATGGTGTGTTTTAAAAGGAAAGGTTTCATATTTATTGTCTGTTTATCTAATTTGATCCAACCAGCAATCCTGTGGCATAGGTGTTATTATTATTCCCATTTTACAGATGAGGAAACTGAAGTAGAGAGAGTTTAAATGCCTTGTCCTCCATGGTCACATAGCCTTAGTATCCCAGGTAGGATTTGAATTCACTTCGTCCTGACTCCAAGAGCAACACTCTATTCTTATTGCCTCTTAGCGCTTTCCTAGGCCACAACCAAATTGAAGTCATGCATCAACATGCAGGAACCACTCCTTCAGTTGCTCTTAATTGCCTCAACTCCTCAACTCTCCCTCGCCCTGCCTCACCCCTAAATAGTCAAACTCTTTACAGTCGGCATTTAGCTGACTTGGTGAGGGTGTGCATCACAAACACATGTACCTCATACCTCTATAAAAAGTTTTAGTATTCCACAGATCTTTGGCCAGACCATCAGAGAGGATCGGGACATGGACATCGGCCCTGCTGCTATTCCTATGCCACTCTCATACCCTTGTTTTACCTCCTCAGAGATAAACAATCAAATCAACATTCCCTTTGCCAATGTGCAAGACATGACAGACTGCTTCTCTAGGAGTCGACTCAGAATCCCTGTGATTTTGAATGATAGGCTGATTGAACCACTATATGCAGGCTTAACTACTCCTTGCTCCCATCCCTCCCATTCCTCTGTTCCATTCTGCCTTACTCTTCTATTGTACCCTCTGGAACCCACTATTCAATATTTAACAAACTGTCATTTATCTTAGAATAGTTCCCCCCCAAATCTTATTATCTCAGGTGAGATAATATTCATAAAGCACTTAGCAGAGTGTCTGGCATACGGTCGATGCTTAATAAATGCTTATTTCCTTATTTCCCTACCAAAGTAATTGTATATAATCAAAACATTTAATATATCATATATCATAAGATATATATTACTTAAATGTACACTTGTTTTCCCTCTAACATAGTGCAAATTCCTTGAGGGCAGGGATATTTTATTTTTTCCTTTGTATCCTCAGTACATAGAAAAGCTCTTGGTATATAATTCATACTTAATAATTGCTGTTTGAATTGAATTGTTGAATTCAAAGTCCTCAGAAATCTGCCTCTAATCTACCTTTTCAAATTCATCTCTCACTCCTCCCCTTCATCCACTATACAACCAATCCAAGAGACCAATAAACATTTGTGATGTATAAGGCACTGTGCTAGGTGCTGGTGACATCAAGTCAAAAGACAAAACACGCTCTGTCTTTTAAGAACTTTGATTTACTTGGCACAGGATACATGTATCCTATAACTATATACATATATATATATATACATACATACATAATATGTATATGTGTACATATATATATATGCAGACACCACAGGCACACACACATATACACATGTATATATGTGTGTATATATACATATATATAACAACTAACATTTTTCCTAGAATGGGGCACAATATCTGAGTCTTGAAGGACTTTTGAGGTTCTCGGAAGTTAAGGTGAAGAAGGAGTATATTCTGGGTATTATAGACAGCCTTTCTAAAGGGATGGAGATTCAATTTTCAACTCAATAAACATTTATTAAGTGCCTACTGTATTCCAGGGACTCTGCTAAGTTCTGGGAACACAAAAAGAGGCAAAAGACCATTCCTACCATCAAAGAGCTTACAATCTAGTCAGGGAGACAACATGTAAATAAATATATAAAAGCAAGTTATATACAGGATAAACAGGAAATAATTGACAGAGGGAAGGCATTGGAACTAAGAGGGTTGGGAAAGTATTTCTGTTGGAAGTAGAATTTTAATTGGTACTTAAAGGGAAGTCAGGGAGGCCATTAGTTAGAGTGGAAGAGGGAAAGCATTCCAAGTATGGGGAGAGCCGGAGAGAAATATAATTCTGAGTTTCGAAAATGGCATGTTATCTAGTTTTTCTGGAACATAGGATGAAAGGTAAACTAGAGTCATATTTTGAAGGATTATAAACGACAAGCTGAGGAGTTTGTCTTTTATCCTAAACATAATGGGGAATCTCTAGAGGTTATTGAGTAGGGGAGCAATACATACATTAGAAAAATTATTTTGCCACCTGCATAAAGGATAAATTGGAGAATGAAGAGCCTAGAAGCCAGGAGTCCAATTAAGAACTGCCGAAATATTGCACATGAGAGGTTATGAAAGTCTGAATTAGGTTAGGGTTGGTGTGGGTAGAGATGATGGATATGAAAAAGTTGTGGAAGCAGAATTGACTGGACTCAACACAGTACCTGGTACATAGTAAATGCTTAATAAATATTGATTGAATTGAATTGATTAGATTCGTGGCGGTGAAGTATCAACACTGAAGGAAGTTTAGCAGATATATAGGTTTTAGGAGAAGGTAATGTTCAGCATTAGACACTTTGAGTTTGAGATATTCAAGTGAAGATATCAACCACCAACCACACAGTTGATGATAAAAGCTGGAAATTAAGAAATATATAAAAATAAATTAAAATTAAGTGCTTACTATGTACCAGGTACTAGAGTCTAGGACTAGAGATAGAGTTCTAGGAGTCATCTTCTTAGAAATAATAAATAAACTCTTGAGAGATGATGAAGTTAATAAGAGAAAGAACATACAGAGAGAAGAGAAGAGATCCAAGACAGTCTTAGCAATCTGTCTTTGGAGATGAGAGATGGACAGTAAAAGAGACTGAGAATATGTAAGACAGGAAGGAGGAGAAATAGGATAAGTTGCATGCTAAAAACATACCGAGAAATAAATACTCAGAGAAGTAGTTGAAAGAATTAAAAGCTGCAGAGGGCTGAAGAAGGATGAGGACTGAGAAAAAGACCAGGGATTAAGCCACTAATACACCATTATTAACCTCAGAGAGAGTAGTTTTAACTGGGTAATAAAGTTGGAAGTCAGATATTGCAAGAGATCAAGAAGGATATAAAAACAATGAATATAAATGTTTTCCCTTTATATTTCTCATTCTGAAAAGGAAGAGAAGTGGAATGATAGCTAGAGGAGATGATGGGGTCAAATTATCAATTTTTTAAGGATAGGGGACATCGAGTTATGTTTTTAGGCAGCAATAACCAATTGAGAGAAAAAGTGGGAATTATAGAGAGGGAGGAGTAGAATCTAGGAGGTAATGAGGCCAAGTACACAAGTAGAGAGTTTGGCCACAGAAAGCAGAAAGGCCACATCTTTAACAGACTTTGGATTTCTCATCTTTCTTAGATATAATCTTATCCTTTTCTAATTTTCTGTGTTTACTTTCACTATCTCCTATATTAAGGTATACTTCTTTCCATATAAATCTCCTGAAATAATTTTCATTCTTCAAAACATAACTTAAGTACTTCCTTTTTTATTAAACTGTCTTTTACTGCCCCAATCAGAAGTCATAATTACCTCCTTGGAGTTTTTATATCACTTGGTTCATACCTTTCCTATATGTTTATTATATTCTAATTTGTTTTGTATTGGTAAACCTCTTTCATCTTCCCTAATGGTCTGTAAGCACATTACTTTCAGTCTCCAGACTCATGAGCTCATACTCTTGTGGAGTAATTTGTGTGTGTACTACATACCTCATTTGTTCCCTTCCAAATGGCATAATCAAGTCCCCACTGACACCAGGTAAAACTTCACATCAACCATTTCAATAACACCTTGTAAGTCAGCTCCTCCTACTGGTCATAATAATAAAACTAACATGCCTGTCATTTCTGCAAAAGCAAACACAGAATGGTACCCTGTCTTACTTATTTTCTTTCTTCCAGAGCAAAATATGATGCTGCTTGCCATGGAAGATTCTTAGTAAATGTGTGTTGAATTGACAAGTTGAACTGAAAAAGTTAATTTAATTTTGCCCTGTTGAAATAATCTCTCAGTTTTTTTATCCACAAACATTTGCTCAGACCTAAAAAATTGTATTTTCTCTGTATTTTGACTTCACAATGAAACTTTTAAGCCACCTACTAAGTGTGACAGAACTGTGATCTTCAAACTCTCTTAGAAGGGGCTCTCATCAGGATAAAAACCTGGATCTTTGAAATATTTAAGCATTGATTCCTAATTAGTTAATAAGTTGTTATTGAGTAGCTATTATTTGTCTTCTTATTCTACTAGATAATATGTGAGATGTACAAGTACCATAACACAAAAGGGTCAGGGCAGGCCCCAGGAAAAAAAATTGCAAAGTAGAAAAACTTGTCTTCAGAGTGCATAATATAATCCTATTCTATACCATTTCTTCTGTTCTCTCCCTTTTCAGTGATATACCTCACCCTTCTCAAGTGCCCAGTACCCTGATCTTATTTTTGTGTTCTCCAATTTTCAAGTCCTTCATTCAAACTAAGGTACAAATGAATGAATGAAGAACTTTAAAAGACATTTCTGTTAAGCTTTTTCTAATAAGCCATGTTTGATAATACTATGTTAAGGAGTAAATATACATATATATCTATATATATTTACATATATATTCTGAAAAGACTGGCCATTTTAAATGGTGGTGGTGGGATTAAATTGTGGAGTCATTCAAAAACACAGTTCTGAATAAGTCAACTACATATAGCTGAAGACAAAAAGAGCTGGATGACCATTTGGGGGATATTGTCAAGATCATTCTTGTTCAGGTACTAGTTGGAGTAGATCAGTTCTTCCTGCTTTAAACTTCTGAGATTCTTCTAAGATCATGACATTCTGTGATTCACAGCTATTTAACATGACTAGAAACTTACAAGTGCTAAAAAATGAATCAATGGGGACAGGAATCACCACAAAATAATTTTTAAGAGTGGTACAATTTTCCAAATCCAATCCAATTTTCCAAATCCAATTCCTTTTTCTTTTTTTTATTCAATCGTAAGTCTAACTCATTGTCCATATTTACTGTTCTTCCCAAGGTACGTGTTTGGAGTTAGCCCATTCATGGAAACTGAAATATGTCATCTATTTTGTGGACTAAATAGTCTTTTGTGGATTGGTCTGTGAACTTAATCACCAAGTAAATCATTACTGGCTTCAAAGAAGTAACTTACAAATGAACCTTGGGTCATAATACATTTATAAAGTGAGGGTTACTATTATAATATTTTCCTTGATATGTGAATTAAGATACTCAAATTGATCTTTACATCAGTTCAGGAGTTTCCTCCAGTGATTCAAATAGTGATCCATGAATGCTTCCCATATGTGTCCTCCTAAGAGTTCACAACAGGGGTCCACCAAAGCCTTCCTTACATTTTCCTGACATGGTAAGAGTACCAATTTAGGAATATAATTGTCCACTTGTCGTGCACCAGTCATGCCTTATAAGTAGCTCATCTTCTTTTCCTGATGAAAATGGCTTGAGATATATCTTATTCCTTTTCTTCCTCACAGCAATATCAGTAAAATATCAGAAAATATTCCTTACTTTTAAAATTAACTTGGGGATGGAGCCAAGACGATGGAGTAGAAGCAGGGACTTGCTTGAGCTCTGCCCCCAAACCCCACAAAATACCTGTAAAAATGACTGTAAACAAATTCTAGAGTAGCAGAAGTCACAAGATGACATAGTGAAACAGATTTCCAACCCAGATCAATCTGGAAGGCAAATAGGAAGGGTCTATTGCACCAGGCTTGGAGTGGAGCACAGCCCAGTGTGAGCCATGCCTGCACAGACAGAACTGGAGCAGGCCTCAGGGCGAATCACTGGCAGCTGCAGTGGTTACCAGACTTCTCGACCCACAAACACCAAGGGCAGTTTCAAAGGTCAGTGGGAAAGGTCTCTTACCTGGGTGAGAGAAGAGTGTGGTCAAGTCCCAGCTCCAGCCCCAAGGTAGTGGCAGTGCAGCAGCAGCTGCTTCTTCAGCTCTTGGTCTACAGACAGTGGGGGAATCCAGCAGCTGATCTGGGTCACAGTCCTGGTTGGTGGTCCTGGGGTGAGAAGGAGAGCTGGCATGGTGAAGTCTGTGGCAGCTGTAGAGAGGGAATCTTCCTCACAGTTCTAAGGCAGAAAAGAATGCTTGTGGTTGCTCACAGATCAGAACACAGGCCAGCAGAGGAGGAAACATCTCTTCCTTGATCATACCATTTTGGAAGAACTGAAAATTTACAGGTCCCTAGAAATATCTCTGAAAACAGCTGCACAAAATCCCTGAAACTTGGGGCAGTACACCCTCCACTTAACAAAGATCTCTAAAGTCAAGTAATTGGCTGGGAAAATGAGCAAATGGGAAAAATAAAACTATAGGAGGTTGCTTTCTTGGTGAAAAGGTATTTTCTTATGTCCTTGGTGACAAGGAAGATCAAAGCATACAACCGGAGGAAGACAAGAAAGTCAAAGCTCCTACATACAAAGTGTTCAAGAAAAATATGAAATGGTCTCAGGCCATGGAAGAGCTCAAAAAGGATTTTGAAAATGAAGTTAAGAGAAGTAGAGGAAAAAGTAGGAAGAGAAATAAGAATGATACAAGAAAATCATGAAAAATGAGTCAACAGCTTGCTAAAGGAGATCCAAAAAAGTGCTAAAGAAAATAACACCTTAAAAATAGACTAACCCAAAAGGTGAAAGAGGTCCAAAAAGCCAATGAGAAGAATGTCTTAAAAGGCAGAATTGGCCAAATGAAAAAGGAGGTCCAAAAGCTCACTTAAGAAAATAATTCCTTAAAAATTAGAATGGAGAAAATGGAAGCTAAGGACTCTATGAGGAATCGAGAAAATGTAAAACAAAACCAAAGAATGAAAAATAGAAGACAATGTGATATATCTCATTGGAAAAACAACTGACCTGGAAAATAGATACATGAGGGATAATTTTTTTTGTGTGTTTGTACAATTTTATTTCTTAAAAATTCTTGTTAATGTTACAGGCATTGGCACATTTAAATGCAAACTACACAGAGAAGAGCTTTCCTAAAATCTAGGAAAGTGGAATGTCAAGAAGTCAACAAAACATGAAAAACTTAAAGTGCTAAAACAGAAGGCACTTCACAAAATTTGCTCACTGAAACAACTCATGTGTCAGTTTATATCCTTTATTTTGCAAATGGCAGTGAAAAACTGATTGGACTAGAAGGACATAAAGAAAAATGTGGACAGCTGGAGGCAGTAATGGTATAAAATTGTATTTTAAGTGATGAGACCTAGGTCATTTATTTTGTAATCTTTTAAAAAGGCTGCTAAACAGGTTTGGGATGATAATAATGATGATATAACCACCCTCCCTCCCACCCCCACCCCCCACAACAATTTTGTGACTCTAATTTTGTTCTGGGAAAAAAACAACCAAATCAAAAACTTGCAAAGTCACTTTTTGCCCTGAAGTGATCAAAGCCCTTTTGTTCTTTTGGGTACAGTTTTGTGAAGTAAATAATTGAAAGGAAAAAAATACTCCCAGAGTCTGTGAACTAAAAAAGTTGTTACATTCATTATTTTAAACACTTAGGTTATGAAGAAATTGTCTAGGATGTTATATAGTTAGAGGTAGATAACAGGCCAAATAGTTCTTGTGGAACCTAATAATTTAGTATCTGTACATCAAAGAGATCACACACTCCTTCATTCTCATCCAGGTTAAAGTTGTAGTCATCAGCAGGGGTAGGAGAGAGCCGTAAAAGGGGAAACACATCTGAAGACATTAATTCATCAATGATATCCCCACTAATAGATTCTGAGGGTGTGTCTGAAACTGGTGTCTGCTGGAGATGTTGACCTCTGGTAAAGCTGTGTTGTTCAGGCAGATTCTGGGTCTCTGTATTGGGTTTCTGTGGACTCACTGGAGAAGAGACTTGAGAAGGAGGTTGTGTGAGGTCATCGGGTGGAGGAACAGGAAAAACCACAGGCTTAGAGGAACTGGATTCTTTATTAATGAGTAGCATGTGGATAGGTCCTGAGTGACTCTTTAAATTGATCTGGTATTTCTTTTGTCCATTCTGGACCATTTCAGGAATAGGTACCTCCAGCTGTGTACCAGAAGGTGCTTGAATTGCAAGTGTATCTCCATTAAAACAATTACAGATATCTTCATGAGTTATATAAGAAAACCTGTTGTTAATGGAGTCACCCATAACATTTTTGATGCTTTGCTGAAGCCGTAGTTTCTGTTGATCAAGTTCTCTTTCTTTTAGCTCCAGATCCTCAATTTCTGCTTTGAGATATCTCAGTCTATCAATAACTTACTTTGTATTACATCCAGCACCTACACCTTTCCACTGGATACTATTTTTGGACTTTTTTTCAATTAAATCAATTCCTTCCAAAACATTGGTAATATCATAAATTCTTCTCTTTTGCCTGACAGCCAAAGTATCTGCAGCAGCCTTGAGATCCAGAACCCTGTCCTTGGCATCCTGCAGCAGCAACACGAACTTGGTGGTGAGCAGCCCCAGGCTCTTCTCGTGGCGGCTGCTGCCCCCGCTCCCGCCGCCTGGGGGCACTTCCTGCAGCGGCTGTGGCTGCGGGGGCTGCCCCTGCCCCAGAGGCTCCCCGGCTACGCTGCCACAGCCATGCCACCTGCTACGGCCTGGGGGCTCGGAGCCCAAGCCCTCAGCCCTGCGCCTGGCCCCACACGCCCTCGGAGCGCAGGTGCCCTGAGCGGCACCCCATGTGGGATAATTTTAAAATTATTGGACTACCTGAAAACTATGAACCAAAAAAGAACTTAGACAACATCTTTCAAGAAATTATCAGGGAAAACTGCCCTGATATTCTAGAACCAGAGTGTAAAATTAAAATGGAAAGAATCCACTGATCACCTCCTGAAAGATATCCCAAAAGGAAAACTCCTAGGAATATTGTAGCCAAATTCCAGAGTTCCCAGGTCTAGGAGAAAATATTAAACGGGGTCAGAAAGAAACAATTTGAGTATTATGGAAACACAATCAGGATAGCACAAGATTGAGCAGTTTCT
Source organism: Phalanger gymnotis (assembly GCA_028646595.1). Lineage (NCBI taxonomy): Eukaryota > Metazoa > Chordata > Mammalia > Diprotodontia > Phalangeridae > Phalanger > Phalanger gymnotis. Next base: position 228,757,400 of record CM053622.1, on the reverse strand, counting down.
ACACTAAGGGATCAAAGGACTCAGAATATGATATTCCAGAGGTCAAAGGAGGTAGGATTAAAAACTGAGTATAATCCTTCGGGGGGAAAAATGGAATTCCAATGAAATAAAGGACTTCCAAACATTCTTAGTGAGAAGACCAGAACTGAATAGAAAATTTGGCTTTCAAATGTAAGAATCAAGATAAACATGAAACAGTAAACAAGAAAGAGAGGCTGTAAGGAACTTAATAAAGTTGAACTGTTTACATTCCTACATGGAAAGATGATATTTGTAACACATGAGACCTTTATCAGTATTAGGGTAGTTAGAAGGAATATACAACACACACACACACACACACTCACATATACGTATACATATATATATGTATGTGTGTATGTCTGTATGTATATGTGTATGTGTATGTATATATGTATATGTTTATGTGTATGTATATGTGTGTATATGTATGTGTGTGTGTGTGTTTAAACAGAGGGCACAGGGGAAGCTGAATATGAAGGAATGATACCTAAAAAATAAAATTAAGTATTGATAGGAATGTACTGGGCAAAGAGAAAGGGAGAGGTAGAATGTAGTAAATTATCTCATATAAAAGAGGCAAGGAAGAGCTTTTACAATGGAGAGGAAGAGTGGGGAGGTGAGAGGAAATAAATGAGCCTTACTCTCATAGGATTTAGCTGAAGGAGAGAATAACATACACACTAAATCGGGTATGGAAATCTATCTCACCCTACAGGAAAGCAGGGGGGAAGGGAACAAGAGAGGGGAGATAATAGAAGGGATGACAGATTGGGGGAAGGGATAATTAGAAGCAAACACTTTTGTGAAGGGACAGGTCAAAGGGGAGAATAGAATAAATGGAGGGCAGGACAGGATAGAGGGAAATATAGTTAGTCCTTCACAATATGACTGTTATGGAAGTGTTTTGCATGACAATGCCTGTATAACTTGTATTGAATTGATTATTTTCTCAATGAGGGTGGGTGGGGAGGGAGGGAGAGAATATGGAACTCAAAGCTTTAAAAATGAATGTTAAAATTTGTTTTTACATGCAACTGGGAAATAAGATATACATAATAAGAGATACACAATAAGACAGTGGGGTATAGAAATCTATCTTGTCTCATAGGAAAAATAGAAGGGAAGGGGATAAGAAATGGAGGTGTGTGTGTGATAGAAGGGAGAGCAGATTGGAGGAAGGGGTAATCAGAATGCATGCTGTCCTGGGGTGGGGGGAGGAGAGAGATGAGGAGAAAATTTGGAATTCCAAATCTTGTGGAAGTGAATGTTGAAAACTGAAAATAAATAAATTTAAATAAAAACTAATAACTGTCATATTGTAAAATGATCAGCTGTGACTAACTTAGCTTTCCTCAGCAATGCAATAATCCAAGACAACTCTGGAGGACTTATGATGAAAAATGCTATCCATCCCCAGAGAAAGAGCTGATGGTATCTGAATACAGATTGAAGAATGCTTTTTTTTTTTTTGCTTTCTTTATTTTTCCTGAGTTTTTTTTGTCTGTTTTCTTTCACAACATGACTATTCAGGATATGTTTTACATGACTACACATGTATAACCTGAAGTAGTTTGAACTACTTTGCCTTCTCAGGGCAGGGGATAGGGAGAAAACAAGGGAAGTAGTTTAGAACTCAAAGTTTTATAAACAAATGTAAAACGTTTTTTTTTACATGTAACTGGGCAAAAATAATTAATTCAAAAAATAAATTGCTATTTGTTGGAGTGAACAACATAAAATAAATAAGCATAAGATCAAAGGAAAAAGGAATGTAATATTCTAAAAAATAAAATAAAATTCAACTTGAATTTCATGTTAGTTCAATACTATTGGAACAGAAAAATGAGCATTTCCTGAAACTCCTAGTCTTTTACCTTTAGAACAAGGCAAAGATGTCTAGATGTATAACCGATAGTACTTAGGAACTATGTTTAATGTGAATTCTGATGTTTTTTGTTTATTTCTGCTACCTAAAACTTGATATCCTCTATTTAAGTCTCTTGCTTCAGCATGTAATTTTATAGTTCTTAGTGTTTAATCATATATTTAGTGCTTAATCATAAATAATTACATGCCAATTATTCTTTTTTTAAGCAGACTAGGTCATTGGGCAACTTGGCTTATTCCTATTAAATGTCGAAACAAAAGAAATAAAGCAAAACTCACAAAGATTATTATAATCGCCACAAAACAAAAAAAAATAGAACTGAACATAATATCATTCTCTTCTCTGATAGCTCATTGAGATGTGAAGTTAACACTGACTTATGAAAGGTTTTGTTGGTGGAGTACAAGTTCTGATCGACCCTTCCAAGAAAGAGAAGCTACATGCTTGTGCCTCCACAGTTACAGACAGTCATGGATTTCCTACAACAAGTCTTTGTGTCCCAAGATGTCCTGGCTTGTAGGTTGGGAACTACAGAACTATACAGGGTGACTCCAAGGCCTTAGTGCTATTTAAGCTATTCAAACTGCACTAAAGATTTTAAAGGTGAAAACTGCGATGAGGCTTTGGAGACATATCATATTAAAATTTTAAATTATTTTATTCTTATTTTTATTCCCAAATTACCATCATTCTGGGCCCTGAGGCAAACAATAGTTTGTGTGTATGTGTGTGATATGTGTATGCGTGTGTGTATGTGTGATTGTGTGTGTAAGTGTGTGTGTAAGAAGGCACAAGTTATATTTAAGTCAGATAAGTGTGTAAGAAAGTTATAGCGGAAGTATTTGGGGAGCTCAGAGAAGGGAGAGAGTATGACTGGGACCTGAATAGGAGTGGGTGCTGCTTTATGCCCTCTCAACCCACTTTATTTTAAATGAGAAATATTCCCCACTTTATCATTTAATCTTCCATTGGAGCTGGCTGGTTTTCTTATGTGACAGTGATCAAATAAGATTATGTACACAAGTGATAAGTAGTCCATGTGCCAAGCAATGGGCTGTAAAAAGCCATAACAAGGCTTGTGCCTTGAATTAAGATCACAGGAAACTGAAGTATCATTTCAAACCATCAGATTTATAAAATGACAGAAAAGAAAAATGACAAATGCTGGAGGGAATGTGGAAAAATAGGTATACTAATGTGCTATTGCTGCAGCTGTGAATTAGTTCATCTATTCAGAAAAATGTGCAAAGGACTGTGCAACTGTATAACTTTGACCCAGAAATACCACTGATAGATCTATAATACAAAGAGATGAAAGAAAAAGGAAAAATACCCATATGTACAAACATATTTAAAGCAATTATTTTTCTGGTGGCAAAGAATTATGAAGTGCATCAATTGAGAGAATGACTGAACAAATTATTGTATATGGATAAGATGGAATACTGTAAGAAATGATGAAGGGGAAGGTTTCAGAAAAATGGGAAGACACATGAACTGATGCAAAGTCAAATGAGCAGAACCAGCACAACAATCTCTTTGCTAACAGTAATATTGTAAAGATAAAGAACTGTAAAACACTTAATAACTACAATAAATATAATAATCCATCACAGTTACAAAAGATGCATAATAAAAAATGTTATCCATCTCCATATAGAGAATTGACAGAGAGTGCAGATTGAAGCTTATTTTTTTCTTTGTTTTTCTTGCTTTTTAAAAGTTACCATGGTTAATATAGAAATACTTTAGCATGACTTCATATGTATACTTTTAAATGGGAAATATGGGTCTTCAAGGAGGACCAGCACCTCTGGTGTGAGAGCAAGACAAGTCTCTTTTCAGGGCTGCTCAGCCACTTTTGGTGTCCACCTGTCACCTATGGCTCCAAGAAATTATGGCATGCATAGTGGCTACATCCCTGTAAACTGTCAGCAGAGGGGATAAACCAGGTTGAGTGTATCTGATGGGCCATCAGCAAGTAAAGTAGGATTTTTTACTGGATTGAGTTCTAGCCCATCAGAGACTTGTATGTGAGTTCTAGCCAGTCAGAGACTTATATGTGAGTTCTAACCAATAGTTTCAGCCAATCACATGCTGACTAGAACTGTATAAGAAGAGAGCCAGTGTTGAGAGAAAGCAGAAATTGAGAGAGCCAGCACTGAGAGGGGGAACCAGCATTGACAAGAAGACAATGAAGAGAAGAGACAAAGAAGAAGAATGAACTTTGAGCATTGAGCTGAGATGAAACCTGAGAAGAATCCTCTGAGAAGGAAGAGGAGATCTTTGATTTCAGAGTTGCTGAAGGAGCTTCTGAGGTGTAAAAGCAAATAGTGCTGTAGGACAGAAACCTGCCCATGGGAAGCAGGCTTAGATTAAGCCCCTTTTGAGAGCTTTTAAAGTGAAATGAGCTGTTATTACAGAGCCTCTGCACTTTGGAGGTGAGTTGAGATGGTGGCACTGGTAGTGAGTGTTGTTGCCATATTAAGCTCTGTTTTCCCAGAGGCAGAAGCTGCAAACAAGAGCCCCTGGAGCTTGCTGTCTGGCAGGAGCAGGAAGAGCTTGGAGTGGAGCAGTCCCCATGAGCTGAGACAGGGAGCAGGAGTGGAAAGCTGCCTACATGTGAATCCAGGTGAGAGTCGAGAGTGTCAGTCCATGGAGGAAGAACCATGGGACTTGGAAGTCAGCCTTGAGGCAAGATGAAAGAGGACTTTACTTGGACACTTGGTATTGATTAAGAAGATTGTTCTTATTGTCACCTAGGGGTGGATGGTATTTTCTGCTACCCTTTAAGGATGTACTGTGCTAGAGAAGACTCTGTCCTGGGACCCCCTAATTGTATAAACAAGCATTTGGGGGAATGCTCCTAAATGCAATGATATGCACCGTATGACATACTGAGTGTTATGAGATACATATGTGTGTATGTATGTATACATATATATATAATGTATGTATTAGACGATATGTTCTGCTTAAGGATGTTGTTATGAATGTTGTGCTTTACTTCATTGAACAATGCTTTAGTTTACTGCTGAATAAATAGAGAGCTCCTTATACTATGTGATTAAACCCTTGAAATTATTCACAGCAGCAGCAGTCCTCAAGTCCAATGCCTTGATTGGTGCTACACCTGCTGGTGAGTTAGGGGGACTGTCTAACTCAAGCCTGTGAATAATTCCCCAAGTAGAAATAGGTGGATGAGACAGAAAATTTGACTTTCAAATATAATGATTGAACTAGCAAAGAAATGTAATGTAGAAGTTGTCCCTCTGCAGATCACATCTCAGGTACTATGGAGCAGTGGTGACCTATGGCCACCATCCATGAGGCTCCTTGGTCATATTCCATCTCATTTTCTGCATCTTGTGCCAAAGAGAGAGGCAGAATCTTTCCCAGGGAATCTGACAACTCTAATCCTCAGAATCAGTTGTTGCTAGCCCATAGGGAAATCAGCATCATGGACTTTTTTCTGGAAGTCATTAAGCTATAGCTTAGTATAAGAAATGTTTAAAGCTCAAGTCTAATGGATGGAAAAAAAGAATATCCAATTCTTTCGGTCAGTGTCAGTTTTGTCAACACTCTAGTTTCTTGAATGACTTTTTTGAGTCATTATTATGTGGTCAGTGAACTCCTGATGGTGATAGGCATGAAAAAATAGGAAGCAAGGAAACAAGCACTTAGAAGTATTTCCTATGTGTGAAGCACTCTGCTAAGTACTTTACAAATAACTCATTTTATCCCTACAACAACTCTAGGGGGTAGGTACTATTATCATCTCTATGTTATAGTTGAGGAAACTGAGGCAAACAGATATTAAGTGACTTGCCCAGGGTCACACAACTAGTAAATGTTTGAGGCCAGATTTGAACTCAAGTCTTCCTAGTTCTAGACCCAACAGTCTACCCATTGTACCACCTAACTGCCTCAGAAAATGTGATTGTCAAAAGAATTCTGTTATTCCTCTTTCCATTTTCAAACTACCATCACTCTGGGCCCCGAGGCAAAGAATAACTTGAGGGGCAAGATTAAAGGCTTCAGTTATAAACATAGAGGTTTAGGAACCTATTCCTAATCCCAATGTTGGTAGGGGGCACACTGAGAAGCAGGTTCTTATCCTCCCACTCTTCCTAAAGAGGAAACATTCAAGATTGCTTTTTGTTTATTTGATTGAACAACATAGTCTATGAACACTCTTTTTCATGTCTACTATGTAGTCCATCGGGCAATGGAATTCATTTATTAGGAATCATTTTCAAGTGTTCCCAACATGTCAGGGACAGCTAATAAAAAAGGAAGGGCACATTGAATCTGGACATAAACATTCCCTATGCTACCCTAGGGTAGTTAATTCTTGTTGCAATAGACTGGCACTTCAAGCATCAACACAGATGTCTCTCTCACCCTCTGAGTACTGGTTGTTGCTTCTAAGACATCCTATGGGAAATTTAATGTGGGAAGATTAGCACAAATCTCAGTAAAATTTAAATGAACAGAGAAGTCATATTAAGGCCTGATATTCAGATAATGATGTTTTCCTTTTGCTCATAGGTCATTTTTAAGAACCCTCTTCCTAGGATTTTGAAACAGCCATTTTGGACATAATCACAGAAATCCTTTTGCATAACAAATATTATAAAAAGAGATTTTTTTCTTTTATGTTAAACAAACTCATAATTATGACCTCTTTTACCCTTGCCCAATAATAGTATAGGGCATTAAGAAATATTCTGATAGCATATGTTTTTTATAGTATTATAATTATTTCATTTTGTGTATCATGAATATTTATCAAGAGTATTTCTGTGTACATATATATTATATGTGTATATGTATATACACACACACATATATATGTTACATATGCATATCTGTGTATTGTATCTAACAGGCAATTCTGAGATATGTTGCTTAGTACAGTAACCACATTTTCTCAACCAAAAATAAAGACAATTGGTTTGACAAAGAATCTTCTTTTATCAAAGTTTTAGATACTTTCTTTTATTGAAATCACAACCATGTTGGAAAATCAAGACACATGGTCATATCTACCACCAAACCCTACTGTTTCCTCACTGTTTCATATGATTCTGAGCTCTCATAGTGCCACATTAAGCCGACAAGCATTTATTTAGTATTTACCAAGTGCTAGGGACTCAGCTAAGTACTATAGATTTAAAGAAAAAGTAAAAACAATCCCTTCCCTTAAAGAAGTTACATTCATATGGGGAGGTAACATGTAAATAAATGGATACACTCAAGATTGACCACAAACTCTTGTAGATCTCATTAAGATCCAAAGTTTTTGAGTATGGTCCTATTGATAGACTCAAGAAGTATAAATAGACAAAATTATGCCTAGGACTAATTCAGCTTGGGGTGGGGGAGGTGATGCAGGTGTCAGTCTTGGTGGAATGTAGCAAATGCTAGGGTAGATATTGGTGGAACAGAGAGGACAGGTATAGTTGCACTGGAAAATTTCTCTGGAGCTAGTTTTATCTCATGCCGCTGGAGGACCCAAATAGGTAGGACACAGAGAAGTTTGTCTTCCTGGGGAGGAATCATACCTTTCCTAATGTTAGTGCCCTGGCAAAAAGCTCCATTTGTCTAGGGTAGTTATAGTTCAATAAAAGTGGCACTTTTGGTTGGTTTATCCAATAATTACCAAATTGAGAATGAACTGTTCTTTAGGCAGATAGATGACAGAGCAGATAGAATGTATGACCTGGAGGCAAAAAGATCTAAGTTCATATACAGTCACAAATATTTAATTAACTATATAACCTAGATCAAGTAATTTAACCCCCCTCTGCCTCGCCTACCTCCCAGGGTTGTTGTAAGGATAAAATGAGATAACATTTGTAAAGTGCTTGGCAAACCATAAAGCACTGTGTAAATGCTAGTTATCATCATTATTAATTATTGCTGTTATTTTCACCCCTTGAAATTTTCGAAATAATCTTTTTGTCCCTAAGTCAACACAGAGTTTTTGTTCTAAGTAATTATTGATATTTTCAGCAAGACTAGATATGAAAGCTTTATATAAATTGTATAAGAATGTATTCACCATCTATTTGGAGGGGTCACTGGTTCTCTAATCTTTTGGTATTAGATATAAGTAGATATAAATTCTTTGTTAAGAAAGATAGTATTTAGATAGCATTAGAGAAGAAGCTAGTAAAGTGCTTTGACAGTAAATCATGTACCACTATGAAGTATTTGAACCAGTAATTATGGATCACTTCAAAACCAACTCTTTTCTCATTTTAAAGAGAAGTTAGACTTTTCCTCACCTCTCTGGAAATGATCATTCTGTCATCCATTATATAAGTGGTTGAGAAGCTTTCTGCCTTACATTTGATCCAACTTGTACTTTCTTTGTGTTGGATTTTTTTTTCACCATATAGATGAACATACAATCAGAAATTTTTCATATTCTCCTTATGTTCTCTATTTCTACAAAGTGTTTTGTGAACATTTAAGCATTCATTTATATTTTTGGGGGGAAAGAACCCAATATATTAAATTTGCATTATGTGATGCTCTGTAGGACTCAACCTGTTTCACAACTTGTGTATCTGTCCATGGCCACAGTCAGTGGGTAATGAAGTGGTCGAATTACAACAAAAGTCTCTCCTTCACTACAAGTCCAACACCACTTAACCACTGATGATATTCTTAATGGAAACATAAAGGAGGGAATGGCAAGCTTTTACAGATAATTTTCTGTAGCAGATTACATTCGTCACAGACATAACTGACTTAAGGGCAGACAATGAAAGAGATCCCATTGTGTTTACAACTTCTTAATTACCAAAACATTTCCCCTGGTAGAGTAGTTCTCAGTCTCCAATTCTGCCCAACTAGACTCCCTTTTGTACATACATTAAGATAAAAAAGTGGAATCTAATTCCAGGATCATCTTGAAATCTTTCTACTTGGTTTCCCCAGGCATTTGTACCTAATGTCTTTCTACTGAAAGGTGAGGAAAGATGCCACTAGGTGAATTCTCCCTTTCAAATGACAAATAGTAATAGACAAAAGTGGGATATTCTTGTTCCTCTGCAGAAATTCCATCCATGTCCAGTTGTGTAATAGACAATTCCCTTCCATTCATATAGTGGAGAGTTTTGGAGGTATAAACAGCATACATGTGACCTAAAGAAATATCTGCACATGTGAAAGTCCTCTTTTCATTATCGGGTAATTCATATGGATAATAACTCAGTAATAGTCAAGATTCTTGGAATTTCCTCAAAATTTGCCTAAATCTGTGAATAAGAGTTGATCAGGTTTGGTGTGAAAGGTTCTGGCCTTTGAAGCAACAGTGACTTGTTCTTGCTCAGCATTTTTTCCTGCGTTCTGCATCCTGAAGCAGGTATATATCTGGCATCTGAGACTTTTCTTCCATTCCTATGATAATTTCCTTTAAGTAATACCTGTGTTAGGTTAGTTGAAGGCTGCTTGTCCTCTTTTTCTCTGTGTTTCAGATTTCTTGCTGGGCCTAGTAGTTCTTAAAGTGCTCAGACATTTCATTCTCCCTCTCATCCAGCTCCATAAGACTACAGACATCCTCTTCTTTATCACTCAAGAATTCGCTCATTTCTTGAAAATTTTCCTCAAATGTTTCTTTTGACAATTCCACTTATTCTGTCCACATGACAGCTCACATCCAAGGTACTTTCTTTTCTCAAGTAATGGTTTATGAACCTCTTTTAAATTTCCAATGTACAAGTTTCAGATTCTCCTGGAGCTTTTCCCTGTAGTACTCAGCAGCCTCTTCTATGAATCAGATGGTGTGAGCCTCATGTTCCTGGGATGATGAGCAGGATACACAGAGTAGGGTCTTATTATCCGTACAGAACAGCTTCTGAGCCTCCTGGTGGCCGTTACATTTGCTGCGTCCCTCAGGTATCTGCTGATGTTGTCTGATGGTGACAGCAGGTTTCTTTTCTTTAAAGTAGATTTAAAAGCTCTTGACTGGGAGACTCCCTACACTCAGAATGGGAGAAAAGCATGGAAACTTTGCTGGAGCCACTGAGACAAGATTGGCAAACACTATATCCACAGTTTATGCTCACTGAGTCTATGAGATAGACCTGACAAATGCTTCAGGTGATCACATCCTGGAGACCTTCAATAATCTCTTTAGAAGCCATGAACCCTTAATACTCCTATTGGCTGCCTTCTTCCAGGAACTCAGGTCCAGGGGATAGTAAGCTCCAAGTAGGAATGTTCTTCAAGTGTTAATATAAATATTAGCCAGCTAACTATAATTTCTTGCCTTTTCAAATCTGTATATCATACCTTTTGATTTATGTTGAATTGTATGTTTAGGTCTTTGGTTCCTGAGTCTCCTTACATTTTTTACTTTCATTTTCAATTATTGTTTAAAATATCAAGAATTTCGGATACATTTTTTCCAGACCGCATTCTACATTTCTTTTTCATTGCCCTTAATCAGGTGACATAGTATTCAAATTTTCTATGTATATTTGCCATCTACATAGTGATTTCATCTTCCATTTTCTTTCTACAGGTTTTCAGTAGTTTTCTCAAGTAGCTTTTGCCAAAGATGTGATTTGTTTTTACTAAGAGTATTCCTAGATCTATCTTTCCTCATGTGGTCCTTACCATGATAAGGACTATAGCAGATACTATTGTATGCAAGTCCTGGAAATAGTCTTTTATTCCCTACCAAATATTTTAGGGTAATATGTTTGTTAATAATGGATATAACATAGCAGATTTTTCAAATATCCCATGCCACCACCCATCATTTCTCAATCTGTTAGTTGGATTCATGTCATTCATTTGCTTTTTGAAATTTCATTCCAACTATACCCATCTTTTTTTCAAAATATTTTAAGATATTGTTACGATTTTTGCCATTTCTTTTGTTACTGGACAGCGCTTCTGGAGGATGTGTATAGTGTAGCTTTCAAATGCCTTTATCTTTTATCTTTTTCTGCTTCAGTTTTAATTACTATCTCAATATCCATTCTTAGTTTATCTAATCTGGGCTTAGGAAAGAAGTTATTTCTTATATTAACCTACATTGATCTGTAATATATTGTTTTGTAACTTGGAAGTGAGGAAATCATTGACAAACAGTAGTAGAAGGCTTTTTATGTATGCGTCGAATTCTGTTTTCACTTTTATTATGTATTACTTGCAAATAAAAAAAAATTCCAGTCCATTTCATATGAACTCAACCTTTGCCTACTTTTGTTGTCAATTCCATCTGTACTAGGCCATTTCCAGCAGGTAGGATATTGATATTTCTAATTTGTTTCAATGCATCTTGCCGTTTTGTGTAACAGAACATGAAGGAGCTCCATTTCCTTTCCTTTCCTCTGTGTGAAGCTGATCATTACACTAGTTCTCAGTAGGGCTGTCCTGAAAACATATGCTGCCCTGCCAATTTCTTAGAGTCATAGCAGCTGTAATATCACACTGGCATAGCTGCTAACCTCAGTAGTGGCATTGACAGAGCTGATGAGACCAATTCAGGCTTCTTATCCAACCATCAAAGCTACTACGGTGATCTCAGTGTGCAGAGTACTTGTTGACCATCACTATGGCTGACATGCCCTTACTTTCCATTGCCCCATGCTCTATGGAGTATTTAATGTGGTGAGGTAGCCTCCTTTATCTCTTCCTCTTCATCATCATTGACGATGATGATGATGATGATGATGATGATGATGATGATGATGATCATGCATGTATAGGAATAAATAAGTTGCAATCTGTACCCTTGGTCAGAGAACTCAGATTAGTGAGATTATAGATCCACCATTAAAGTATTCAATATATTATAGATCTGATCAAGTCCCACCACCATGGGTCAGATAACCAGTAATTATGTAACTATTCATTTCAGCACACAGATAGATGATATACATTGACAATTTAACAAAATCTTTTCAATAATGTAAAAAAAGTTAGCTCAGTAAGCAATCCCCATGCCCAATCCCCCTGCAGAGCCCCTTAAATCTTCTGAAAGTTTGAAGGGATACCTAACAACATTTGAAGGGGAGAGACAATGTTGCTTATCTCTGTCCTTCATTTCCTGATGCCACCACTTCTCTTTACACTAAGATGTTGCTATTCAGTCATTTTCAGTTATGTTCAATTCTTCATGACCCCATTTGGTTGTTGCTATATTTTCTGGCATGATGATGTATGAGTTTGATTTTCTTAACTCTGCTAAAAGGATTATGATTTTCTTTATTTGTGGATAGGGAAGTAGTAATGGTGTTGCAAAAGAAAAAGAAAGACTAGGGGTCACTGAAGCATTTTTAATGCACAAGAAAGAAAAGAAGGAAGTTCGTAAGGAAACAGAAAATTAAGACAGCCTTGAAGATAATGGATTTCATACCCACATGCATTGAACATGGTTTTACATAAAATACTTTTTTCTGGTCTACTTAGTCAATGGCGATTTTTTGGATGCTCATTAAATTTAGAATAAAATTTAATTTTAAAATTATGGATTATTATGTAGGATATTTTGTGGAATAATAAAGTTCGGTCATATTAAAAAAACCTCAGTGTCTCTTATATTTCTTGACAAAATTTCTAGATTTTAGTTTTACTTCCATTTGAAATGGAAAGAATTTCTTTCAAAGCATTTTAATTTAAGGATGGACACAGATGACTATTTGAAAAATCGCTGAAGACACAGAGGAATCCCCAAAGATTAGTAAGAACTCTGTAAGAATATGTAGATATTAAGGCAAAGGTAATAATATGAATTCCACAAGATATAATTTTAGTAATATATTAAAGAAATAAATAGGACACAGACAAATAGCATTTCTTTCATTTAGAAAGAAAATCAGCCTCTGTGGAATTAACTTATATAAACATATACTGTTTCTATGTGGAGTGAAGAAATCAAATCAGGAGCAAAATTCTCATTGAATTTGTTCAGTCTCTCCTCTCAGTATATGCCCACATTGGAACTTACCCTGGCCCATGAATCAATATTTCTGGTTTAAAACTTAAATTCCAATTTTATTCATTTGCTCCACGTGGAAATATCTATTACCTTTCCAAATGTGTTCTCCAAGAATTTATTTTCATAAAAATAAATAACAAATGGTATTTGTTTTTGGCTCGAATTAGTTTTGAAATGTTACTAAAGCAATCTCACTTGTAGAATTCATTTTAATTGTATTGTCATATGTATCAGAGAAAAGAACATCTTCACTTTTCCAAGTCCCTTCTGAATTCTGTTCAGATGAGAAATCCCTTATGGTACAACCATGGACTCTTTCCTTAAACCACTACCAGTAACAGAATTTCAAGATTTGCATAGTCTTTGACATTGAGGTTTCTGAGGGCAAAACAAAGTCCCTGTAAAGTGCCCTGAAAGCTGGAAATTTTCCCATATGAATACAGTGGATTGTACATTCTTCAGGTACTCCTTGGTAGATGCCAGAATAATGTGGTACCACTACTTACAGAATGTATGCTGTGGATTACAAGTCTTCTATTCTTGGACATGTCATATACTTTGAATAAATTATTTACAATTTTCTATAAGTATACAGTGGGGATCATTGTATTTATTCATGAAATGATAAATTTATGCTCATATCTAATATTATTATGTAGCTCATACATTTTAAAACAACAAAATGAATCCTACATTAAAGAATATTGATGAATAAAAGTCATCTGCCATGACTAATATTTTATCTAAAATTCTCATAGGTTAATCACAACAGAACGTCATTTCCCTCTGGATTTTAATGGTTAGTTTTGAAATGGTGGAAACTGTCAGCTAAGACCAATCAAATTACACATTAGGTTTTTAAGAACCTACAAGCATGTCACCTGATTCATTGCTCTGCCTCCCTAAAGCACCAAGCTCGTCAGTGTCATGCCAAGGTCAAGAGTCCTGAATTTGTGACTACCTAATGTCAGAATGGCCTTTTTTTCCAGAACAACGTCATACATTCTTATAAGATGAGGAAGATTGTAATTAAACTAGTGCAGAATTAGAGTACTCCAAAATCTATAATCATAAAGTTTGATAGAAACAGAAACAATCCATTATTAATGACTTGATTAAGTAGATGTGGTGTTGAAGAGGGCTTTAGTCAGGAGTGTTCTGGTAAATGTTCAACAATTGGCTCTGCAAAAACACATGACACACTATTAATTTTAATCTGCATTATTAACATTTTCTCCATCACTTTCCTAAATCTAATCAATCCAGAAAATGATAAATCAAGTCTTGACTTGTAGAATTTGCTGATTTCTGAATTGTAAATGTTCATCACCAAAATTTAACAGTGAGCTTTCTCAAGCCCCTGTGGTACTATGAGATAACTTTAGCATACCCCTGGTTTTAGATAATTTCTATCTGGAGTATTTCTTATGGGGTTCTTCATTATGCATAATGAATCAAATACAATTAAGCTTCATTTCCTGGAATAATCTAAAGACTCAAAATAGTGGAAATGAGGAAAAGAGTAGAATAACTTGAGCTCATGGCTACTGTAACAACGCTTGAATTCAAGACTCCAATTTTGATACCATTATGGAAAGGATAAAACTGGAGAGGGTCCTATAAACCTCAATCTAGTGAAAAGATTTTGGCCACCCACCAGTTTTGGAAAGTAGAAATCTTTCTGGGAACTCTCACTTAGAGTAATGTGTCAACTACTGGGGACAAGCAATAGTTATGATACAGTTTCACTTTGTGACAGCCGTGATGGTAAGTGAGTGCTTCTACAGAAAATAGGCTGACTCAGACACCTGACCCTGACTAGATGAAACTGGATTAAGCTAGTTGCCCCATCTTTAGTTATTTCTCATGCTGAATTTAATTAAATACACATGTGTTTCATTGTTTTCTTCTATTTTTAATTTCATGATTATATTTAGAATGGATATGGAAATGTATAAAAGTCGCAGCTCTACAAGAACGCTTTTTGATAACTGAGATATTTCAAGGGCCATTAATCTAAAAAATTCCAGTATTTCAAGGATCATTTAAATCCAAGAAGAAACAAAATCAGTTACATCAAATTACAAAGGAAAATACAGTAAAGAGCAAGCAAACAAACAGCTAAGACCTGACAATCTATTCCTGAAATACAACCGAATTAATAAGAAAAAAGCAAAGACCTCCAAAGATACTTGAATTCTAGAAAGGTCATTGATGATTCCTCTCCTGTGTTGCTTAGGCTTATTACAAGTGGGACAAAATAGACAAGACCAGTTTTTTTTTTGTTTTTAAGTTACCTATTGTCAAGGGAAAAATATTTGTCATGGGCAAGATAACACAAAAACTATATACTGAAGATTGAAAGAAGTAATTTTTAATAATGAAGCTCAGTTTTTCATTCAAGGCCATATACCCAAACTGTTGTCAGAAGTCTGAGTGAACTTATAAAATTTGGGCAACTTCATTAGATTTTCGTGTATCTATCCAAGGTGTCTGGGGGACTTACAGTGGACCTAGAAGGCTTCTTCCCACCAAAGGAATAATGCACTCTGGTAAATATAATGATAGCGAGAAGCAAAATTGTTCTGGAATTTTACAAATTCTCAAATGGAGATAGAATGATGTGTCGATAAGGTAAAATGGGCTCCTTAGCACTTAGTTTGGGGGTGCCCTTGAGGAGTTTGGTTTTTGTTTACCTTGAGTGAAAGTACTTTCAGCTGTTAAGTGCTAAGCCCCAGGCCCAAAGCCCTATCAGGTGTGAAACCTGTGTGGGTGTAGATTGATGACTTAAGAGGGGTCAACTCAGGAACCAATGGTCTCTGGTCTCTGGTCGTTGAGGCAGGGCTTGAGAACGCCAGAGGCTCGCTGCGAGGAGAGGCGAGCTAAGAGACAACTACAGCTGAAGCTGAAAAAAAAGCCGAAGCAGGAGACCTGTGTGAACCCAGGAGTGCGAGCAAGGACTTGAGGCCAGTAAACATGATTTGGCTAAATACTATCTTGTTTTTATATGGCCTCCTGGTTACTCTTGTGAGCCCTGGGGTCTTGTGATCACAATATTGGAATAGGGAGGATGGTTCGTGAATCTGTCACTGTGGGGCCTAAATAAATGTTTTGATTCATTCTACTTAGAGAATTCTATATACCTTGCGATTTGGAACCATTCAAACATATACATGATTATATTTGAGATTATAAATTCGGCCTTCCTACTACAAATGGCTTTATACTATGCCAAATATCACAACACATTAATAAACATATCCAAGAAATAGATAAACATGACTATATAGTCTGGTAATTTGCCTAACATTAACCCCATGAAAAACCTATGGGCTACAATCGAAGCTAGACTTGGAAAAATAGATGGTTATGAAAAGTATGTATGATATCTAATGTACTAAGAGTGCTTTCTTGATAATGATTTTCTTGAATATGATTTTCTTGAATATGATTTTCTTCTGAACTCAATACCAAATCATTTTAAAAAGTGATTGCAGCAAACTGAAATATCATATGTTGAGGGTTTTCTTAAGAGGTTAAAAAGCTATGAGGTTTATTGGATAAGTTAATACATTTAATTATTTTATTTTGTCCCAAGTGGTATGCAGAACGCTCTAGCTCCTGTAGTTCAGAAGAAGAGAGAGAAACTTCAAATTTATTCAACTATATAAGGCGGGTAGTGTTTTCCAAAAGTATGATGGCAGAATGGTATATCCCCATAAATAGAGAAAGAAAAGTTAGGAAGGGGGTATTAGGGACTTCCAAAGCAATCAGCAGTGATAGAGTCCCAATCCACCTTAAACTATATGGGTTCTATAGTGGGAGTAAAAGATATACGGTGCTAAGTGGCTTAGCACTGTGATTATTATAACAAGTAACAAAATCTCAGTGCTAGCAGGGGCCTTGTCAAACTAGTCAACTAGTCAAAACTTTACAGAAATAAGAATTACTTCTAAAGTGTTCTGAAAAAAATGTTCATCTAATTTCCTATAGAAGACCACCAGTGATGGAGAACTTCACTGTCCTTCAAGGCAGCCCATTCTACATTTACAATTCTAATTGTTTGGATTTTTTTTCTTCTCCTTATATCAATCTTCACTCATTGTTCCTGGTTCTACTTTCTATGTCCAAGCAAAGTAAATATAAGCCTCCTTCACCATGATAATTCTTCAAATGCTTGAAGACTGATATTATATGGCCATTAAGTATACTCATATCTGTGAGAAACAGCATGGCAGAATGGATAAAGATCTGTCCTTGAAGCCAAGAAAGGCCTATATTCAAATCTTGCTTCTAATTCATTCTGGATGTGTGAGCCTAGGCAAATTACATAACATTTCTATGCTCTAATCAAATCTCTAAAACTTTAAATTACACTGTAGTTGTTGACATATTATTTGCAGGATTTTCTGCTATTAATGAAATCATAGGTTCTTTTTTCTAGTGTGTCCTCCAGGCTAAATATCCCCAGGTAATTTAACAATACATTCAGATATCATGGTTTCCAACCTTTTTATCATTTTGACTGAGTTTGGTCTTATTGATTTGCTTTTTAAAATAGGGAGCTCAGAACTGAACAAAATACTCTGATTGTTGTCTACCCAAAGCAGTAGGACTCTAATCTCCATCTTTCAAGACATAATGCTTGTTTTTGCAACATAGAATATTGCTTTGGAGACTATTGTTATAGAGTGTTTTATTATATTGAACTTTTAACCCAGGAAAACTCATGTATTATTTTCTCTGTAACTATTATCTAGACATGTCTTTGCCATTCTAGATTTATGAAGTACATTTTTTAGTTGAGTGAAACAATATTTTTGCTTCTTAAATTTTATCTTATTTGATTCAGCCCACTGTTGAAGCCTTATTAGGTATTTTGGATCCTGACTCTCTCATTCAACACCTTAGCCACCTCTTCTAGTATGTTTTCTACATCATCATTTCTATTATTTAGACTATATATATATTCTATATATATATACATATATATGCAGATATATATGTATATAGTGACTTCAAGGACAGATTCCTAGCATTTTTAATTAGAGACTCACCTCTAACATAATAATAGCCTATTCAAAATTATTAGCCCTGGTCATTTGACCAGTTCCAGATTTCTGTAATTGTATCATTATGTAGCCCTCATGGTGCTGTCTTCTCCATGGTATATCGGGAGAAATATTATCAGATGCTTTGTAGATAGTGAAGTAAACTATGTCTACAATACTTCCTAATATCTCATTCTAATTACTTTGTCAAAACCAGAGATGAAGCTAGTCTAATATGACCTATTCTTGACGAACATCTTTTTAGATACCACTGATATTTTTAGGTGTTCACATCTTTAAAAAA
>CM053622.1:228711063-228738667 GCA_028646595.1 Phalanger gymnotis | reverse complement strand
TAATTCTGCCTTTCAAGGCATTCTTGTCCTCATTGGCTTTTTGGAGCTCTTTTGCCCTTTGAGTTAGTCTATTTTTAAGGTGTTGTTTTCTTCAGTATATTTTTCAGTATTTTGGGGGGTCTCCTTTAGCAAGTCATTGACTTGTTTTTCATGGTTTTCTTGCATCACCCTCATTTCTCTTCCCAATTTTTCCTCTACTTCTCTTACTTGCTTTTCCAAATCCTTTTTGAGTTCTTCCATGGCCTGAGCCCAATTTATATTTTTCTTGGAGGCTTTAGATGTAGGCTCTTTGACTTTGTCAATTTCTTCTGGCTATATTTTTTGGTCTTCTTTGTCACCAGAAAAGGAATCTAGAGTTTGAGCTTGAGTCTGAGTTTGTTTTTGCTTCCTGGCTATATTCCCAGCCAACTACTTGACCTTTGAGTTTTTTGTCAGGATATGACTGCTTGTAGAGTAGAGAGTACTGTGTCCCAAGCTTTAGGGTCCAAGCACTGCTGTTTTCAGAGCTACTTCTACTCTACCATCACCCCAGGCTCTGTCACAGCAGTGCTCCTCCTCCCCCAAGAACCACCAACCAGGACTGCAATACAGATCCAAGCAGGGCACAGCAAGAGAATCTGCCTTTGTACCCACAAGGTGCTCCTTGTACTCCCACTCTGATCCACTGCTAGATTCCTCCCACCTTGTGAGTTAGGGACACAGGAAGCAGCTGACAGTGGTGCTCTAGAAGCAGCCTCAGGAGCTTCCTGCTGCTCCTACCACTGCCAGTGCTGCACCACTTCCTCCACCCCCAGGGCTGGCAGCCAGACCACCCTGAACTCAATCCAGCAGTTTCCCCCTAACCTGCTCTTTGGCATTTGTGAGTTGAGAAGTCTAGTAACTGCCACAGCTCGCTGTTTCATGGCCCCAAGGCCTGTTCCAGCTGGCTGATTCAGTATCTGATCTGTCCCAGTGCAGACCACCCTGGGCTGCCCTCCTCTCTCAGCACCATGTGATAGACCCTTCCTGACCACCATCCAGGCTCTCCTGGCCTGGAGACCTGTTTCCCTCTGCTATTTTGTGGGTTCTGCAGCTCTAGAATTTGTTCAGAGCCATTTTTACAGGTATTTGGAGGGATTTGGGGGGCAGCTTAAACAAGTCCCTGCTTTCCAGCCTCCATCTTGGCTCTGCCCCCCAGATTTTTTTTGATCATGACTTTCATGTGGTGCAACAATTCTTATATTGTCTCTCCTCAATCTATTCTCCATATCAGTTATTTTTCTAATGAAATATTTCAGATTCTCTTCTATTTTTTCTAGTTTTATTATTTCTTGGTGTCTTATAATGTCATCCAATTCATTTTGCCTAATTCTAGTTTTCAGCAAGGTTTTCTTTCCTTAAGGTTTTGTATTTCTTTTTCCAATTGGTTAGCTTTCTTTTCAGAATTGTCTTGAATTGCTTTTATTTTTTCATATTTTTTGCTCAGTTTTTCTTATTTGATTTTTTGAATTTCTATTTAAGTTCTTCCAAGAACTCTTTTTGGGTATAAGATCATTTCATGTTACTCTTTGGGATAGGAGTGGCTTTTTTTAAACTCACTGTCTTCATCTGAATATAAACCCAGATCTTCTTTTACACCAAGGTAGCCATCAATGGTAAGGTTCTTTTTCCTTTTCTCACTCATTTTTAATTTTAATTTTATTTTTAGCAGCTTATTATTACAATCAAGTTTAAATCTTGAGTTGTAAGTCATGTTGCCCTTGACCCCAGGTTCTCCTTACTGCTATTTTTGGAATTATGCCCAGGGGCACAACCTGAGGGATTCCTCTCCTCCCTTAAGCCACAGTTAGGGCCCCCAACCACTCTGTCCTGAAAATGTTCTTACTTCCTATGGGCACTGAACTCACTCACTGGGACTGTGCTCACTCCTCCCTGTTCACAGCCATAGCAAGGGATCACTTCTGGTCAGCACTGCTAGGCCTGGCTTCAGTAAACAGTGTGCATATGTGTGTGTGTGGGGGGGTGTCTTTCAATCTTTACCCACTCAGCTTTTAGCTGTCCTTTAGAATTTGAAATTTTGTGAGATGAAAGTTCATGAGGTGAAATTTCTTGAGCCTATGAGTGAGGTGAAAGTTGTGGTGAAATTTCTCAAGGCCTAGTCTGCCTCCAAATGGAGCTGCCCTCAGGGCCTACTGCTTGTTAACTCAGGGAAGTTGACCTGGAGATCTTAGAGACGTCTACACTTCACCCAGGCCAAACCTATTCTCTGGAGGTCATATCTTTTCTGAAGTCCTCTCAAGTTGTCTTAGGAGGACAACTGCTTTACCCTTTTATTTTTGTTGCTCTACATTCATTGTGTGGTGAATTTTTTTGCATGTGTTTGTGGAGGAAATCTAGAGATTCTGAAAATTTCTGGCCTATTCCATCATCTTCCCAGAATGCCCCCCACCCCAGGATTATTTTTAACCCTGTAGCTATGAATGTTTTTTTCCTAGATCAAATGAATGCCCAATCCAAAACATTAATATAGAGCCTTTCATTTTCCCTCTTGACCAATATCTTATTTTTACTGGGAAAGGATTCATGTGCTTCATGCAATCTGGAAACTCTGCTATGGTATATTTCAATACGAACAAAATTAACTCATTAAAAACCTACAATTTTAATATCAAGAATCTACAAGGAATAAAGACAAGTTCTTCATGAGACTTGCTCAATTGTATCCCTAGTACTTAGCACTATGCCTGACGCATAGGCACTTAAAAAAATTTTGCATTTATTTATTCTTATTGTTGTATTTATTGACTTACTGAGTTAACATAAGAAAAGTGATTTTCAAAACTTAAAGTACCAGATAAGTGCTAGCTATTAATATTAATAATAATATTATCCATGGAGAACTGCAAGCAAGCTAATTTAGCTGTAGTGGAAAATGTGTAAAAGGGAATAATGTTTAAGTAGTCGGAAAAGATGCTGGAGTCAGATTTAGAAGGCTTTTAAATGCCAGAGTTGTTTCTATTTTATTTTAAATGCATGAGGAGTTCTTAAAGTTCCTTGAGCAAGGAAATGACATGGTCAGACTTCAACTTTATGAATATTTGGTAGCTCTACATAGGATAGACTGGGAAAAGGAGAGATCAATGTTGTGAGGGAGGATGAAAGGAGATGAATAATTTCAATAATACAGGCAAAAGATGATGCCTAAATGAGAATGAAGAGGGAGGGAAACAGATATAGCTATGGATATAGATATAGATATAGATACAGGTACAGATTTAGATAGAGATATGGATAGAGATATAGATTAGATAGAAATGTAGATAGAGATATATGATGTTGAGGAAGTATAATTTACAAGATTTGGAAAGTGGAATATAGGACATAAATGAGAATGAAAGATTGAAGATGATTCCAGTGGGAGAATGGTGGTGTTCTCAATGGAAAAAAGGGTGATTTAGAAGAAGAAAAGACAGGAAGAAAGACAATGAGTTCTGTTTTAGCAATATTGAGTACAAAGTTTGAGTTTGAAGCCAATGGAACATCTACAAGAGGATGTACAAAAAGTAGAAAGAAATGTAGGTGTGGAGCTCAAGAAAAAGAGTAAACTAAATGGACAGATTTGTGTCTTATCTCCATAGAGATGAGAATTGACTCCATGAGAACATAGGGAGCTTTAAGACTACCAAGTTAGGATAATTTTATTCTATATCCTTTAATATAAAAGCTCAAATATTCTTTTAAAATAGCATATATGATTTGAACATGATTGTTTCTACAATTTCATTTGAATCTTCCAAACTAGTCATTTCAAAGCCATTTTTAAGGTTTGATTTCAATATTGGAGATCATTGGATTCAATTTCATGGCAGCATAGGACTTTGAACAGGACTTAAAAGATCATCTCATCCCACCCATTCATTTTACAGTTGATAAACCTAAGGCCTAAGGAGGTGATGTGACTTGTACAAGGTCACAGGTTTTTTTCCCCACTTAATAGTATTTTTTTTCCAATTACATGTAAAGATAGTTTTCAACATTCACTCTTAAAAGATTTTGAATTCCAAATTTTTTCCCCTCTCTTCCTCCCTTCCCTTCTCCCCAAGACAACAAGCAATCTGATATAGGCTATACATATACAAGCATATTAAACATATTTCCACATTGGTCATGTTGTGAAAGAAGAATCAGAACAAAAGGGAAAAATCACAAGAAAGAAAAGAACAACAAAAAAAAAAAGAAAGAGAGCTTGCATTCAGACTCCATAGTTCTTTCTCTGGATGTGGATAGCATTTTCTATCATGAGTCTTTTGGAATTGTTTTAGATCCTTTCATTGATGAGAAGAGATAAAGCTACCAAAGTTGATCAACGTACAATGTTGCTATTACTGTGTACAATGTTTTCCTGGTTCTGCTCACTTCACTCAGCATCAGTTCATGTTAAGTCTTCCCAGGTTTTTCTGAAATCTTCCTGCTCATCATTTCTCTTTAAAATTTTTTATTATTATTTATTCATCATTTCTTAAAGCACAATAGTATTCCATTATATTCATATACCATAACTTGTTCAGCCATTCTCCAATTGAAGGGTATCCCCTCAATTTCCAATGCTTTGCCATCACAGAAAGAGCTGCTATAAATATTTTTGTTCTCATAGGTCTTTTCCCCTTTTTTATGATCTCTTTGAGATACTGACCTAGTAGTGGTATTGCTGGGTCAAAAGATATGCACAATTTTATAGGCCTTTGGGCATAGTTCCAAATTGCTCTCCAGAATGGTTAGATCAGTTTACAACTCCACCAACAATGCATTTGTGGTTGCTTTATAATATAGTTTTAGATCTTGTAGAGCTAGGCCACCTTCCTTTTTTTTCTCATTAATTCCCTTGATATTCTTGAAGGTCACAGATTTATTAAGTTGCATATTTAGGGTTCAAATCTAGGTTCCAACTTCAAAGCCAGTGTCCTCCCCTTGCCCAGCCACTACTTTACATTCCTTTTTCTATGATCTCAATCACTGAGGAGAAAAATCAATTAGTGAAACAACTGTGAGGTTTAACCTCACATACAGAAAACTGATAATTATGACAAAACATTGAAAGGAGCTAATAAAAGACAGCCACAGTAGTATGCAGTTGGTGAAACTGTAAATTAGTTCAATCATTCTGGAAGACACTTTACAACAGCACTTTTAAAAAATGACTCAAATATCTGTACCTTTTGATATAAAATATCCCATTGCTAAACATGAACGCAAAGGAGGCCTGAGACTGAAAAGTCCCATATATATCAAAATATTAGCAATGGAATTCTTTGTAGAAGAAAAGATTGGAAAGATGGTTGCCCATCAAGTAGGCAAAAATCTTTTGATAGAAATGTAATGGAATATTTTGGGGCCATATAATAAAACATGAAAAATAAAGAGAAATGGGGGAAATATATATGAACTAATAACAGAGAGAAGTCGGCAAATGCATGAAAACAATATATACAAGGACTACCACAATTTAAACAGAGGGAATCAAACAATGCAACTGAACACTGTACCTATAATAACCAAACATCATCCCCGAGAAAAGTTGAGCAAATATACCTCCTCCATTCATTGGAGAGGCAAGGGACTACAGATGTGGAATATTGCTTATACTTTTAAATATCATTGATATGTTGGTTGGTTTTGCTGAACTGTCTTTGCTTTTTTTCAATTTTTGATACCAGAGAAGGTTCATAGTGAAGAGAGGGAACGTGGTGCTAATGTGATCAAAGGTCTTCCACAGCTCATTCAATAGGCCTCAGATGGAGCTAGTTAAGGGAAGCTTGATTAGAAGAGGCTTGTTTGTAGGCAGGCTCATACCCTTTTGGTATTAGGTTTTAAGCTCCAGGCCTATACCCATTTGCTACTAGGTGTTAAGCTCCAGGCCTATGCAGGTATGTATACCTTGTGGGTAGCTGTTAAGCTCAGACCGAGAGCTGCAGAGACCAGAGAGCTGGAAGAAGAAGAAGGAGAAGGAGGAGAAGACGATGAAGAAAGAGATGACAAAGAAGAGAGAACTGAGAAAGAAGATGGAGAATTGGAAGATATGGAGAGACTAAGAGAGAACTGAAAGGGTTCTGAGAACTGCAAGTGCTTTCAGAACTGCGGGAAGAGAGGATGCAGGCAAACAGACAGTTAGAATTCATGAGCGAGTGTTTACTGGAAAGCCCTAGTAGAAGGGAAAGTTACAGGATGGCTTGGCTCTTTGCTATGATATTGTGTTTTAATTTCCTTGCTGTTACATTGCTGTGGACTTACTGGTTTTGGAATACAATTACTGCTATGTTGAATTGGGGTTATTGGTTCTGGGATTCTATCCTCTGGTATCTGAATAAATGTTTTACTTCTACCTTCTATACAGAGAGTCTCTTATACTTTGTGATTCTGAACTATACAGGCATATTCATGATCATCACTGATATCATGAATCTTGCCTTACTGATACAGGGATATATTCAGAGAAAAGGACAGAAAAACAAAAGACATCAAAGAAAATTAACAAATCAATTTGTAGCAGGCCATGTCTGAGAATCCATTGCTAAATTTTATTCTTATGGATGACTTGACATGGAACATTTATAGTCCCAGTCTGAGATGGGCAGAAAGATATGGAAATTATCCTGCATGTTCTTGAAAGGATAGTGGATTCTCTGTGTTTCTTATTTTCTAAGTCTAGGGTGATTTTGTAGAGGGTTTTTGGGAGCCATTCCTAAGTTTTTCATAACCTTGATAATATCTACATTTCCTATAATTCATTCATATTTAGAAAGTCCTTTACATACATCTTATTTGATTCTCACAATGATGCTGTGAGAGAGGTGTTATTATTATTTCTCTTTTATTGTTGGTTTTGTTTAGTCATTTTAGTTGTATCCTACTCTTCATGATGCCATTTGTGATTTTCTTGGCAAAGGTACTAGAGAGGTTTGCCATTTCCTTCTTCTGCTCATTTTACAGATGAAGAAACTTAGTGACTTGCCCTGGTGACTTACACAGCTAGTAAGTATCTGAGGCTGATTTGAACTCACTAAGATGAGTCTTCCTGCTGCTAGCACTGGTGCTCTATCTACCCTGCCACCTCCCTGCCCTGTTTTACAGATGAGGAAATTGATGTTTAGAAAGGCTTCATGACCAGGATCACATATCTTATAAATGTTTCAGGTAGCATATCAAACAGTTTTTTTTCTTGTCTTCAGGTCTAGCCACACAATCTCTAAGTGGAAAGGGTCCAATATCCTCATTAGATGAGGCAACTGTGACCCAGAGAAACTAAGGAACTTACCTCAAATCATTTTTAGTGGATGGAAAATCTGGGAATAGTACCTAGATCTCTTAACTCCTAGGTCAGTGCTAGTCTGAACATTATATCCTGCAAAGCAAAGCTTCTCTTCTGTCCTGGCATTTTAAGACAAGACATATGAGCAGGGTGCTGAAATAATAGGAAGATTGCACAATCGATACTTGACATGTCTTTGGATGATGAAAGAGCATTCTCCTTATCTCCAGCTTTTACTCCTACAATCAAAAGCTCTACATGTAATCACAGATAAAAATAAATCAACCTTTTACTTAATAGAAGAGTGTGAGGTTGATTAAAATATATTTTCCCTCAAAAAGAAACCTCTCCGGAGGTGTTTTGCATTTATATCAGCAATTGGACTATTAATTCTTTTGTTCTGAGATTTTCTACCACTCAGAATATTAAAGTAAGTCTTTCACCTTCTTAAGAAGTAAAATGTGGCTTTGGTTAAAGTTTTTAAAAAGGATTATTCCCAGGCTTAAGTCATAAAAATTTGAGAGGTACTGGTAAAAATTTGGAAGCAACAAAAACATTCACAAACCTGTAGTATCTTGAAATCTTTTTATAAGCCTGGATTAAAGAAAAGAGACATTTGGCAAATTTCCATTAAAATACTCATTTTCCCTTTTACTTTTTCAGAAATAAAAATTTCAAATGTTTTTACTTTTATTCTATAGTGTGAAGGAAATCAGGATTGTATTTTGTGACACATACACCTCCTACCCTCTTTCCCTCAACAGCAATGACAGGGGAAAAAAAAACCCCAAGTACTGTATTTTCAGGTCTACAGATGGTAAGGCGCAAAATATTAGCCAAGACCTTCAGAATGTAACACATTCTACCCACAAGGCTTGTGGGTTGAGATGGAATCAGGTCTTCACAAAAGCTTCAGAGTTTAGCGTAAGAAGCTAAAAGCATCAACCTTGAAAGTCCTATTTAGCTATTTGGAGAAACTGAAGCCCCAATTTTGTATAGTTGAAGGCAAAGAACTCTACCCACCTACATAGCCCCTTCATTTTTTGGCCTAGTTAGAAACTACAAGCCCTGAGAGGGCTTCAGATTCTGGATTCACTTTGTAGAGACCACTCTCTCAGACTACAACAGTGGTGATTTTACTATTACCAAGGATAATCAGAGAATATAGGTATTAAAGCTACATGATGCAAAATTGGCCCCAGTGACTGTCATATTTAAAAAACCAGACCCCCTTTACCTCTCTTCCTGGACCCTGTAGTGAGGCTTATGTCCAGTTCAAATAACAGCAGCATATAAGAAGTGTGGGTCTCACTAGATCAGAAGAGGAAAGCTACCACTACCTACCCTGTGCCTGCTTTTATTCCCCAGTGCTAAATATCATGTCACCTAGGGTTTGCTGAAGCAATCCTCAAAACATGGTCTATACTATAGACCCATATGGGGTTATGACCCAGGGTTTAAGAAGCACCGAAGGGGTCACAAGTGGAAAAAGTCTAAGAAGCCCTGGTCTACAGGGCTTGGAGAATGTATCTCTTGACTTTGCTTCTCCTATTTTACAAACATTTTCCTGGTCTTACTGCTTCTAACACTACTGAGGTATTGCTTCATTCTAGACATGTTCAGTAAATATGGGAATGGAAGTATTCATATATGCAGGGGGCAAATTATTATAAGAAAAGACAACTAGGGGAGACAGAGCCAAGATAGCAGATAGCCGCCTAGCTGAACTTTTCGCAACATTACCTTCCAAACAACTTTAAACTAACTGTTCAAATCACATTTTGGAGCAGCAGAACCAACAAAAGGATAGAGTGGGACATTTTTCCACCTAAGAAAATTTAAAAGGTTGACAGGAGAAGTCTTTGATGTCCAGATAGGAGACAGTCTAGAGCATTTCAGCAGCATCAGACGTGGGCCTTGGAGGTAGCTAGAGCAGTGGAGGCACAGTGGCAGCAGCAGTTTTTGTAACTCCCAGGCCAGAGACGGTAAGGGGGTTGGATGGCTGGACAGAAAAAGATTGTAGGGAACCCTTTGCTGGCACTGGGTACAGCGGGCACTGATTGGCAACTTTATTGTCCATATGCACTTCTGGAATGCAATTCTATGGTAGAGAAGAGAACTTATGTTCAGTAATAAGGGAGTAAGGGTCCTGCCCTCAGTTCCAAAATAAAGAGGTGCACTAATGCTCATGACCACAGGAGCACGTGGTAAAACCAAAGAACAGACCTCTCTCCCTCATTCACACCACCTTGAAAACACCGAAAACTTGCAGGCCTCTAGGATGAGTTCTGAAAATAGAAGCACAAAAAAGCCTGAAAGCTGGGACAGTACTTCCCCAAACCCAGCTAAGCAGAAGAACACAAATTTACTGAAGAAAAGAACTCCTTACAAAGCAGAATTGGCTAAATGAGAAGGAGGAGGAGGAGGAGAAGAAGAAAAAGAAGAGGAAGAAGAAGAAGGAAAAAAGAAGATGAAGAAGAAGAAGAAGAAGGAAAAAAGAAGAAGGAGGAGGAGGAAAAGTACAAAAATTCACTGAAGGAAATGGATGAATTGCTTAGCCTTTCAGTGCCTCAGTTTTCTTATCTGTAAGAGTTGTGCTAGGTGACCTCTGAGTTACCTTGCCAGTCTAAACCAAGAGGTGGTAGGTATAGTAGAAAGGATTCTGGGTTTGCAATGGAAGACATGAGCTGGAAGCTCTTCTTTGCAACCTGCTCCTTAGCTAACTTTGAACAATCCATTTTATTTCTTTGAGAGTTGGACTACAAGGCTCCTGAGCTTACAGCTGTAAATGCTGTGATTCAACATATATTGTTAATTGAATTTCACAGTGCCTGGCACATGGTAAGTATTTAACAAATACATGTATGTATGTATGTATGTATACATACACATATATTTATTATGAATAGATGATTAAATAATTATATATTATATAGAACAAATAAAATAGTATATTAATTAATAACATGTGGCATAGTTATTTGATTATATAGAATATAATGTATAATATAATACAGACATAATTAGTATTAAAATAACATATTGTCATATATTAT
Source organism: Phalanger gymnotis (assembly GCA_028646595.1). NCBI lineage: Eukaryota > Metazoa > Chordata > Mammalia > Diprotodontia > Phalangeridae > Phalanger > Phalanger gymnotis. The sequence continues at coordinate 228,728,326 of CM053622.1, read as the reverse complement.
ATATGTATAAATACTTGTATATGTTATATATGTATAGTATACACATAGTATATTATATGTGCACAAATGTATATACACATAGAGAGTAATTTCTGTTTAACGAAATAAGAAAAATACATTTTTGAAAAATGTTTTTGAAATGTTCTTCATATTGTTTTAAAAACTTTTGCATTTATTAAGATTTCTGTTTGGTCTCATCCAAAATCGAAACTATTACTTTAGCCCTACAAGTAAGACATAGTTGCTTAATGCTGATTCATAAACTTTGACTTCTATCTGTCTCTTCTTTGTCAGGGACTTTTAAAACTAAGACTATAGTGAATGGCTTTATCTTTTTTTCAGTGATGGGATTAAGTTGAATAAATCTCAGCTTCAGATGTGCACCAACATGAGCAGAAGGTAACTAGAGAGATACACGTGTACTGTGCTTGCTGGTAAAATGTAAGCCTTACCTCTTTGGGGATGTATTTAGAATTTCCACTGGATATTTTTAAATTGAAGCCTGGTGAATTCGTCTTTTCAAAGGAGATCAGCACTAACAAAATGCTATTAAAAGATGAAATGTTTAACTTGGCGTATTTTATCTTTTAATAGATAGCAGAGTGGGGACAGATGGAAGTCCTGTGAGAATCAGTTTTCTTTTGAGATCACAGAATTTATGGATAATCTGAAATTGACTGCAGGAAAATTTTCCCCTTCTTCACTATACTCAATCTATGCCTTTTCCCCAGTATCCCTTTCCCTACTCCACCCCCATCCCTATCTCTTGTAGCAGGTCGCTCTGGAAACAGAAAAGAAGGAATAGCCATCATCTCACTACATATCAAAGAGTGATTATTAGCCCACTCAGACACAGGGTACTGATTCACAGAGGTAGCAGTCACTTTAAGAAGCTTAAATTAATGAAACTTATTTATCATTTTATTATTTAAATTAATTAAATTTAATTAACTCTTCTACACATAAAGCAGCATGAGTGCTCTGTGACAGTCATTTACAGAATGGTAATAATTCTCTACTTCTTAGCAAATATTTAAACAGTTTTTTCAGTTTACAAAGTGCTTTATATACTTTGTCATATTTGAATTTTCACAATAAAACACTGTGAAATTATTGCTCGTTTTACAGATAAAGAAACTGAGACTCAGAAAAGGTAAGTTACTTGCCAAAGCTTGACTAGCTAATTAGCCTTAGAGGTGGGTCAAACCTACACCTCTCTAAAGCTCTGAGAGTTAAACTCAGACCTCTCTCTAAAATCAGCACATTTTCTACTGCCTTACACCGCTCTCCAATGACATATTAAAATAGAAGTCAACTCAATTGCTGGAAACCTTAACTGTTTTCCCATCTTACATATTTGGGAAATATGGATCCAAATAAGGTATTTGGGGCTACATCTAAAAACTTCTTGCTGTGTCTAAAGTGTCAAGTAACTTAAAAAAAAACGAGTCAGTGTTTGAACTTTTGAGTAGGAAGAAAGCTGCTATTCTGACAAAATATAAAGATAAAAGGGAAAGTCAGTGAAATTTACTTTAAATAAAATTTGGCATAGTAGAGAAATGTTGCTAAAAAGAGGGTAGGATTTCACACATAGAGTATAAATCGTCTAAAAAAATACCGTTACAATGAAAATCATTATAATAAAATATCGAATTACTTTTCTCCTCAGTCAGGGAAATTTTAAGATCTTTGCATTAAATTTGGAATATGTCCTCTGGCCCGATCATCTCTGGAACATGTTGTTCACTTCTGGGGGCCATATTTCAGGAATGAGATTGATGGGAATAAGAATAGCCAGAGGAGGGCAAGCGTGATGGTAAACTGTCCTTGTAGCCATGGTTGTTTATATTAGAAAGCTTTTTCAGATGGATGGCCACCTACCAATTTCTCCCTCATTTTATAGGTTTGAGAGTATAAGATGGGGGAGAAATGACCAAGTGAATGAATGAATGAAATTTGAAAGAAAAAGAAAAAAGTATTCATTAAGTACTTACTTTATTAAGTAGATTCTCAAGCACTGTGATGAATGCTGGGGATAAAAATGCAAAAGCAAACACAGTCCCTGCTCTCAAGGAGCTCACATTTTAATGAGGGAAATGACACATGGAAGTGAATGGGGTACAGATGACTTTGGAAGGTTACAGGGATAGTGAGTAGGACACCAGGGGAGTAGATTCACACAGAGAGAGAATGGCAGCATTGATGTGTTTGTGGCTCATTTTTTCCAGATTGGGGTTTGGGGGTGGGGTGGGGCAGGGCCAAGTATGTATATGGAAGCAAGATGTTTAATAAGACATTTGTGAATAAAATGGCTCAAAGGAAGGAAGGGTGTAAAGCATTGCTGGGTCTATTCTGAAATAGGTTTACAGAAATGGCAGTCACCAATCAAGGGAACAGGCCGGTAGTGTGGCGGTTTTTCTAGGGTTTTGTTTCTGGTGTGTGTGGCAAGTTGATTGGCCAGGAAATAGATAGCCTAAAAGGAGAGAGTGCAATGAAGGCAAAACTAGCTATATCAGTGCCTGTAAAATGATTGGGGAGATTTGAAGGGCTACAAGTGCGATTTGAATCAGAAGTGCAATATAGTGGACCCCCCAAAAAGAGGAATATTGTCTCAGCCCCCATTAGTAGAGCACCTGGAATGAGTTTGGCATCAGTTTTCTTTACTTTGTCCTGATCAGACCATATCTGGTATATGTCATTGAGGTCTGGAAATCACATTTTCATTAAGAAGATGGTAGAATATAGAATATCCCAAAGAAAAATCAATATATTACAACAATCACCAGAATCTGCCAAGATTTCTTGAAAGTTACATGTAGAATTAGTATTTATTTACTTAAATGGCATCATGGTACAGTGAGTAGCAATGTATTCTTTATAAACAGGAAGACCTGGGTTCAAGTCCCAACTCTGAGGCATTCTGACTGCGTGACCCTTAACCTTCTATTTACACTTAACCTTCTATTTATATTCTATCTAACCTAATCTGTCTATCTATCTATCAACTATTTGTCAGATGTCTCACCTTTTAACAAATTATGGTCTAAATCAGGGGTGGGGAACCTGAGGCCTCGAGGCCACATGTAGCCTGGAGTCAGTCAAAGGATCACACTTGAGGACCTAGAGGGCCACCCCTGGTCTAAATTCAACAGGGTCTCATGTGATTTCAGATAGATTGATAGATGATAGATGATCTATATAGATATAAATAGCTATGTAAATATAGATATCACTATATATATATATATATAAAATGTATACCTATGTGTGTATATATAGAGATCTACCTATATAGATAGGTAGATAGATCTACCTATGTCTATATCTATATCTATATCTATAGATATAGATATAGATATAGATATAGATATCTATCTTGCCTATGCTCATATAGTCAGATGTAATGTATAAAAAGTTTGAGATTCGGAGTGTCATGCTAGCAGATAATTAATAAAAGGGGTTAGCAGCACTCTCAAATGTCAAAGACACCTCATGGAACCCAATCAATGTTTATGTGCCCTTAGAAGAGTGGGTGTTTCTGAGAGGGGTGGAATGAGAAGAAAGACTATTATAATGAGAGGTGGACCTATTCTAATGATGGGGCTAGGTGACTCTTATCTTTGTCTCCCAGACCACCCCCATCCAGCTTCAGGCAATCTAGACAAATGATCTTCTGTGCCCAAACTTCCCAGAGTTGAACATAATGGGCTGGAATTCACCTTAGATTAAACTCTGAGTAAGTTTTCTAGTTGGGTAGGGCAACAGCTCCCACCTAGTTTCGAAAGGTTTGTACCCTGGGGATTTGGGCAATCTCATCCATCAACAATGTCATTTAAACACTGGCTTGGCCTCCCAGAGAATGACTACAGAAGAAGGAAGAAAAAACAGGATCTCCCCAATACTTGGTTATTTAATAATCATTTCTCTCACAGAAGGTGTCAGAGTTGGGGCTTGAATCTAAGTTTTCCTGTTTTATAAAGAAGAGCTTGCTACTCGTTGTACCATGATGATAGATACCTACCTATCTATATTGATATAGATATCTAAATATATAGATACCTATGTTGATATAAATAATCTATCTCTGTCTAGCGTCTATCTGTCCGAGATCATGAGACCCTATGTGTGTATGAAATTGCATGAGACTATTGAATTTAAACTATTTTTAATGATTCTTATCCATATAGATATTGTTGTGTTTGTCCTTCATTTTCAAAGAGGACCATGGCATCAGGGGTGACATGACTTGCAGTTGACTTTGATTTGAGTGAGAGACAGCTGTGCAAGGTTACCTGCCTCACTTTCTCCACCAGAGCCACCTGGATCCAGTTGCCTGATATTGATCAGAATGACTGGAGATGGCTCAGGACACAATGGGAGACCCTGGCCTTTTTAGGCTAAGGCCTTTTCATGTACTCACTTAGAGTGAGGTAATGCCCATTCAGTGAATAGGCCTCTTTAAGAAGTGAGTCCAAGGATGGCCCCTTTAATTAGAAAAAAAGAAAAAAAATCAAGCTGAGAGGAGAAGTTACCATTGACATTCACTCTAAGCCAGGAGCGCCCAAAATACAGCGATTAAATGGAGTTTGGGCAGGGACGTATTGTGGTCCAATATATGAGCTTCAGAGTGAACTGGGTTTAAGGTTTTGTGAAAGAAGAAAGAGAAAGAGAGAGAGATGGTGGGGGGGAGGAGAGAGAGAGAAAGGTAAGGACAAGGAAGGAAGGAAGGAAAGAAGGAAAGCAAGAAAGAAATCTAGCCCCAAGTAGATTAGATTAGATACAGATGTAGATGATAACTTGTTCCATTACTCCAATGCATCAATCACGTGTTGCAGTGCTTACAAGAATGGTACACTTTCCCCTGGGGTGCAAAATTCTGGGGGACATGTAGGGGTCACAAAGAGTCAGACATGACTGAAATGTCTGAACAACAATGAGGTGACAAATTTGACCTCAACTTTTTACTAATAGTGTGACCCTAGGTAACTCACTTAACCTCTGTTGGCTCAGTTTCCTCATCTGTAAAATGGGTATAATGATTTACCTATTTTGCAGGATTGTGAGGATCAAATATGATAATGTTTGTAAGGCACTTAGCAGAGTGCCTGGTACAGTGTAAGTACCATATATGTTTTATTATTATTATTATTACTTAGATATAAATGTCCATAATTATTTGTATGAACTTGAGAATGTTTTTATCTTTATATCCCCAGCACTTAGTACATTACCTTGCACATAGTAAGTTCTTAATAAAGATCCCTATTAACTAATTGACTGCCAATCTCTCAGTGCCCTAGGCAATGCCAAAACAATAAATTGCCTATCAGTCGTACACCTACATTGGGAAAGAGAGTTTTTTTTCACCATTATTTCCATACAGCAATAAAATTGTAGGTTGATATGAAGGCAAGCAATGTGTGTGTATGTGTGTATATATGTATGTAAGCATACATGTGTATATGTGTATATAAATTTTACAAGCATTTTTGTTTAATGTCTTATAAGCTTCCTTTCCCTTTCTATTCCCCCTCAGTTCCTATTTGCCTGTGCCCCCATTATCTTTTCTTGGGCACACAAAGGCTGACTGCAGAGGAAGCTAAAGCTGGCATACAGGCACATGAGCATTTTTGCCACTTATCTATCCCCTAAAAAGATTTGGGTTCCTAGAAACTGCAGATTTTTTTCTCCTCACTAATCAGCATTACAAAAGCATTTTTAAGGGTGGAATATATCAAAAGTGGTACTATATATTTTTTCTCATCTCTGTAAAGTTTTTGGAAGTAGGCATTTGAGAAAATAGGGCCTAATAAATAGTCCTTCTGTTTTAATTGAAAAAAAGATTTTGTCCTTCAGTGCATTTTCTCTCAATTAGCCCTATATGCAGCACCTCTTTCCGCCTACAGACTAAACATTTAGTTTAAATAAAGAGATGAAAAATCTTCCAACCCTTGCAGTTTTAAAGAACAAAAGTGATGGTAAGTCCCTGTTCCTCCAGCTGAACCAAAGTATAACTTGTTATGTTTCTGTTGGCTTAACAGCTGCCCCTTTTAAAATGTGCAATGCCACCTCAAATTTGTGTAGTCTTATGAAAATCCTTCACTGTTACTGCTGGGATAACAACATTTCTGTTTGCTCTACCCAAAAGCACTTGTTTTGTTTTTCAATTATTTCTTTCCATTCTCCCCTGAGCCCAGTCTCTGTGCTAAGCTGTGAACTTGCTGCAGATGTCACTGTAGAGTAAACTGTCCCTTTATACAGCAGGCACCAAGACAATAACATCCATTCTGCTGAGCTAAATGACTTTTCCCTAAGAAGGGAAGGGGTTGCTGTTTAGGAAGTTAATGGAGGAAGTGGAATCAGGAATGGAGCCGTGATCTCCTAGAATATTATGGAGAAACACAGACGCAATGTTATTCCATTACTATGGAAAGACTTTTATTTTATCTGTGACATTTTCCTCCATGGAACAGTAATGTGTAAAATGTAGACACACTAAAAAATAAGCAGAATTCATAATCAAAGCATTATTTACTTCGTGAAATAAGGAATCTAACTTTAACATGCTCGGGATTTTAGGGTTTTTTTTAATGTTTTTAAAAAGAAGAATTAACCTACTCCACTATGTCTGATACAAGAACTTGTCGCCACCTCTTCTGTCTGTGCCAATCAAGAAAGAGATACAATATATGAAATTTCATGGTATCTTATTTAATTTAAGTCATAATTTGCTAAGGAACATGATACCTAGCAAACAGGTGTCCATACCATAACGTTGTGAACTAAATTTATGTAGCCCAGTGAGACAGAACTACATACAAGAACTCAATCAATAAAGCAATCACACTTACTAAGTGCTTACCCTGCCTAGGGGGGCCACTGGAGATAGAAAGACAAAATATTTCCTACTGGTTGCAAACAGAGTTAGCCAGTAATTATTGTAGTACTTATCCCAACACCAGAGTTTTAAAGTATTAAAATTCCTTTGATAATGAAAGCACTCAGGTTGCTGAAGGGAACTATCTATTAAAAATCAAGAAGGGCATCTTGGATGATATGTTGCAGAGATGTCAAATATACCACTGGAAGGTGACTCCAAACCGAATAAAATGTAGTTGGGAAATATTTTTTAAATAAAAAAGAATATAATAAAATATGGAAAATATTTTTTTAAAAGCTAAGGCAAATTGCAACCTTCAAGAATACTTATGTACAGATTAATGCCGCCCCCCACCCCATGCCTGTTTGAATTTGACACCACTGGTATCATGGATACAGAGTGAGGTTTGGGGTCAGCATAGATGTAGGTTCATCCACTTCTGGCACTTATGTATGCCTTTGGGAAGTCATTTAAACCCTAGGTGACTTGGGAAACTTCCTCAAACTTGCATTTTAATTCTGGATGGGCTGGTTAAAGCCACTTGGATAAAGATTGAAGGGGAAGAAACCAGCCTCAACTGGTGAAGTTCTGACTTATTTAAAGTTGGTTTTTTATTTTTAAAGAATTAGAAGTAACTTAAACAGTGCTTCCAAAATTGATCTTTGCTTTCTACAAAGTTATGTTTACTGATGAAAGAAATATTTTAGCCCAGTCTCTGAATAAAAGCCTTCGGGAACTCAGAATTAAGGATCTGGGGATTTCGCATGCTTTCACTAAAGCAAAAGATTTCCTGTCCAAAAGGGCTATTTGACCAGATCAATAACATCATTCTTATATATTTCTCAGGGGCATAGGTAAGTGTGGTTATAGTTTCCTTTTTTTTTCTTCTGAGAGACACCCTGGAGTAGACCTCATTTTTAATATTGATTTGAGTTGAAAATGATAAAAGAAAAAATTCCATTTTTCAGGGCACTAATCTACTACTAAGAGGAACTGAAAATATCCCCAAAACAGAATCATCTCATACTTTTCTCTATCTAGAGAGAGTAGTCACAAGATCCTCTTAGTCAGAGACACAAGCAGTGAATTCATCCCCTCCACATTAAAGTTCTGGCATTAGCTAGACTCATTCTGTAGTCCATGAACAAATTTCTCTTTTCTATTCATTTATCATCTGTTCGATAGCTTATTAAACTTTCTTAGACTCTTAATCTCTATGCTGTGGAGTGGGGAGGGAAGCACCCTCCCCACCTTACTGTGACTATACAACTGACCATCCTTTTTTTTTTAAATATCCAATCCTCCATCCCCTCAGGATTGGCCAAAGGTTTTCCTACTTCACTGAGTTAATTTCCATCATGTCAGACCTCTAACTCTCCTTACGATTCATGACTTAGTTGAAATAAATTCTGAGCATTTTCTGATGTTTTTCAGGGAACTTTTTCATCTCACCTCTGGTCCCTATCAAGGGACATTACAAATGCAATTTCCCCAGCAATGACACTGAATTAGCATTCAAGAAGAACCAGAGCTCTTATCCGTCCCCACAAGAGACCACAAATGGTCCAGATCATTTGGTAAGTCAGCATTCATTTACTAAGTCTTATTAAGCCTAATGTAGAAGAGTTTTAATGGAAACTAAAGACTGATTCTAAGAGGTGGATGTAAGAATGAAGGCATGACGGACGGGCAAAACAAAGGAACCAAGACAGATGAATGGCAGGAAGATCATTTTGGCTTAACCATGATGAATACCTATTCTTTTCATTTTGTTTTTATATTACTAGGTCTTCTAAATCTTAGCCAAAGAGGCCAATACAAAACCACCGTTTTCATGCATACTGTGAAATGCATAATGAATTCCCAGAAAATTCTTCCCGGAACTTAGCAAATTACATCTAATATTTGTTTGAATTAATGTACATTAACAGTATTAATAATTACAGTTATTAAGTTTTCTATGAAAACCTAGAGAAGATTTTAAATACTTCGAAATTGAATCTCATCACTTTTAATGATAGATCCATCAACCATTGTTCTGCAACCGACATTCATATGTGTCAGTGTGACACTACCAGGTATCCAGTTATGTGAATGGTTTCTGTAGATAAAATAAGCATTGAGTTTTGAAATAACAGGACCCTACCAAAGAAAACATACAGTGGGAAGAACTCTAGGGGGATAATAATAATAACTATCTTCCTGAGTTGTTGTTACAATAAAATGACATACAATTTGTAAAGAACTTAGCAAAGTGCTTGACACATAATTGGGGCTCAACAAATACTTGTTTTCTTCTCTAGGCCTCACTTTATTCACCTATAAAAGGAGCAAACTGGATTATAGAGTCTCTATTGTCCCCTTCAGTTCTTTGATTTTTAAGGTTTAAGATATCCTTGCATATGTTAGCCAGAGTTTTGGAATACATTCCTGCTAATCAGTGTCAATGATGCTTTAATTGCTTATTGCTCACCGAGTAGAAAAGCCAGATGTTCTGATTTTTAAGGACATTCCACCCACCTACCAAATCTCTGAGAGCTAGCTTTAATTATCCGTGTGGGGCTTTTTGTTTCTTTGTCAGTGGCTTGGGGAAAAGAAATCACAAAGCTGGTCATGGAGTGTCATGTAAGCAAAGCACAGAATCTGCAATACTTATCTGAAAAGCAGACTGTTCCGGAGCAACAATGTAGAGAGAAGCCACCAACATCTTTAGGTAACACCTTTGTCTTTGATGTTCAGAAAGAAACAAACAAAATAACCCCACAAAAACCGATGGCTCCCTAAAGATTTTACTCTTAAAGATATCCACCATAGCATTAAGAAAATAACTAAGCAAACATGTTTTAATAGATTTGAGATATAACAATAGGACAACAACCAAGTTCATGACAGCTGAAAACATCTGAAGCTGACTCCTCCATTTTTTCTCCAAGGCTTTTTGGTAATGACCTCTTCCTTTAATCTATTCCCAGAGTTTTGGGAAATCCTTGCCAAATATCATTCTACATTTTGAAGTAACCTCTTTCCTTTTTTCAAAATCAGGCCAAAGTTTACCCATCTCCAGCTCTCTGGTTCTTCATTGTATCTCACAGTTCATTGACAAACATATTAGCAGCACGTTTTTTTAAGCACCCAGCAATGGAGTCCTTGAGACCAGGTGACTTGAATTCTGAGGGAAGGTAGGTGCTTCTTGCCATCTCCTCACCCTGAAATTCAGTTCACTGATAACCCTTTTTACCCTCTTCTTCTCAGGCAGAAGGTCACCTTGCATATAAAAGAAGAATTGAGTAATTAGTTGCACTTCTCTCCCTTTTTCTGGATCATCCTCCCATCTACCCCAAGCAGTTTTAGTCTATCCTTGGGATTTATCAAGGAGCACTTCTCAAGTCTTCACCCTCCATCACCCCCATGGCAACATCAATCAGTTTCTGGGTCTTGTCAGTGCCACTTCCATACTTTCCTTGTCTTTCATCCCTCCCTTTCTCTCTACTCATTCGGGTCTAGGCTCTCATCAGCTCTCATTTGGGTTGTTACAATACTCCCTAACTGGTCTCACTGCTTCCATTTTCTCCCTGTCTAATCCATTTCTTTCCAAATAAACTTCTTGAAGCACAGGTCTGACTATGTCACTTCTCAACTCAAAGATATTCAATAATTCTCCATTCCCCATAGGTTAGCATACAACTCCTCAGCTTAGCTTTTAAAATCCATCATAATCCAGCTTCTGAACTCATTTCCTATTTTTCTGCTTCAAGTACTCATTTTTTTCCCAGCCAAACCTACTGAAATCCTGTTTCCCCAATCCAGCATCCAATCTCTTCCCTCCATGCCTTTAAACAGGCTATCTGTATGCCTGAAATTCACCACCTCCCTACTTTCACTTCTCAGAACTTTTAGATTCTTTCAAGGCTTTCCTCAAGTGCCATCCCTTATGAAAAGTCTTATTATTTCTTTCTTCCTCCTCAAATTATGAGAGAAATGATTATTTCTCTCTTATATCACTAGCCAGTTATTGAATTAGGGCTAAGATTTTTCCCCTTCCTTTTCTTCATTTCTTCATTTGAAGGGCAGAGCTGATGATTAAGATCACATACTGAGTGAGATGTACCCAACTGGGAAAGTTTAGATCAAAAGGTAAATAAATTTTAGTTTAGGGGAATTTTTGGATTCTGGCCTATTGTGTTTTAGTCAGACAGCTCTGAGGAGAAGTGGATTCCTCCTTTTGGTCTAGATTACCTTAGGTAGGTTGGTATGGGAATAGATAAATCTTTTTGCCGAAGAATGAGTGATCAAAGTTATGGTTCCCAGCCCCTCATTAGAATAAGCCCACCTCTCATTATAATATTCATTCTCTCATTTATTGTTGACCAAACAATAAATTTCTATCCTCAGAAAGATCTACTCTTCCAAGGTCATATAAGCATTGAAGGGTTCCATGAGGAGTCTTTGGCATTCAAGAGTGCCACTGACCCCTTTTATTAATTATCCAATAGCATAATTAAGAAAATTATTAGTTACTCAGAAATTATGGCTCTCAAACTTTTTATACATTATAATTACCATAACCTGATTTTACCTGAATTGCTATAAGCTGATTTTAGCACAACACCTAACACATCTTAGGCACCAAATGTTTACTGATATATTGAGTTGTATAAATATTATATTCTACCAGTAGAATAGATGTTCTTTGAAGGCAAGAACTATTTTTTTATTTTTGTCTCTGTATCCCCGGTGCAGTGCTTTGTATTTATTATACAGTAAATGAATGATAGGAGAGCCAGGTAGCACAGTAAACGAGAGCACCGGGCCTGGAATCAGGAAGACCTGAGTTCAAATTTGGCCTCAGAAACTTACAAGTTGTTTGACCCTGGGTAAGTTACTTAACCCTGTTCAGCTCAGTTTTCTCATCAGTAAGGAGAGCTAGAGAAGGAAATGGCCAACCATTCCAGTATTTTGCTGAGAAAACCCTAAACGGGATTGTGAAGAGTCAGACATGACTGACATGACTCAATAACAATAATAAATGCTGGTAGAATGAATGAATGTTCCTGCTGCCCCATCCCAAAATATTTTGGGATAGCATTTGTAATTTTTATGATTTATCGAAAGCCTTAACTCATCATGGGTTTCAGCCATATTATGTCATGATATTTATGGAACTATACTATCCTTTCAGATTCATTATTAGCTCATTGTTGGATGACTTTGAACAATTCACGTAATTCCTCTGGGACTTTTTCCTCATCTGTAAAATGCTGGAGTTACACTTGATGGTCTTTATAGATCCTTCCAACTCTTGGTCTATGATTCTACAATTTTGCATTTCCATCTCCTGTACATGGTGTTTTTGAAGGCATTGGAGTGGTTTATATTTGGTGGAGTCCTGGACCGGGACTCAGGAAGACCTAAGTTTAAAACCTCTCTCAGATATTTACTATCTGTGTGGTCCTTAACAAGTCACTTGACCTCTCTGCTTCAGTTTCTTTACCTGTAAAATAAGTGGGTTGGAATCTATGGTCTTCAAGGTATCTTTGAGTTCCAAATCTTCTTATTTTAAGTTAATTATAATTCTCCCTTGATAGAATGTTAACTTTGTGAGTATAGAAACTATTTCATTTTTCTCTTTGTATTCTCATTGTCAGGCACAGTATCTGATCTATAAAAGGAGCTTAATAAATGGATTTTTTGATGGATGAATATTTATAAGCAAACCTTGTAGCTATGTTAGTTTCTTTATAAACCTCCCTCCTCTATCTCTTGTTCTTAAAAACAAATACCCTAAAATTAATTTTTTCTTCTTTTCATCATTGGCCATTGTTTATTTTTCTTTTCAATTATTTTCTATTTATTTTCACAGTTTATATTTCCATTTCCATCACAAAAATGTAATTATAAATTTCAATATTGTCTCCTTCCAACTTCTTTGTTTTATTTTGTACTTCTTCAGTTCTACTTACCAAAGATTTTCTTTCAGTGTCCTTAAAAGTCTCAAGTTTAATTAATGAATTAATTCAATTAATCTTGTTTGACCATTTCTTTCTGACCATGTCATTCCACTATTTAATAAACTGCAGTGGTTCCCTAACATCTCTAGGATCAATTAGAAAATCCTCTGGCATTCAAAGATGTTCATATGTTCCCTTCTAAAGAAAAAAAAATAACACTATGTTCCCTTCTGATCTTTTCAGTCTTCTTCCACTTTACTCCCTCACCTCTTATCCAAAACTCTCTGATCCGGTGACCCTGGTTGTTCCTTACACAACACACTCCATCTCCTGACTCCAAGAATTTTCCCTGGCTGTGCCTGGAATTCTCTCTCTCCTCATTTCCATCTCCTAGCTTTTTTGGCTTCCTTTAAGTCCAGCTAAAGCTCACCTTCTACAGGTGACATTTCCCCATCCTCATTCATGCTAATGCTTTCCCTCTGAGATTACCTCCAAGTTTTTCTATGTCTATGTTGCTTCTATATTGCTGTTTGCCTGGTGTCACCCTTTTTGAGGGCAAGGACTTTTCAATATTTTGTCTTTCTTTATGTCCCAACCATTTGACACAATGTCTGGCACATAATAGGTGCTTAATAAATACCAGACTGATAGACCATTATTTTTTATTGCATCTCTCTTACTTCTAAATTATAAAGCAATCATATTTACTAAGCAATGCTGTTTTGAAATGTTCCACTAGGGGAAAGATTGTTTCTCAGTTTGCCTTTGTATTCCTGGAATATAGCAATGACTTGCTCACAGTAGATACTCTTTAGAGGGATTTGAATCCAAGTCTAGAAAAGGCCAATGGATCAGCTATCTGCAAGTAGGAAGCAGAACGGTAGTCAGGGAATAAATTGCAGATTCTTTGGGAGGGAGACTCTTGGGGATTCTCACCAGCCTCAAGGATGTGAGGAAAGGCAAGTGATGAACTTTCCAATTTGAGATCCCAGTTTCTTGGAGTTTGTCAGTTGGAAGGACCTGCCTCTCTTCTTCTTCTTCTTCTTCTTCTTCTTCTTCTTCTTCTTCTTCTTCTTCTTCTTCTTCTTCTTCTCCTTCTTCTTCTTCAGAGTGAGGAGGGCAGGGCAATTGGGGTTAAGTGACTTGCCCAAGGTCACAGAGCTAATAAGTATGTCAAGTGTCTGAGGCCGGATTTGAACTCAGGTCCTCCTGACTCCAGGTGCTCTACTCACTGCACCACCTAGCTGCCCCTTATATTTTATTCTTTTTTTTCCCTGCCTCTCTTTAAAACATTAACAGCAGGGTTCTTTGGTTCATTTTCCTCCACTGTGTCTGCATAGGTCAGTGGAGAAGCTGTAGTTACAGCTTCCGTTGCTGGGGAGACCTGAAGAGCTTAATTTATGCTTTCATGTGACTAATAACATGATTACAGGCTGTAATCACATTTTATACAAGCCATACAGTAGAGTAAGAAATAAATTTTTTGAAATGCTTCTTGGCAGACAAATTATAAATACAAGGCAGAATCAGTGTCCCCAAGCCCTTCCCCCCAAATGAAGAAGCTAGATTTCTATGAAGATGATAGAGCCAGAAGTTCTAGTCAGGGGTGTCTTGCTTATATGCTGCTCGATCACCAAGTATGAGAGGAGTCACGATGTGTGTTGGAGGTAGGGCCAATGGCCGTTGATATAGGAGATGCTCCATATACTTTATATCAAAGTTCTTAGGCCACTAACAAAATATTAAGAAGGCATTTTAAAAGTGCTAAAGCAGAAGACACCAGCTCCTGAAACGTGATTCATTTCTTAATGAATCATAAGCCCATCTGGCAATAATTTTGGAAAAAAAAAAAGGAAGCCTTTGCTTACCTTTGTGCCTGGAAAGGTAGGTTGTATGCATTCACATGGATACAATGGGATGGAATAGATTTCTCATAAAACAACACCTTTTCCTTGACTTTAATTAAACGCTTTAAATATAGTCTCATTAATCCTTGAGTTAGTGTCAACAACATATTTGCAAGGGAAAAAAGCTCAGGGTGACTCAGGCAGCAGTATTTACCGGGGTACAGTCTAATCAGATGTGTCCTAAGAATTTCATTTGTTCAGCTAACAGCTGCTCATTAAATGATCTAATGTCAGAACCAGCATCTCTGGGTTTCCATTGCTATAGATAGGCCCTGGTAAACTGGAAGGAGTAAATCTTTCCATAACATCTTATCTGACTCCCACTATAAACAGACATAGACTCAAGGGGCTCTCCTAACTGGATAGAGTGCTTCCTAATAAAAACCTAGGCATTTGGACTTGCATTTGCTTATACAATCAGTCTTCCTATTTTACTGTTACAAAAAAAGGCCAAGTATGAAATAAGATTTTCTGTAACAAAGGAAGGTATGTTTTACACAAAGGATGTTCTCAATAACAAAACACACTGAACAGACTCTTTGTTTTGGTACCCATTGGTGAAATAACCATGTAAAGTTATTGTTACCATTAGTAAAAACCTCAGTTTATCACAAACATGTTAAAAACAACTAGCTTTCAAATTTAAAAATTAAAAAGCCACAGATCCTGGCTGATAATCTAAAGCACAGCAAAATTAACTTGAAAAATCATATCAAATGATATAATGTTTCCCATATACTGCTCTCCTTTAAAGATACTTAAATGTCATTAACAGGACATTTCATGTTTAATAAATTGGGATATTTTCTACTTACCTGACTTGTGCTACATTAAGATTTGAATAAAGGAGTGACAGAGACTCTTTGCCCTCTCCCAACCCCAGTCTTCTGGACTGAGACACATCCTGTGGAACTAAACATCCACATTTTGTCTCTTTGGGCAGGGACTTATGCTCTGAACCTTTGCTAATGTACATGTGTTACCTGTAGCTCATGGGTGGTCCTCATGTGTCCCTGTAACTAAGGGCTTTGCCAATGAAGATTGACAATTGAGCAAGTGTGGCGTATGAGGAGTGAGAAGAAATGGTTTATGGTCTCATTTAAGGCAGAATCTTTGCAGGGGCAAAACCAATGTCAGCTGTCCCTTGGACTTACAGGATAAGAGGATTCTCTCCTTCTTCCCCTCACCCCCAGCAACAAGGGCAATTGTTCACACATGACAATAAAAGATGTGCTTACCTAGGTGAGCTCTCAAGCATGGACCTCAAATCTCTGCCTTACTCTTCAATTTTGTGTTTTTTTCCCTAAGCCCAGGTCACTAAAGGGTGAAACTGAGGCATAGACATTCCCATCCCTGACAGTAACCTTGTGAGTTCAAGTGATCGGGAACTTGTTGCCCCCAAAGAGGCAATTTGTTGCTGAAAAGACTAAGCAAGACCAAGACACACTCTAGTTTGCAGGAGATCTAGATTTTGGAGTTGTTCAGAGACCACAGATCTGAGGTGAATATGATATACATATGTGTTGAGCGGCTCTACAAAATTGTTTTATGTGTCCTTTGACACCCTTAGGTGATGGATTTTTGTCTTATGTTTTGTGTTTGTTAATGCGTACTTATGAGTCTATTTTGTTGTGAACATTTCTTTTCCTGTGGCTTAGTCATTTTTCAGTTGTCTGACTTTTTTGTGACCCCATTTGGGGTTTTCTTGGCAAGGATACTAGAGTGGTTTGCCATTTCCTTCTCCAGTTCTTCTTACAGATGAGGAAATTGAGGTCAACAGGGTTAAGTGACATGCCCAGGGTCACACAGCTAGCAAGTGTCTGAGGCTGGATTTGCGCTCAAGTCCTGGACTTCAGGGATGGCATTCTATCTACTGTGCTACCTAGCTTCCCCCTGAAACATTTCTTTGGGGTAGAGTAAATAAATACCTGCCCTATACTTCATATCACATTGAGTTCCTAGGTGAGATCCTGGACATAAGCCATATTTTAGTTTTATTCCATATGGATTACCCACCACCTATTTTACTATAAGTTCCTTGACAACAAAGACCATCTAATTTTAGTATTTTTCCAGTATCTGGTGCATAGTAAGTGCTTAAGAAATGCTTTTTCATCCATGGATTGACTCATTCATAGATTCATTCATGTGTTATATTAATTAAATCATTTATTTATTCATCCACAGTATACATCTCTCCTGCCTACATAAAGACAAGCATATCTCTCAATAAGTGTCTAGCAAAACACAGGGAGAGTTTCATTTAATAGCATCAACCTTGGGATATAAGGAGTATGTTGTAGTAAAATAAGTCACAAGGTAGTTAAATTTTCTTTGAAAGGCCCTATGCTATGCTACCGTAATTAAATCCATTGTTCTCTTCTTTTATTAAAAAAAGAAAAAAGGTGAAAGGAGAAGAAATTGCAGACAAAATTCTCCAACCCTGCTGCTAGTATGTCTTTACCACCAAAATGAACAAAAAGAGTTAGGACCTTACCATGGAATCATGGGTAAAACCTACTTTCAAT
>CM053622.1:228672214-228710563 GCA_028646595.1 Phalanger gymnotis | reverse complement strand
TAATGATATGCATGTGGCCTATGTTGAATTGCTTGCCTTCCTAGGGAGAGTGGGTGGGGAGGGAAGAGGGGAGAGAATTTGGAGCTCAAAGTTTTAAAAACAGATGCTCAAAAAAAAGTTTTTGCATGCAACTAGGAAATAAGATACACAGGCAATGGGGCATAGAAATTTATCTTGCCCTACAAGAAAGGAAGGGAAAATGGGATGGGAAGGGAGTGGGGTGACAGAAGGGAGGGCTGACTTGGGGAACAGGGTAACCAGAATATATGCCATCTTGGAGTGGGCGGGAGGGTAGAAATGGGGAGAAAATTTGTAATTCAAACTCTTGTGAAAATTAATGTTGAAAACTAAACATATTAAATAAATTAAATTAAAAAATTTTTAAAAAACTACTCAGAGCCCCCCTGGAAATCTTCTTTAACCCTTCAACTTTTTTTTAAAATTACATCATTTCAAAAATATATTATTTTTAAATGACACATCTTAAATTTAATAATTTATTGAAAATTTCTGGAGTTTTCCTGCATTGAAATTTTATTGATGCAATATTGCATCATATAATGGTATGGTATCATATTGTAAACAAGTCATTATACATACATATTCCTGCCAATGAGTATTGGACTTCACGACAATCCATGACATGCTTGCCTGCCAACATTTGCTTTTGTTAAGACCTGTCCCAGACTTGACCACTGATTGGTTATAACCTGCATTTTGTGTTCTCATTTGGAAAGCAATGTAGTCATTATGACTTTAAATCTTCTACACAACAGATAAAACATGTACAATGATTTTTCAATTTTTTTTTATCTCCTCTTCTTTCCTTATGCTTCCATTGCCCCCTTACTTTATTCAGTGCCTCCCAAGTGCACCCAACAGGCTACTACCTGCCCCCATCATTCCTTTGCCCTCAGGGGGCAGTATTACCCACTTTGGGAACCTATGGACAAGATAATCTCTAAGGCTTTTCCTAGTTCTACATCTATGATCTTCCCATGTTATGAATACTGCATATTAAAATGCAGAAACGAATCAGAGTCAGTCAATAACACTAATGGACAGTGAGTATATATAGGGATACATCCATTTAGAGAAACAATCTGTATTAAAAATTAAAATTCATCTTACTCATGAATTCCTCTTCACATTTACAAAATATTCACAATTATTCTTTGTTGCTTTATCAGAAATAGACTGCAATTATTTTGAAAAAAATATGCTATTTGCTATAAAGTCCAACCAATTTAATTATATACAAGTGATAAATCACGTAGTTGAAATAATCACTGATAGAGTGTCAACAAATCATTTTTTAATGGACCTACTTCCTAATATAGATAGACCTGTCTCCTGGATTGTCTAATGGTAGCACAAACCTTCTCACTTAATGACAAAAACTACTATTTGCAAAAGCATTAGCATGATGTTTCTCTTCAGCCAGATTAGATGCAGTAATTTCTTATTCTAAGTGTCTGAAAATCTTGAAATTCACTCTAGAGGTTGACTCTTGACCCGGGGATTTCTGTGACTCCTTTAATTTTTCAGCTTCTCAAATAGACCTGACTGTCTTAATCTAAAGTAGGGCCGGTTGGATAAATTTTAAAAATTGATAAAAAAAAACATGCAGTGACATAGATACAACAGCTTGTTCTGACTTGAAAGGTTTTAAAGCATACTTTTATCAGTGAGACTCCAATGGTAAGTGATAATTACCATCCCTGTAGTTTTCTCAGTTTCATGGTACATTTTAATTCTAGTCACATTGCTTAAGCTTTCACATGGAGAGGATAAGACACTGAAGAGAAAAAGGAGTTTGATGGATTGTATGTAATTTTTAGTGTGTCATAAAAAGACCCAAAGAAAGACTTAAAAGGGATAGCCTTCTTTCAAGAAAAAGTGGGGGTGTGGAGGGCAGGCCTGGATCAAGCCAAGTAACCTTTTATTCTAGGTTTGGTATAGGAATGAAGTGAGAAACTCATAGGTCATTCAACAATTAACAAAAGAAGGCTTACTTAGCTATAGCATAGAAATTATATTCAATGAGCCTATTGTGGTACTGAGTTAATAGCTATAAGATCTAGCATTTATGTAGCATTTTAGTATTTACAAAGTGCTTTACAAATATTAGTTCATTTTAACCTCCCAGCAGCCCTTCAAATTAGGTGCTAGTGTTGTTTTCATTTTACAGATGAGTAAATTGAGGCAAAGTGAGGTTAAGGGGCTTGACTGGTCACACAGCAAGTAAGTGTCTGAGAAAGCATTTCGACCAGGGTTGTCCTGATTCCTGGTCCAGAGCTCTATCTGCTGCATGACCTAGCTGCCTTTTGGAAGCTAACTTGGCCTCTCTTACCTCCATATGGAAACCCATATGGTCAGGAGGGAAGGATGTGTTGGCTCACTCAGTGTTAAGCTATCCATCAAGTAGGATGGGCCTCGATTCCATGTATGTGGGCTTTTTAATGTCCAGTGGTGACTAGGAAGTCATGTCAGCATAGCCAGAAACTGCCAAAGAGCTGAATCAGGAGATGTGTGGTTTGGGCCTTAGCTGCTAAGTCATGTAAATCTCAGTGATAGTTTTATAGCATTTAAGGGGGGAAAAAAAGAAAAAAAATAGTGCATCTGAATGTTGGGAGGTAGGAGGACAGGGAAGGCAGACAATGATTCTATCATAGATTCTCTATTCAAGAAAAAGGGAATCAGTGAAAAGAAGAACCTTGCAGTATTTAGCAAAGAAACTCTATATCTCTACTGAAGATTAAGTACGTAAATTAGAAAGCTTTCAATTCTCTTTCCCTGGGAAACTTCTTAAATTGGCTATGATACCCAGCTATATGGACTAGTTTTTTTTGCAGTTGAACCCAGAAGCTTACAGAAGAAACAAAAACTTTGAGGAATCAAGCAATCAACAAGCATTTATTAAGTGCCTACTGTGTCCCAGAGACCACATGAAACATTGCAGATTCAGACAAAAGTGAAAACAGACCTTGCCTGTCCTCAAAGAACTTAGCCAGGGGAGTGAACCTGTACCTGTATAGGTCAACACAAAATATATACCTTTCACATATATTTTGCTACATTCCTCAACTTGAGACAGCAGTGTATTGTGAAAGGGAAAAAAGCTAATGAAATTTAGCACTGAAATAAGGGAGGTCTGGCTTCCAGGGATAGGGCAGTCCCACTGGGTTTCACTCTCATCAGACCTCAGTGGGAGCATTATGTCAAGTTCTGGGTGCCACAGGCTATAAAAGACATCGCCAAGCTAGAGTGAACAGAGTGTGGCAACGAGGATAGTGAAGGACTTTTGATCTATGTAATTTGAGGATCATTTGAAGAAACTGGGCATATTTAGCCTGGTGAATAGAAGGCTGATTAGGGCTGGGGGCAGGTGGATCATGACAGTTGTCTCTCAGTTTTTGAAGGACTTTCAAGTGGAGGAAAGATTAGACTTGTTATGTTCGTCCCCAGAAGCAGATTCAGGAGTAATGGTTGGAAGATGCAATGAGATAAATTTAGATATGATGTCAGGAAAAACTTATTAATAATTAGAGCTGTGGAATGGTCTGCTTTAAGAGGTAGTAGTTTCCCCTTTCAAATAGAAGAGGTATAACTACTAGCTGGAAATGTTATAGTGAAGATTACTTCAAACATGGGTTGGACAATTTGCATGCATGCATACATACATATATATGTGTATGTGAGTATTTATACACACACACACACACCCTGTACTTATACAACCATTGCCCTTGTAATGCCATCATCACTTGTACCAAGACCTAGAATATTAAAATAGCCTTCTAATTGGTCTCTCTGCTTCCCACCTCTCTCTCCACTCCAATCTATCCTCCCAGAGCTGCCAAAGTGATTTTCTTAAGGAATATGCAAGACCATGTTACCACCACCTCCTCAAACTCAATAAACTCTAGTGGCTCCCTATAACCTCTATAGTTAAGTTCAAATGCTTGTGTCTGACACTTAAATGTCTTAACAACATGCCTTCTTCTCATTTTTACAATATTCTTAGACATTACATCCTCCACACTCCAATCACACGTCTACTTATTTTTCTTCACGCGTGGTACTCCATCTCCCATCTCTGTTCCTATGTACTGAAATGTATTCTTCATGCCTAGGGTGCTTTCCCTCCCTAACTCTACCACTTAGAATCCCTGGCTTCCTTCAAGATTCAGATCAAAAGCCAATATCAGCTGGAGTCTTTTCTCAGTCTCACACTTGGTATGTTTCTCGCATGAATCTCTTAATGTATATGTTGTCTCTCCAATTAGAATGAAAGCTCATTAAGGGCAGGGACTAATTTTTGCCTTTTATTTCTATCTGCAGCAGTCTCACGCCTGACACATACTAAGCATTAACAAATGCTAACTAATTGACTGACTGATGAAACTCATTATAAAGTCCCAGTATCTCACCACACAGACCTCTTCTTCCTTGTATGTATTTTAATGGCAACCTTTCATTTGTCCTGTTAGGATGAAACTTACCTTGTAACCCTCTCCCTCCATCTCTGATCCTCCCTTCTATTGTTGAGTGCTTCACATACATTATCTCATCTGATTCTCACAATAATTCTGTGAAGGATTATCACCATGGCTATGATTATCCTCTTTTTGCAAATTAGAATACTGAAGTTGAGTGAATTGTCCAGGATCACAAATCTACCAAGCACCAGTGGTGAATTATCTCACCTAACTCCAAGTCCAAGTAGTATTTATACTACAACTCTGTACCCTCTCCTGGGAGCCAGTACTGGGATTTTTGTAGAGGGAATCACAAGGTAATGAGTGTAAGTAGTATTTAAGAGACTGAACCAAGAAGACTTAGCAGACAATTGGATATGGAGAAGTGAAAAAGAGTAAGTCAAGTATTTATTTAGTACCTACTACACTAAACACTACGATTACAAAGAAAGGTGAAAAGAGTCCTTACTCTCAAGGACCTTACAATCTAATAAGGAATAAAAATAATACCAAGATATTGATTATAGGAGACTAGGTGAATAGTGGTAACATCATTCAACATGGGGAACTCAGGGGAAGTTGCAACTGCCATTTAATTTGTCTATGTAATTTAGGTGTTTTCATTAATCTTCTAAAGTACCTACCTGGAAATTCCTCAGATATTAACTCCCTTAATAAATGTTTATTGTTACTGTATCATGTTTCTGTCCCTTGAAATATATTTTTAGTGCTCAACATATAGAACTTCTGGATTAATGTGGTGTGTGGGGAGGATCTGTAACTGCAAGAATTCTAATCTCCTTATCAATCTTGATGCTTCATTTTACTCATTCATCTCCACTTAATATTTTCAATTCAGGGCCCTTGGATACTTATGGTGAGCTTTATAATTTCCTCTGTCTTTCTCCTTCCAGGTTCACATTTCCAATCTCTCCTTAGTCACTTTTTTTTTTCTTTCTGAATGTTTCCCCAGACATTTCCATGGGATTTGAACTGAGTTTTGAAAGATAGGCACGGCTTGGGAAGATGGAAAAAAGGCAGGGTACTCCAGGTCAGGGAACAGTCTGAACAATGGCAAAGACATTTTCAGGGCAGCCTGGCAACAGTGTGGGGTTTGTGCAAGTAATAATGGATAAGGCTGGGAAATCAGACAGGAGCTAGACTGTGGAGGGCCTGATCACCAAGTCAAGGATGATAGATGGATTCCTTGGGAGGTTTTACACTTAGGCTTCATTGAAAACTTGTAAGTTGTATACAGCATTGCTTCTGTTTTGTGGTACAATACTCTGCACATTTTTAGGGAAAAATCCATTTCTCAGGGTATTTAGGATATTAAGTGGATTAAGTGATCTTTGTTGACTTTCATTTCTGCCTCCTTTCTTCCATTGGGTTTCCCCAATTGAAATTACAATGTTACATTGTCAATGTCACAATGTCACATTACAATGTCACAAAGCCTTTGTGACACTGAGCCGTGAGTTCTTAGGCTATTAGGTCAAGTTCATGACAAACAGTATATTAGTAAAGATGAATATTTCCTCTAATATTAGGGAGAGATTAGGCTTGATTCTTACATTTGGGACAAAAGTTTGTTTAACAATTTCAGAAGTTTTTATCTGCTTTGATATATATGGTAATCCTGATGAACAAGTAATTTCTGTCTTTGCTTTTCCCCTTATATTAATATTAAACTTAGGATCACATAAGAACATGAACATGGATGCAAAGTTCTTTCTAGAAAAAGAATTATATGTACATTACAGCTGAGCCAAATTCAATAAGCATCTGAAGAACAACTCAATTACCTGAAGTTGACAAAATAATAATAATTCATATTAATAAAGCACTTTAAATTTTAGCTAGTACTTTCCTGGGGCAGCTCGGTGGCACAGGGGATGGAGGGGCACAGGGGACTCCAGGATCAAAAGATCCTGGAGTCAGGAAGACTCATCTTCCCTGAGAAGTCACTTAATCCTGTTTGCCTCAGTTTCCTCATCTGTAAAATAAGCAGGAGAAGAAAATGGAAAACCACTCCATTATCTTTGCCAAGAAAACTTCAAATGGGACATGGAAAGTCAGGCACAAACAAAAAATGACTTAATAACAAGTATTTGCCTAAATACTTTGAAGTCTACAAAGTTCTTTCTCATTTTGTTTCAAGAAATCCCATTTACACATCTACTTTGCACTACAACCATATCCATTTAGAAACATGGCCAACTGTACTCTCATCTGAGCTATAGAGATAGCTTTCTCATTGGTCATACTGTTTCTAATTTCTCTCTTCTCACAGTGCTGTCTACATAGTGTTGACCTCACTTTCCTGCTCAATTGGTTTCTTATTGTATCAAGAATAAAATCTGCTCTTTCCTTGAGCCATCCTAGGAAATCACTTAAAATGGTGAGGCACTCTCTTGATCTGGAGAACCCCACCAAATCAAGCAAGTCAAGGGGTTCAAATCTCTGGGTCCACTTCAAGAACACCCACGAAACAGCCCAAGCTAACAAGGGTATGCATATCCAAAAAGCTATCAAGTATTTGAAAGATGTCACATTGAAGAAATGTGTTCCCTTCCATAGATGTAACAGTGGAGTTGGCAGGTGTGCCCAGGCTAAGCAGTGGGGTTGGACACAGGGTTGTTGGCCCAAAAAGAGGGCCGAATTCTTGCTGCACATGCTTAAAAATGCAGAGAGTAACTGAACTGAAGGGTTTGGATGTGGATTCTCTTGTCATTAAGCATATCCAGGTTAACAAGGCTCCCAAAATGCCACGGCGTACTTACAGGGCTCATGGTCGAATCAACCCATACATGATTCTCCTTGCCATATCAAGATGATACTTACTGAAAAGGAACAAATTGTTCCTAAACCAGAAGATGAAGTTGCTCAAAAGAAAAAGATATCCCAGAAGAAACTGAAGAAACAAAAGCTTATGACACAGGAGTAAATATGACTTTAGAGTGCAAATAAAAGTCAAATGAAAGCATTTGTTACAGTTAAAAAACCAAAGAATAAAATCTGATATTCAAGGCCCTTTACAACCAAACTCCATCCGTTTTTTCTCAGCTTATCTCATATTATTCCCCACATGTACTTCATGTTGGTGCTTCGCTTTGTTACTTGCTATTCTCTAAACTCAATATTCAGTCCCTTTGTCTTTTCATAAGCTATCTCCTGTGCCTGAAATATACTCGCCATCACATTCAATTCAATTCACTTCAGCCATTTATGAAGCATTTACTAGGTATCAGGCATTGTGGTAGATACAGAAGATATAAAGACAAAGACAAAAACAAAACTATCTCTGCTCTCAAAGAGTTTGTGTTTTATGAAAGGGATACAATAGACACGTATTTAAAACAAAGCGATTTGAGTGCAGAGAAGAACATCCAAATTTAGATGGATCAAGGAAGATTTGGAGGGGCATGATACTTGAGATAAATCCTGAAAGAAGATTAAGATTCTGGCAGTCTAGGAAGAGAAATATTTTGTATATATAGTATGTATCTATGTATATATAATACATACATATACATGGCGATGTCATTGGCAGAGAGATGGCAATTAAACTCATGAGAGTTAATGGGATTAAGTGTTTCCATATTATAAGTATTTGTAAATTCTTCTCTTTTCCATTTTACCAAAGATATTCTAAGCAAAATAAATAGTTTTACTTAAGGACACTTACAGCATGAGAACTGAAGACTCCCCAAAACCAGCTCTTGGATAATACCCATGCTCAGGGAGCAAGAGATGTATGATGATATAGCAAAGGAAACTGAAATGAAGTCATCTGAAAGACAGAAGGAGAATGAGGAAAAGGCTTCATCCTATAAACCAAGGGAAGATAAAGTATCCAGCAGAAGAACATGTTCCATAGTTTTGAAAGCTGAAAAGATATCAAGAAGGATGAAGACTTAGAAAAGGCCATTATCTGATTTAGAGATCACTAGTAACCTTGGAGAGAGCACTTTCAAAGTAATAGATTATACCATCAATAAAAGTAAGCTGGCTCAGGCATAAAATAGAATTACTCAGAGACCAGTGGGATATTAATTTATGTTTCTAAGATATTTCCCCAATAATAAGCTTTTCCTATGGAGAGATCAAATGTTTATATGCAGCCAGTGGTATTAATGTAGGAAATAGAAGTATTGTTAGTAAAGAATACTGATCATATAGAAATATTGTTTCACTAAAAATTAGTGTATTGCAAAAATGATACATAAATGAAAATTTATTAATGATGTTTCTTTAATGCAAAGCCTTAGCATTAGCAATTTTCTTCTATTAACAACTCAGATTATTCATTAAGTATAAATTATATGTTAATTATCAATGACGGGCAAGTCAGGCAAAGAAAAAATCAAGTTTTGTTGGAGTTTAATTTTCAATGTGAAATTTTCAGAGAGAATATTTAAAGCACCAAACTGACAAAGTACTCTTCTGTGATCTGCTTAAGTTAAAAACAAAGCACTAATCCACTTTGTCATTGGACTCCCACATCCAATTCAATAGAAATCTCTGTAGAGCATAATTTAATTCAGCTGTTTCTACCAACCACAAAGTGAGGGCTGGATTCCCACAGGTCTGTTTTTGCTGTATTATTGTTCCTTGGTTTTTATTTTGTTTCAATAAAAACTTTATATGATTTTAAAGCTATGTTTTAATTTGGTTGTGTCTATTTGCTTTTCCCTCTTTGTGTCTGTTTAACTAAAGAAGCGATAATGATTGATGGAAACTGAAAAAAAAGTGGGCCACTGCCCAGTAGATTAATGATCAAAGATATAAACAAAAAGTTCTCAGAAGAATAATTGCAACTGTTAATCACTGTATAGTAGATTGTTGCAAATCCTGAATACTAGAGATGCAAATCAAGACAGTTCTGAGGCTTCACCTCACACCCAGCAAACTGGCAAAGAGTATGAAAGAGAGGACTAGTCAAACTTGGAGGGATTATGGAAAGCATAGACCAACATGCCTTTAGTACAACAATGAATTCTTGAACCCATTTCAGAAAGCAGTTTGTTAACATTTGAAGAAAGAAATAAAATATTCATACTCTTTTACCCAAGCAATTCCACTGATATCTATCTATCTATCTATCTATCTATCTATCTATCTATCTATCTATCTATCTATCTATCTAATCTACCTGTATATGTATGTGTGTATGTGTGAGTGTGTGTGTGTGTGTGTGTGTATCAAAAGAAGAGCAACGACAAAAACAAAGGCTTCATTCCACAAAAATATTTCTAGCAACATTTTTTGGAATAGCAAAGAACTGGAAACAAAGCCAGTGCCTATCACTTGGGAAGTGACTAAACAATTTATGGTATATGAATATAATGGAATATATTAGTGCAGAACATAATGAATTTAGAGAGTCTTGGAAAGCAGAAGCAGGAGAGCATTATACACAATGACGACAGCAATGCAGATGAAAAGAATAACAACAAAACAATAAAAATAAATGTAAAAAACTCTAATGATTAATCTTGGCCCCAAAGAAGAGTTATGATAGGACACTCCCAGCCCACTTCTTTAAACAGGTGAGGGAACATAAGTATAGAATGTTGTAAAAAAAAAAAGTCAGACTTTTTGGACATGTTGATTAGTTTTCCTGACATATTTCCCTGGCCTTTTTTTAACTTTTAAGAAATAATTTGGTTCTCTGGGAGGGGGGAAGAATTTTGAAAGCATAATTGGGAAATATAATTGATGAAAAAACAAAATGTATCAGTATTTTTGAAGAAAAGCAAGATGTCAAAGTATGGTAAAATGTAACTTGCTGCTTTGGTTGGGATAAAGATGTCAGTCCATGAGCAGATTATACCATGGGGGGCTTGGAGATACAAAAATAAAAGATGATGTCTTCTAAGTAATGCATGGGCAGTCACATTTATAGCCCCATTGCCCTCTTTAAAGAGATTTACATGTTATTCCTACTGTGCCAAAATGAACATTTGTGCCCAAATGGAATCATCATGAGCACTGTGTGCTAGATGGAAATGAAAGTAATGGGCCTTTGCCATTCACAAAGGCAAATTAGTTTGAAGCTATACTCAACCTCTACCAAACAAAAACTGAAGCAAAAAAACAGTAGTGACTGCCTAAAGCTGAGCATGCCGATCAGCACAGCTATAAAAGAAGAATACTACAATTATTCACAAGCTTCTTAAAGGACCATACGGGTGCTCTTAGCATTCCTTTAGAATAAGTGGTTCTCAACCCAACCTCCAAGGAACCTCTCAGCTCCGTGAGGCTCCATTCTTTGGACCACCTAAGAGATTGTGATTGTGTCCAAGCTGTTCATAGAATCTCAGAGTTGGAAGGAATCTTGGAGCTCATCTAGTGCAACCTCTATCTGAACAGCAATGTCTGCCACATCCCCTTTAGGTTTAACAACACCACCCACTCCCTCATACTTATCCATGGCCAAGCTAACTCTCCAATGTTTCTATTCCATTCTGCCCTCCTCTCCCATTGAACACTCTAGAATCCCCATTGTATTGTTGATATATTTTCCTACACATTAAATCTGTGTTTTTCTCCTGGAAATTGTTTTGTGTATATATTCTATTTTATATTCTCTGTACATGTCATGATGCTCCCTACCCCCAATGGAAAATAACCTCCTTAAAGGCAGGGATAATTTTGTTTTTATCTTTATATCCCCAGTGTCTAACACAGTGCTTGATACATAGTTGAAGCTTTAAAAATGCATGCTAGATTAAACTGAATCTTATTTTATTTATTATTATTATTATATTTATATATTATTTATTTATTATATAATATATTATAATATTTATTATTATATTATTATTTTTATTATTATATTATATATCTATTTTTATATTATATATTATTTGATTTATAATTATATATTACATATTATTTTATTTATTATTATTATATTATTATTTTTGTTTGTTATTATTATTTTTGCAGCCCTACCACTTACTATGTGTGACCATAGTAAAGATACTGAACTTTAATATCCTTTTTTGCTAAAATGGAGATGATAACTAATGTACACAGATCTTCCCATATGGTGTGCCTTCTTGAGTCACTAAAAAAAATAAAGGAAACTTGAATTTATGAAAATAGTTCATGAAGCCCACATAATTCTGGTTAAAGGCTCTGGAACCAAGCTTGCCACATAGTCGAAATCCCTGATACCTTAGTTGAAATAACCTGAATCCCAGTTTCTTTTCTGGACACAAGGCATTATACCCATGATGCCCTATCCCTGCTCTCTGATGCCCACAGGTGCGGCTTGATCTTCTGTCTTCCAAAGGTTCCATTTCCCTGTTTACACTGGAGCTTATGATAGATACATATTTGGGCATCACATCAAAGCTGACATCCTGTTCTTCATAAGGTAATGGATTTAAAATGGATATAGTTCAACCTACTCATTTTAGTGATGAAGAAAATGAAGCTTTAAATCTTCGAAGAAAAGGACTTGTGCAGATTAAAAACTAGCAGCACAATTTAAACCCAGGACCTGCCCTACTATATAAATTTTTCTGTTAACATCCTGTGAATTCTTTCTCAAGGTCTAGTCATCCTAGCAATATTACTTGCATTTCTTATTCTGCCACTTACCACCTGTGTAATCTTACTAATCTTCTTTAGGTTTCAGAGTCGTCACCTTCAAAATTAGGGGGGTGCACTAAATGGTCTCTTCCAGCTCTAAGTTTCTGATTCTAAGGTTCTATTGAGGAGAATGCTTTGCATTCCATGAAAGTTATTATTACTCTCAAAACTTATACCAGAGATTAATGTTTTTCCTCCAAATAATAATGTTGCTGCCAGTTTTCCAAAGTCCCAAGTGTGAACAAATCTCAGTGCCCCGAAAGGAAAAGGCATAAAGACTGTGGAAACAGCAGTAAGCACAAGTTTGGTGTTGAGGCTGTGGTTATGGGAAGGATGGCCTTATCACCAGTGTTTTGCAACCCTCTCTCCACATATATATACATATTTATGTACGTATATACATATATATATATATGCACTTTTTCAAGCTTGTACACATCCAGCTTCAAGTCAACAAGTAATTATTAAGCATTAAGCATCTGCACTATACTCAGTGCTGGGAATACATGGAAAAGTTAAAAAATAGTCCCTGCCCCCAAAGAGCTTACACTCTGATGATGTATCTCAAGTGAGCAACATTTCTCCTCTTTCCCACACCAGGCCCAAATAGTTAAGAAGCTTAATTGTTTGGGTTTCAAGCAGGACTGCTGGTAAATGTTTAACAACTTGCTCTGGAGGGGGAGAGTGGGAGTGGATGATTGCAGGACACACTTTTGAGTTAAATCCACATTATTAACATTTTCTCCATCACTTTCTTCATTTTAGACGAGCAACAAAACCTTAAACAAAGCCCCAATTTGTAGCATTTGCACTGAAAATTTAGTCTCATATTTGAGCTGGCTCTGACACAACCCTGGGAGACTTCTGAAATCTGTAATGATCAAGAAGAAAAACTGGCTTCTGGTCACTTTATCTTTTCTGTTAGAGTAGAAACCTAAACCACCTCACAAGGGAGAAAGACATTATCCCGTCTTGTCTTGTGGAAGTCTGCTTACTTCCCATATTATTCACTTCCCAAACATTTAAGAAGCAGCATTCATGATTCAGTAAAAAAGAACTGATTAGCTATTAGGAATAATCGAGGCAGGGGCGGCCACAGTATTTAGAATTTTTTTCTCAAACTGTGATTTCATTGGTACAGGGAGTTACCAGTTAGAAAACTTTCTTTGCCAATGAAGATATGTGATTATTTTGCAATTTATATAATTAAAGACTTGCCTGGGACCCTGGGACGCTTACTAATTTGTACAGGGACATTGAGACTATCTATCTACTATCGACTATCTACTATCCATCTATCTTCCTTCCTTTCTTTCTCTCTTCCTTCTTTCCATCCTTCCTTTTTTATTTCTTTCTCTTTCTTCCTTCTTTCCTGCTTTCTTTCTTTTTTCTTTCTTCCTTTTCTCTCTTTCTATCTCTATATATTAGAGGCATGATATCAGATGCAGAATTTAAACCCAGATCTTCCTGACTCCAAAGCCAGCTTGAAATCCCCTACTCTATGCTACTTCGCAGAGGTTGTCCTACCAAAACGTTAAGACTACACAAGGGACCAAATCAGCTTCAGATTTTTTATATATTCCAAGATGTAGAAATTTCTGTCTCATCTACTTGTGCAAATAATTCACCTTGAGTTATTTCAGAATAAATTATTTGGGAGAAATACCACAATCATGTAATTTTAGCGAGACAGATGAAATTAATTACATATGTGCCAAACTATGAAGGTGGAAACAAAAAAAATTGAATAGAGGTCTCAATCAGTATTTAAATCTATCAGTCAACTAGCTGCTGATTGTTCACTGGGAATTATCTAAGAAGGTTACTTTGTTAAACTGACAAGAGTACAGCCCCGCTCTTTTTTCAAGGCTATGTTAATTAACATCACTCAATCATCCAAAATTCTCGAACTATATATATACAAAGGAAGTTATAAACAAGGAAATTTGTTATCTGCCTTACAATATTGCTTTTGTTCTTCTTCAATCATTTTGGTCATGTCCTCTTCATGAGCCCGTTTGAGGTTTTCTTGGCAAAGATACTGAAGTGGTTTGCCATTTCCTCCTCCAGCTCATCTTACAGATTGGGAAACTGAGGCTAATGGGGTTCAGTGACTTGCCCAAGGTCATACAGCTACTAAGTGTTTTGATTGTATATCTTGCCTATAGAATAGCATTGAGTAGTGGATGGAGCATTGTCTCAGAGTCAGAAGTACCTGGATTCAGGGGACAGCTAGGTGGTACAGTGAGTAAAGCACTGGCCCTGGAGTCAGGAGGACCTGAGTTCAAATCTGGCCTCGGACACTTGACACATGTACTAGCTGTGTGATCTTGGATAAGTCACTTAACCCCAATTGCCCTGCCTCCCCCCCCCCACCCCGCTGAAAACCAGAAGTACCTGGATTCCCCCTCAGAGACATCTTATGGGACACAGGGTATATTATGTAATCTCTCAGTACTTCCAGAAAAGACTAGAAATTCTGCGACTATAAATTGCAAATTTTTGCAGCTCTTCATTGTTTTGGGCATTCCCTTCTTCAGGAGTTCCCTATACCTATAAAATATTTCTATTCTAGACTATTTTTTATAAATCCTATAATTCATTTAAAAAATTGTTAAGGATCTGCTCCATGCAGAGAACTGTTAGATTTGGAGAAAGATATTAGTCTGAAAAGATATAGTTCTACCCCTCATTAGAATACCACAGAGAATGTGGTGGTAGTATAGAATAAAATACACAAAATGTATCTCTAATACAAGGATTGTAATGAATTTTTAGAAGTGATTCAAATACAATGCTAGAATGCTATCCCAGCTGTAACACTTACTAGCTGTATCACCTTGAGTAAATCATTTAATCCATCTAGGGCTGTTTTTTCATCTTTCAAATGAGAGAGTTGGACAAGATGATCTCTAAGCTCCCTTCTGCTCTAAACCAATGATTATGTGAAGGACTTGATCACTCAACAGGGAATGTGGAGATCTAGAAACTAATTTATTCTTTGATACTAATGAGACATGATAGCTCTTTCAAGTCATTGCAAGTCAGCATACATTTATTAGGTGCCAACTATGTGCCAGGGCCTATGCTGAACACTGTGGATACAAAGAAAAGCAAAAACAGTACCTACCCTCAAGGGGCTCACAGTCTGAAGGGGGACACAACATGCAAACAACAGGGTAAGAAAATGATATATACAAGACATGATGGAAGTAACTTCAGAGGAAATGAACTATTAATAATGGGGGACCAGGAGATGTTTCTTTACTTTTCTGGGCCTAAATTTCATTTTTTTTAATTCAAAATTTATTAAATACATATTGTGTGCAGAGTACTGAATTCAGACCATTGTGCTAGGCACTCATGGATCTGTGAAGTTTGGTGAAGACATAGTTCCTAGGCCAAGTAGCAAGGCTAGTATGTGGCCTTGCTCCTGGGGGGTCTGAGACTGGTGGCTTTCTTGAGCTCAGGAGTTCTGACCTACAGTGGGGAAACATAGTTTATGACTACCCTAAGGTTAACAATAATATGACCAGCTGATTCTGAGTGAGGGGAGCAGAACCAGGAGAACGTTATACACAATTACAGACACATGGTATCTGTGATGACTGACTTTGATAGACTTGGCTCTTCTCAGCAATGCAAGGGTCTAAAACAGCTCCAAAAAGCCATCCACATGCAGAGAAAGAATTATGGAGTTCGAATGCAGATTGAGGCAAACTATTTACTCTCTCTTTTTTTTCTTTTTTTTTTGGTTTTGTTTCTTCTTCCTCTTGGTTCATTCCATTGGTTATAATTCTTCTTTACTATTCTTGACTATTGTGTTAATAAGTTTAATGTGAAGGTATATGTAGAACCTATATCACATTACATGTTGTCTTGGGGGAGGGAAAAGAGGGAGGAGGAGAAAATTTGGAACTCAAAAACTTGTAGAACTGAGTGTTGTAAACTAAAAATAAAAAAAAATAAGTTTAAAATACAATGATATGATCAGGCTATAGGAGCAAGGCCACCAAATTGCCTGGGGTGGTGGGAGTGGGGGATGAACTAGTCTAGCTCTGAAACAGGTGGTCAGAGTGGGATAGGTCCTATGAGCGGCCACTGCAATTCCTGTCTGGTGAGACCTAGTCTTAAAAGTCTCTCTCTCTCTCTCTCTCTCTCTCTCTCTCTCTCTCTCTCTCCATATACATGTATACATACATTCACATGTATACATATAGATATAGACATATATATGCATATGTGTGTGTGTGTGTGTGTGTGTGTGTAGTCCCTTCCCTCATAGAGCTTACAGTCTAGCAGAGGAATATAATACATACACAGATAATGAAGGGTTTGAATTACATATTTTCTGAGGTCTTTTTGAGCTCTCACACTCCACAGTAGAATTTTTGGATGGGAAATGGAATATTGAGAAGTAGCAAGAAAGAAGCATTTATGAGGACATAGGGTGACCTTAAAACCTGGCACATGGAATGAATCTGAGAAGAGCCGTGTTCTCTGAGAACATAAACAAGCCTGATAAAAATCTGATTTATTTTGTTATTTTCCCCAGCTCTGCCTCTATTCCCCTTCCCATTTAACCACCTCCACTTTTGGTCCTGGTTTTTTGTAGCTTCTGTAAACAGTTTTAAACAACCCCCTCATGTTCTCTTTGCTGTCCTCTTTTAGCACCTAGGGAGGAGTAAAACTAGCTGCTAGAGAAAGGCCACACAAGAGCTTTGGGTTTGGGGGAGGCTGTGTCAGTTCCCTTTATGGAATGTTCATTGTCCACAGAAGAATAATACATCAGGTCTGCTGGACCCTTCTACTTGTTGTGTGTGAACAGAACATCCCCAAACACCTGTGAGGTCAGTCCAGTCCTGCTATAAAATTCACCATCCATGGCTGAATAAACTGATCTTTGCTCCCTGAAACTCAAATCTCAGAACAGGCAAACATTCTTCTGCCTCACAGTTAAAAGATGGTGAAATATGTGGCATAGAAGCATTTCTTTTCACATCCCCAGAGTTCTATTTAGGAAATTCTTTCTACCTTGAGAATTATACAAAGAAAGGCTAATAGTGCTTACCATGAGGTGGTGATTATCATCATCGAACCTCAAATATATGGTCAACAGCTTTTTAATGTAAAATTTCTCTACCTGAGAATTATGATCCAGGAAGCAGAGAGTAGGAAAAAGAAGACGAGGAGAGAGGGAGAGTAAAAATTCTTCAGTGAGTGAGATTTTTTTTCCCTTTCTATATCTGCGGAGGATGAAGAATAAAAGAAGTGAAATTTCTTTACTCATTGCCTGTCACAAAAATTAATCTTTTATGAGTAGTACTTCCTAAAATGCATTCACCTTATATATTACATTAAAAAAAGATATTTTAAGGAACTAAATAGGTTCTACCCTAATTAGGAAATGCAATTTCCCCTACTTCAAAAAAAGAAACAAAGCATGTTTGGAATCAAATAAGGGCAGAAATATTTTTAGGGAAAAGAGAAAGAATGTTTGTGCGCTTTGGGCTGAGGCAGTTTTTTTAAAGTATTTTGTAAAGGACAAATTCTGTCGTATTACTTGAACATGTTCTTGTGTACAATTCTCTCCCAATGAGAATAATATTTAAAATTCACAAGGACATTGTAGTTTTGTGGTTGTTGCTGTTGTTTGGTTTCTTAAGGAAGAGAGGAGTAGAGCTAGGTTATTATCCTTGTAGATAATTCCTTGTAGGAAAATTCTTTCCAACTTGTCTATAATTTCAGTCTTAAAGAATTTCCTGAGGGAGTAGCCAGGGGCTAAATATACTTAACTTGTCCATTGCCATGTGGCTTGTTTATATGGGGACAGGACTTGAACCCAGGTCTTTCTGGCTCCAGAGCCAGCATTCTATCATCTAAGCCAGGGTGCTTCTTGCTCACTTAAATGAGAATTAACAATATCTTGAATTCACACAAGACTCTTATCCATCATGTTGTTTATAATTGAGGGGTAAATGGGCATAAGTATCTTTAGCCATTTTATAGATGAGGTAATTGGGGCCCAGAAAACCTGGGAAATAAAATAGTAAAGTAGGAACAAAAAAGCTAATCTCTCTGACTCTTGTCCCCAATCCTATAGACTAGATTTATGGAAAAGGTACTTTCTTTCTTTCAGATCAGACTGGAGTTACTCCAGAGGCTACGTTTGAATGACTGTATGATTTTCATCAGCATTCCCTTGGGTGCACCATGCTGAGGTTTGATCCCATGAGGTTTCAAATTCTTATCTCAAACTGCCAAAAGGAGTAAACATTTTAAAAATGCACATTAGTAAACATTGGTCATTTTCCAAACCTCCTAACATAGCTATACAAGCTAACCATAACTCAAGCATAGATTCAATTTACAAGTTACATATTTCGAGAAAGATGGATTATTCACCATCCCTGCCTGACATTCAAAACACTGAATTGCCTTTAACTGAACTACAGAGGGAAGAAGGTAGTAACAGAGAATTAAAGTCATAGTAGAATGAGAAACTTGGTCACTGTAATTAAAATGTCTAAAAGATAAATCTGTACCTGTTCTACAAAAACCACAAAGACAAACAGCAGTCCAAAAAAGATAAGCTCTTTGTTACCAGGTCTAGCCAGACATGGTTTTTTGAGTTGACTGGGAATCATTCCTGTACTCAACATACTGAGCTATTAGTCATTTAGAGAGACAAGAAAAAGAGTTATATGAGCTTTATTCTGCCCAAAGGAGCAGGCCTAGTAGCAAGGGTTGGGTTTGCAAAAAGACAGATTTCAGTTGATTTAAGGAACTAATTTTTAACTGCTTAGTAATTAGGGCTATCAAAAAATAAAAATCTTTTCTTGAAGAAAAATTTTGCTATGACTAGAGATCTTCAATTGGAGATTGGATGACCACTTGTTGGGAAGGTTGCAGAGGAGACTTACATGTAGCAATTAGCTGAAATGTCCTTTGAGGTGCTTAAAAAATTCAGAGATTCTTTATTTTGGTGATACTTTTCCAAATGTGTTTCCTACTCCTTATCTCTATGTACTCCAACCAAGTTGAAATACTCATCAGTCTTTATAAATATTCTGCTCTTTCCTGCTTTTCACTACTCCTGGAACACCTTCTACCCTCTTTCAGCCTCTTGACATCCTAACTCTCCTTAGCTCGAGAGCAGTCTCTCCCATGAAGCTTTATCTTATGCTCCTTAGGCAGAAATCATCTATGTCTAGTTAGACTTTACAGAGAACTTTGTACTTATCTCTAATACATCAAATGTACTATATTTGATCTAAGATAATATAAACATATATAATATCCTAAGATTTGGTATAAGATAATATGCATAAAACCCATTTGTGAGCTTCGATGCACTGTATAAATGCTGGTTATTATTTAGCAGGTGTTATATCAATACTATTCTATATTATTATTGTTATTTTCATTGTCATGATGTTATATCAATACTGGCTACCATTAACATTGAAGTAGATGCTTAATAAATATTCTTGGAATTGAACTTGTACCTTTTATATAAATTAACATTATTTATGAAACTGTGCTATCACACTACTACACTGTAAGCTCTATGAGGGCTCTTACCGTATCTCGAATATATGCTACTCCATCAACACCTACTTTGGTGGAGTTTTTAATGTAATAGGGATTTATTAAATATTTCTTGATTTGAATATTCATATGATCTCATATTTAGAGGTAGAAGGGACCCTGGACCTAGACCAGCCTCCTCATTTTGTAGATGAGGAAACTAATGTTCAGAGAGGTTAAATGACTTGCCCAGGATCACACAGCTAGGAAATATCGGAGGTAGGATTTGAACCTAGGTCTTCCTAATTCCAGATCTAGCACTCTCTCCATTAATCCATGGAGCTTCTCAAAATATTTGGGCTCAGATCCAAGCATAGACACTTATCGATATATAACACTGAGTAAAACAAAGGATTGGTTGATTTTCTGGTTAATCTGATACCCAGAGAAGTCGTTTGTAGTTTTGTGGAGTTTGTCAAACCATGTAACTGTGCAATTGCCACTTCGCTTTGTTGGGTAGATATTATAAGCCATTCAGAAAATCATAGAACTTTAGGATTAGAGGGAATTCAGAGGCTGCCTGGTCTAATCCACATCTAACCATCCTTCAAACACTAGAGGATAGTTATCAGGTACCTCCCTCCCTCCCCCCAAGTTTTCTCTTTACGTTCTTCATCTTGACAAATCTTTACTTAAGAATTTTTTTAATCTGAAATATGTTTTAGAACTTCCTGCTCTACCTTGTTAAAGGGAGGACATGAAAGAAAAGTTGACTAAGTAACTAACCAAAATATCACTAAATGTTTGATTAATATTTGACTTTTTATGAGTCATAAACATAAAATGTGACTAAAACGCCAGGATGATAACAGAGGACTGTCAGGTTGCAGACAGAATACTTGATAAGATATGGTGTTAATTTGATGATGGGCAGAGATGAAAAGAATCATTTCTATCTTTGACTCCTAGTCTCATAGAACTTCATCTCTGTTTTGTCAAAATAAGCAATTGAAGGAGGAGATCATATTATGGGCCAAAATGACAGTGCACTGTGAAACGTTTCATTCTTATACACAAACATGGTAATGAAAGGAATCAAGCAAGTAAAACTTAGGAATCAACCAGAAGCCTAAAAGGAAAAATAAAGTTTTCTCTTCAGGGATTTTAATGTCATTTTTTTCTGCTCTGGAAGAAAATATTTCAAAAATCATCATTGAACTTAGTGGTTATACTTCAATAATTATTGTGTTTATAACAAATTGTGTCTAATTATTATTATCAGAAATTCAGTTCATAAAACTGCAGACTTCCTTTTCCCTAAGATTAATGAATGTAATTTACAAGGCTCAGAATTCTACTACCTTTAATTAGAGAATAATTTAAATAGTATTTCATATTCAAGATAATTCCTGTAGGAATTTCTTCAGAAATGACCACTGATCATAGACTTAATGTGATATTCTATAATACTTTATACAAATTTCATCTAACAGACATGATCAGATGCTTAAAATTCTTTGCATGTTCATTGTTAGTTTACATAGTTTTTTAAGCTATCGACTTTAAAATCAAAATAGCTAATACTCCCAAGCCACACATTTAAAATCATGTATAATTAGAGAGTCAATGATCAAATGTTGTAAGGTTTTGATGGAAAGACCTAAAGATTTGTTTGTTTTTGAATGAGGCAAGGTATGATATTTATGGTGGAGAAGATTTCACTGGAAACCCCTCAAAAACATGCCTGCTTTATATCATATCTGAAAACTACCTTTGACATAAAACTATGAATGATAAATGTCAAATGAATTAATTTATTAATTAAGAAGCAAATGAAGAAATTCTAAATTCTGAAATCTATTCAGCCATCAAACATTTATTAAGAGCCTATTATCTATGTTCTAGGCATTGACTTGTGGCAAGGAGGTTAATACAATGACAAATAATATACAATACAATACTTTCCTGAGATGGTTTGCAATCAAGAGAGATAAAACGTGTGCACAGGTAAGTATTCCACAAAGAAGAATACAATAAGGATATGACACAGTGATGAGAAAGGTGACCTTAGAGTTCTTAGGAAAGATCACTTCCATCTGGGAGGTGATAAGTGAAGACTTCATGGAGGAGACAGCCTTTGAAAAATGATTGAGATTCAGTCTGGAGAAGGAACAAGGATTCCAGGTTTATGGCATGAAAAAGGTCATAGATCATAGGATTTAGAGTGGGAAGGATTATGAAGAAGGACTATGGATTTAGAACTGAAGAGGACTTTAAAGTTGATAGGTATAACCTTAAGCTTACAGTTGAGGTCTGGCTAAATTAAATGGTTTCCCCAAGGTTGTATAGCTAATCAACAAGTACATTGCTAACAAATCAGGACTTATTAAGTGTCATGTAAAGTAAGTAGCAGGGCTAGGATTCAAATTGAGGTTCTCTAAGTCTGTATGTATAGAAGTCTTTCAACTATATCACATAACTTGCAGAGGCTGGAAAGCTTGAGAAGTTTGGGGGGGGTACTGATTTGACTGAAGTTGGAGAAGAGAAAGATGGAAAGGAAGATTAGATCAAGAGTGTGAATGATCTTAGCTACTAAGCTAAGAAATTTGGACTTCTTTAATAAATAGGGAGCCATTGAAATGTTTGAACAGTGGAGTGACCTGATCAGAACTGTGCATTAAGAAGGTTATTTTGGCAGTAGATTGAAGGATAAATTGCAGGAGCGAGGGTACGAGAAAGAAAGATTTGTTGCTTGATTGAATGTTGGGCACTAGTAGAGAAGGAGAAATTAAAGGTGACTCTGAGCTATGATCATGAGTGACTGGGAGGATGGCAGATCAACAGAAAGAACAAACTAAGTTTTAGAGAAAAGTGACATGATAAACTTTAATCAACCAGGGGTGTCTAAAGAGATCTAGTTAAATGGTTTTACTCAAAGATCATCTAAAAAAAATTTGGAACATTCTTGGTGGAGTTCTTGTTTCAATTTTTCTTGCTGAAAATCTTTGTTAGGTATATTAGGGTTTTTTTTTTGTTTTCCTATTTTACTAACTATGGTGTAGGCAGTATGAAATAGTGACTAGAGTGCTATTCCTGGAGTCAAAAAGACCAGGGTTCAAATATCACTTCTGATACTTACTAGCTGTGTAACCCTGAGTAGTCACCTAACCTCTCTGTGCTTCAGTCAGCTCCCTAGGCATTATCTACCAGACCACAAAGTGTGTTTTCAAAACTACAACTTCCCAGGATAGATGAATCACAGATCCTTTTATGATTTAGTGAGGAGTGAAAGACTTGGGCTATAGGTCCAGTTTCACCACTAACTAGGTATGTTGACTTTAAGTCTGTAAGGTTCTTCTCAGACTGTATTTTCTGAACATAATTGAACCACTCTTTGACATTTCTGGACCTTGCGCTGCCTCAGGATCATTATTGTGACCATCAGTCTGGATTGTACAATCCTGTCAATTGTATACAGATGTAGAACTGATGATTGGACTGAGTCAGGCTTGACACCAGGACATCTCTGTTAAGGATGGTTTCAAATGGACCCCTTGATTTCAGCTTGTGTTCTTGTGATTTTCTTTGTCCGAAAAATGAAATGGGGGGAGAGGGGAGACAGTTAAAAGGGCTTCATTTAGTCCATTTCTGATTGACTGAGATGTTAGGTAGGAGCATGGGTCTTTAGAAGCTTCTGAGCTGTACAAATACCTACCATCTAGAATAGATTGATTTTAATTACATTCCTAGCATTCATACTTTTAACTAATCTCTGGCTCCTGGTATTCAGTTGAGGAAGGGGAGGAAGACAATAAGATAAATTTCTTTGTCACATGTTATAAATCATTGCCTACTTGTATGAAGCATTTATTTTTGGCAGCCATTATTCCCCCAATCCCAGAGAATACTGACTCCACGAAATAAATCTATCAAAAAGTATGTATTAAGCACCTACTATGTGCTAGGTGCTGAAGACATAAATACAAGGAATGAAAAAAAAATCCCTTCTCTCAAGGAGCCTACATTCTAATATAGGAGAAGAAAAGACAGATGTAAGTATATACAGGATAGATATAGCAAGAATAAATATAAAAAGTAGTTAAATACAAGGTAACTGAGTTAAATAAAAGATAAAATTTACATGACCCTTTAAGGGTTGTAAAGTGGCTTACATATATCATCTCATTTGATCTTCATAAAATCCTGTGAGGTAGGTGCTATTATTATCCCCATTTTATAGGTGAGTTTATAGGTTATAAACTGAGACTAAAATGATGTCACTTTCCAAGGTTCATGTAGCTAGAGTAAGAGGCAGGATTTGAACTCATTTTATTGACATAAAATTCAATACTCCTTCCATCTTTTTCTTTGTTCCTAGTTACTTCACTTCTACATTATAGAGTAAGACAAATTTCTCAATTTTTCCCCTATGACTAGACATTAGCCTTGAATAACCTGGTAATATATTTATTTCATAACACTAGTTGGTAAAGCCAGCAGCCCAAATCAAGTGAAGTGGCTGCAATAGCATTTTTCAGGGGTGACCTTTAAATTTTCAGTGTCCCATGATTTACTGATAAATTGATTTTGTGTTCGCTTGAAATAACCAGGAAGGAGGATGATAATTGTATTATATTATACCTGCTGAGTACAATCCAAAAGAAATGATTGAAATGGCTCAAAAACATTTAGGTTAGGTAACTATGTGGATACATAGAACAACTAAAAGATTGAAGGTGTTCCTTGGAAGTAATACAAGAGGAGTAATCCCTTTGATTAATCACCTTCAGGAAATTGTTCTAAAATGTGCTCTATCAAAAAGGGGAAAATATATTCAGTGAACAATCAGAGCATTGGGGGTAGTTAGGTGGCACAGTGGATAGAGTGCTGGGCCTGGAGTCAGGAGGACTCATTTTCCTGCGTTCAAATCTGGCCCTAGACACTTACTAGCTGTGTGATCCATTTAACCCTATTTGCCTCAGTTTCTTCATCTATAAAATGACCTGCAGAAGGAAATGGCAAAATATTCCAGTATCTTTGCCAAGAAAACCCTAAATGGGGTCATGAAGAGTCAAAAACAACTGAACAGATCAGAATCAAAGTTTTGCAATGTTTGCACACAAATAAACATTATTCTTTACTCTAATGAATTTGTATAACATTTAGTTGCATATTTTGTGCATAATGTTTGTTCATTACATTTAATTTATATATATTTAGCATCAAAAAAGCAAACAATATTATTTGGTTCAATTTTTTTCCATGTCCCTGTATCCATGTTATGCAATGAAATGCCTTGGAAAAATTAATTTAGCAGTATTCTTAGGTGATGGAATCAGTCAGTCAATAAACATTTATTAAGTGCTAACTATTTGCCAGGCATTTGCTAAATGCTAGAGATACAAAGAATGGCAAAAGATAGTGCCTACTGCCAAGGAGTCCACAGTCTAATGGGGAATATAGCAGAAAAACAATTACATATAAACTAGTTATATACAGGATAACTTGGAGATTATCAACAGAAGGAAGGGAGAAGAATGAAGGAGGAATGGGAAAGACTTTCTATATGAAATGGTATTTTAGCTGGGCCTTGAAGTCAGTGAAGCCAAGAGGTGAAGATGATCATGGAGAAAATTTCAGACATGAGGGAGCAGTTGACTAGCAAAAATTCTTGGAATCTAGAGATGGAGGGTCTCCTTCTAGGAAGAGCAAGAAGGCCAGTGTCACTGGATCATGGAGTATTGGGGGTGGGAGGGGGATTTAGGATGCAAAAAGACTAGAATGGTGGGGAGGGAGGAGGTTATGAAGGGCTTTAAAAGTCAGAGGATTTTATATTTGATCCTGGAGGTGATAAGGCATTACTGGAATTTACTAAGTAGGGCAATGATATGATCATACCAGAGTTTTAGGAAAATCATTTTGACAGCTGAGTGGAGGATGGACTGGAATGTCCCTACTTATAGTAGGGAGACAAACCAGTACACTTTTAAAATAGTTCAGACTTGAATGAGGTGATGAGATGGCACTCTGCATCAACATGGTGGCAGTATGTCAGAGGAGAGGGCATAAAGAAGAAATATTATGAGGTAAAATTGGCAGGTCTTGGCAACAGATTGAATATGAGGAGTGAGAGAGAATGATGAGTCAAGGGTAATATATGAGTTAGGAATCTGAGTAACTGGGACAATGGTACCATCAACAGTAATATACAGTTATCCCTTCCACATCACAACTTTTGCCCATCACAGCTTCAATATATCACAGGTTGATAAAAGAAATATAATGCGAATTTGGGAGGAGTTTTGTGGAAGCCACAGATGACACATTAAGGCCAGCAAATAACACAGAAAAAAGTTTAGAAACTCAGAAACAAACAAAATATATGCACAATGTCGTA
Organism: Phalanger gymnotis; assembly: GCA_028646595.1. Taxonomy (NCBI): domain Eukaryota; kingdom Metazoa; phylum Chordata; class Mammalia; order Diprotodontia; family Phalangeridae; genus Phalanger; species Phalanger gymnotis. The sequence goes on along the minus strand of CM053622.1, from coordinate 228,684,550 downwards.
TAATATCAGCCCAAGTTTTATAATAAGGTACTGTAATCACCCCATAAAAGGAAAGAAAAATTCAGACTTCTTCTCTGGAATGAAGGGAGGGCCAAAAACTTTTATGCAGATTCTCCAGATTACAGGGGCCCTGAACAAGGATATTGAGAGAAAAGATAATGAGTTTGATTTTTGATATGAAGGGCAAGAGAGAATGATGAGTCAAGGATGACATATAGGTTGGGAATTTGGGTGACTAGGACAATGGTATCCTCAACAGTAATATACAAATTGGGACAAGGGTAGGGCTTGAGAAGATAGATAATGAGTTTGGGTTTTGATGCTGATTTTAAGATTCCTAGGATATTTAGTTTGAGATATACAATAGAGTTCAGTATGGGAAATTTGAAGAAAGAAATGCAAACAACTCAATTATCTTTGCCAAAAAAAAATCCCAGATGAGGTCACAAACAGTCATACATGACTGAAAATGACACAAGAAGAAGAAGATAGGAGACTGGAAGTTATCAGAGAGGCTAGGACTGGATAAGTGAATTTGAGAATCATTGGCATAGAAATGACAATTGAATCCACAAGAGCTGATGAGATCACCACATGAAATAGTATAGAGGGAGAAGAGAAGAGGGACTAAGACAGAATCCTGTAGGGCAGCCCATAGTTAGTCAGTGTGACCTGGATGAAGATTCTGTAGTAGAGACTAGGAAGAAGAACCAGAAGAACAAAGTGTCACAAAAACCAAGAGAGAAGAGAATACCAAGGAAAAGAGGGTGATGGTATGAAAGTTTGTAGAAAGATGAGAATTGAGAAAGGGTGATTGGATTTGGCAATTAAGATATTATTAGTAACTTTGGAGAAAGCTGTTTCAGGTGAATGATGAAGTGAGAAACCAAATTGTAAGAGGAAAGGAAATGGATGCATTTATTGTAGGTGGCCTTCTCAAGGAATGATTGTCTGCACAAAAGAGGAGAGAAATAAGATGAAAGCTAGTATAGATGAATGGACAAGTGAAGTTGTTTGTTGGTTTTAATGAATGAGACATACACATGATTTTAGGCAGTAGAGAAAGGAGCCAATGACACAGACAGATTGAAGATAAATGAGAGTGTGAGGGTGATAGATGGGACAATCTGCTGGAGAAGATAGGGTGGAATGGGATTATTTGTGTAAGGAGAGGGATTTGCCTTGAAAAGGAGAAAAGCCACCTCATGTGAATTAGGGGAAAAGGCAGAGATAGTGGCAGAAGGCATCTGAGAAGTGGTGGAGGAGGAGGGAAGAGGAAGCTTTGATGAGACCCTTACAAAAGTCCAAATCAAGACATTTTTGCCATCCCATAACAGAAATTAAGGAGTCTAGAATAAAACTCATGATGATTCCAAGGCCTTGATAACCTTTTATGTTCCCTTTGTGGTACTCCCTTCTGAGGCCTCCCAGCCTTCTGAACTAGGGCAGTAGCATCGGTAGGTCTCTTTCTACTTCTATACTTCTAATAGCCCTTACAGGTATCTGAATAAATTTAAAAACAATTAAGTAACTCTTAAATACTACTTTTATTGAAATTCAAGAAACAGAGACTTTTATAAGGATTCTTTTTTAACTCAATGTTCTTAAACAATGTGGAAGAGTTTTATCACTTTTCATTAATTATATTGAAATCTCACCAAATTTTTTTTTCCTGAACTTGGTGAAGTCTAGTCAGCCAAGTTGTAAGAGAACTTCTTTCTTTTAATATGCAAGGGAATATAACTAATATGCAAGGGCTTGGACAAAGTACAGAAAAATGGATCATTTTAGCTATCTTAATATAATTTTTTAAAAACATTAATTAAAAAATCACATGAGAGGCAACAAGGTGCAATGGATAGAGAGCTGGCCTCAGAGTAAAGAAGATCCAGGCTCAAGTTCCATCTCTGTAATATACAGGCTGAGTGACACTGGCAGGTTATTTAGACTTTTGGCATTCCCAACATTCTGCAAGATCTTAAATTGCAGATAGATTGCTACCCTGCATTGGTTGAAGAGGTTTTCTCACCTCTTCTGTAGGAAGTTCCCTATACCCAATAAAATCACAGTTCTAGTCCCTATCTCAAAAACTTGGAAGAAACCTCCCTTGAATTTGGCAGATCACAGAGGCATGAAGCCAGTGAAGCATCAAAGCCCAAATCCCATGTGCAAGAATACTTTCCCAGTCTCCTTGAAATCTAGTGCATTCCTTCTGAGGTTATCATCAATGTAGCTGGTACATAAATATGTATATGTATATATACATACATATATATATTTATATATGTTGTGTGTACATAGTGTTTACATGTTCTTTCCCCACTTAGAATACGATCTCCTTGAAGATCAGGAATGTTTTTTTTTCTTTCTTCATATCCCCAGTCCTTAGAATGGTATGTATCAGACCCTTAAAAAATGCCTGGTCAATTTATTTGACTTGAAGGAGGCCAGGTCATTGACCTCTCCCTTCCTGGCCCATATTTGTATTTTTATCATAGATAGCTGCCAGTACCATCAACCCCTGACTTTCATGTTGTATTTTGTCCAAGCCAAATCTCTCAAACCAAAGGGTGTGTTTGCAACAGGAAAAACAGGATAGAACAAAGAAAAAGGGTGCTCTGGTTATTCATCTCTCTTCTTTGCTCCTGAGTGGAGAGGCCACCCTAGAACACACCTCCTGCATTTCCTTCCCTTTCCCTTCTTATCTTCAACTTGCCTCCTACATCTGGTTAACCCAAGACCTTCAAACCGGATCATGCTGTGTTCTTGAGAGTACTAATGAATTTGGGGGGCAGGGGTACAGGTACAGGAATGTGCTTGAGGCAGGGACAACAACAATGTAGCATATTCCAGTGAAATGAAGCTGCAACTCTGAAGACTACAACAGGCCTCATCATCCCTCTAATGCCTCACCTAGACTCACTGGCTGCCATTAACTTTGATACAACAATGATTTTTTAAAAAATCTACTATGTACAAAACATCTTTTGACAAAAACGGGAAAAAGAGGCCCTTGCCCTTGAGAGACTAACTCTATGTCTCAGTTTCCTCATGTGAAAATTAGAAGTGACAAAATATATGGAAAAATGTTAAAATTCTCCATAAATTAAATATGTTATTACTATCCTTGCTGAAGCAGTAAATTTGTTGGGTGTCATTTTAAAGGTATTTGAATATAATGTTTGTTCACTCCTGTGCACAAGATATTGGCTCTTGCATTTGAATGAACAATGATATTTTCAATGATACATTTCCCCACAGTTTCCAACCTAAAATATTGCTATCTATGTGACTCGAAATGAAACATAGTAAGAGAGAAAAACTTACATTCGTATCAGTCTAATTGTTAATGTTCACATGTTAAAGTAAGGCTCATTAGCAGAAATTAGCCAACAAGGGGCAGGCTTCGACAAATTGTTTCAATAACCTGAACCATAAACTAAAGAGTCCTGAAAGCAATTGGGAAGAAAGAGGGCTCCTACCTTAGTTCAGGCCCTCAGCACCTCTTGCCTAGATTAACGCACTAGTCTCCTGATTGGTCTTCCTGCCTCAAGTGTCTTACCACTGTAGTTCATTCTCTGCACTCTTGCCGAAGCAATTTTCCTTGAGTATAGATTTGACCATGAGATTCTCCAATTAAATCAGCTCTGGCTTCCCATTGCCTCTAGGATAAAATATAAACTCCTTCGTTTAGCATTTAAAGCCCTAAATAGCCACCCCCCACCCCAGTCTGTCTTTCTAGCATCTCTGGATATTACCCTCACTCTTCCATTCTGCAATTCAACCAAACAGGCCTTCTCTCTGCTTCTGGCACACAGCTGGTGCTAACAAATGCTTAGTGACTGGCTGATAGTACACACTCCTCTCATCTCCTTGCCTTTCCACCAGCAGTTCCACATGCCTGGAATTCACTCCTTCCTTACTTCCACTTTATGGAGTCCCCCCTCTTCCTTAAAGATGCAACTCAAGTACTGTCTTCAGGCTGGTTTCTCCAAACGCTAGACCTCTTTCTCCCAAATCACCTTGTATATGATTACTTTATACTTATTCATTTTGTATTTATGATATGTTTATGCAAAAGATGTAATTCCCATCAGAATATAAACTGCTTGCAAGTAAGAATTATTGCATTCTTTGTATGTGTATCCCCAGCATCTGGCACTTAATAGATGATTAATAAATACACAGCGATTGATTGCTTTATAAGGAGAGTGATAAATTTTGCACTAGTGAGCCTTCCCTGGGGGTCTCTACCCCATTCCAGTTTCATTCTGTGTCCTGATTCTATTTCAATGTCTGTTTCTCATATTCTCGTTTCCATATTTCTTCTCTTTCCTAAGTTCTTCCTTCTGTCCTTGGGGAACTGAAATTAACATTAAGAGTCAAGGATCTGGGGCAGATAGGTGGCACAGTGAGTAGAGCACCAGCCCTGGAGTCAGGAGGACCTAAGTTCAAATTTGGCCTCCGACACTTGACACACTTACTAGCTGTGTGACCCTGGCCAAGTCACTTAGCCTCAATTGCCTTGCCTTCCCCCCTCAAAAAAAGAGTCAAGGATCCCCTGAACCCAGAACCTTAGCTAACCATTCTTTTGATTTTCCATGGTGTGTCTTATAGCAGTCAACAGAGAAGTTGGGGTCCCTTTCTTAGCAGGGGAAGGAATTGACTCCATTCATAGATTACAATGTTCCAGCTCTCAGGCTACTGAACAACCTTGCACCCACTCCTACAGAAGCCTGAAAGAGACTATGGTATCTCTGAGGTTGGAAATATAGGCTTGATATTAATTCGCCAGCTAAATAAAGAAGCAATCATAAGAAACGCAAGTTCCCCAACATCATCAAGAATTTTCAGTGTGAGACAACTGAGAGCCACTTTTGGATCATGAAAGAGGAGGAGCTTGATTAAAACTTTTAGCTTTATATAAACTTCTCCACTTTAACACCATTTTATGGGTGATGCAACTGAGGGGTGAATTAACTTCCCCAAATCTACCTACCTAATTGGTGGCCATGCTGGCACTGCAATGCAGGCTCTTGCTTGCTTGCTTAATGCTCTTTTCCCCAAGCCCTAGTTGGAGGTTATGAAGCTGGCTAACAGGCTTTTGCTATAGCTTAAGTGCAACATGGTTAAGTACAAGAGAAAACAACATGGTTACAACATGGTTAAGTGCAAGAGAAAAAACAAAACACTGGAATTGGAGATGGAAGATCTGGGTTTGAAATCTGATTCCACTCCTTAGTGGTCATGTGACCTTGGGAAAGTCAATCCACCTTTTCGAGCTTTGGTTCCATTATCTGTAAAATGTGAATAACAGCACTGGTGCTCCCCACCTCCTAGAGCAGTTGTAAACTTTAAATCATGCTATAAGTGCTGATTATTGTTAAAGCAGTGGCTACAACTAGGACTATTTTCATCATTCATTGGTTTCTGAGCAAACCTTTGGGGCAGTTAAGTGGCACGGTGGATAAAGTGCTGAGACTGGAGTCTAGAAGACTCATTTTTCTGAGTTCAAATATAGCCTCAGACACTTACTAGCTGTGTGACCCCGGGCAAGTCACTTAACCTTGTTTACTTCCATTTCCTCATCTGTAAAATAAGCTGGAGAAGGAAATGGCAAACCACTCCAGGATCTTTGCCAAAAAAGCCCCAAATGGGGTCATGTTGGACATGACTGAACAACAAACTTTGGCAGATGATCCTCTCTAGTAGTATATGTCAATCCTCTATGATAGGAGCAGAGAAAATATAATGTTATAAAATTTATTCTTAATTTTATTGACACTTTTTGTTTTCACATCATCTTCATTTCTTAACAAACTCTGAACTATAAAGAATAAAATGGAAAGAAGGAAAGGTGAGGCCGATCAGCAAAGCTAACTAACGTGTTAACTAAGTCTGATGGTATATTTAATGGTCCACACCCATAGTCTCCCACTTCTGCAAAGGAAACTTTTCAGCATCTCTTGTTCGGGAACAAACTTGATTGTTATATAATTGCACAGCATTCAGTTTCTTTGTTGTTACTGTTGTTACTATTACATTGTTTTAGTCATTTTATATATCGTTTTCCTGGTTCTACTCATCTCACTTTACATTAATGTTTTCCCATGTTTCTCTAAATTCTTCATACTTGTCTCTCATTATGGCATAGTGATATTCCATTACATTGATGGATTCTACTTTGTTTAGTTCTATTAATTACATTTTAGAGTAATATTTTGTTGAAATTTGGAATTACAAATATTTTGATGACTTTGGTATATAGTAAGGACTCTGTATTGTGTGTAATTGAATAATTGTGCTAATTGAATGAGATTTGTGAGGTGATTTGGGGTCCTTTTATCTGATTTAAGATTTTGATGAGGCTCACTTTTTAAGAAAAGGTTGTTCATAAAAACAAGTCATGCTTTTCCCAGCTGATTCTGAGTCACTTCATTTCAATATATATTAAGAATCCACTATGTATGAGATAGAGGCAGCCAGATGGTTCAGTGGATAGAGTACTGGACATGGCATAAGACCTGAGTTCAAATCCAGTACCAGACACTTACTTGTATCCCAGGCCAAGTCACTTAACCTCTGTTTGCTTTAGTCCCCTGGAGAAGCAAAAGGCAAACCACTCCAGCATCTTTGCCAAGAAAACCCCATGGTCCACTGGGTCAGGAAGAGTCAGACACAACCGAACAACAGCAAATATATGAGATATTCCTTTTGTCCACGGCAAGGAAAAATGAGCTGTTTATGACCTTGGCCAAGTCACAACTTCTCTAGGACTCAATGAGTCATCTGGAAAAGGAGGGAGTTAGACAAAATGGTCTTTATTGATGATCCTGATTCTATGATCTTCACAGATATAGTACTTTGAGGCTGGCAAGGCACTTTGCATATGTATTTTATTTGATCCTCACACTAACCCTACAAAGTAGATGCTATTATCATAGATGAAAAAAAAAACCGAAGCCAGGGAGTGGTTCCTTGTCCTAGATCACAAAGCTTCCAAGTGTCTGAGACAGGATTTAACTCTGGCCTTCCCGAATTCAGTCTAATGCTCTATCTGTGATGCTTGATAATGAACAAAAGGAAAAAGAGAATTCCAGGGTGATTCTGGTGCTATAACCTGTGACTAGGAATGAGACAATCTCTGGTTTAATGTAGAAGGGACCTTGGAGGCAATAGAGTCCAACCTACACATAAACGGCATCATCCGGCCAGGACAATAACTGAACTAACTTTATTCTGGAAAGGAATTAAAGGTTCAAGTAGGCCAAACAATCTTATTTTTCTCATTAGTGAATCCAGAGTGCCCAATAAATTCAAAGAGACTTCCGCAGGCAGAAGAAAAACTATCTAACATACAGGAAATGCCTATCCAGATATCCCTCTCATGCAGATTTGACATAGCATTTACCAACTGCCAACTCTCTCAATGTATTTGTGAACTCCAGAATAAAAACACTCTCTACGTGGACAGAGCTTTAACCCAACCAGGAGAATAGCAACTGGAAAACAAATTGGCATATTACCGATTGTGGACTTGGCAAGGCTTTTAGTAGTTGCTAGTACTCATCATTCTGCTTGTCTTATTCCCTACTGATTTTCTTCCCTGGCAAGAGGGAGGAAACACCAGCTGGAGGTTAGGAGAGGGACTGTCTGACAAGTTTATTGCCCAGACACTGAAGCCTGGTGTGCAAGTCTGTATCAGACAGCTTGGGGCTCGTTGGTGAAATCCTTTGCACAAGTATTCCTCCTGCTCCACAGGGGAGATTTTGCTGGGCCTGTGATTTCTGTTTAAAAACCGGTGCTAGCTGACATACTTTTCCAACAGGAATGAATGAACTGTACTTAGACTCCAAGATAAATTAACTAAGCGAGCATTCAATTACCAAATAATAAGGTTGTTAATGTTATTTAATTGAGCTACCATATTGCTTCTAGTTAGTTGATTATATAACCCTGTGTACATTATCTGAAGGAAAAAAAATGGAAAATGGAAAGTACCATTATGTACAACAAGGAAAAAAAAGCCTCAAATACCCATACCTTGCTTCATTTAAGCAGCACTATACTGCCATTTCTTTGGTCTCCAAGGACTTGGAGTATGTTATATGTACCTGCTATCTATATTTCCTTGTGTCCAGTTGCCCTTGCTACCACCCCCTTTCAATCCAGCGAAGGTATATTTACCAAGGTTTTGGAGAGTCAGATCAGTGCTTGAATCTCCCTGAGTTTTCCATCCCACACTTTCTTCAGACTAGAGATCACTGATTTCTCCTTGCTATAGCTCAACCTTGGTTTCCACAAGGTAGTCATGACTGATTTATTTCGTACTTTGTAGTCATTCCTACATTCTCCACCATGGAGAATACCCATCAGCCTACCTCCCACAAGCTGTCAGAATCCCCAGGGCTGTGTATTTTGGTTCCTTGTTCTTCTCCCTACACATCTGTTTTCTGAAATATGGCATTCATTCCCATAGATCTGACTGGTGTTCATACCCAGATGACTCACCAATTGACCTATATAACCCTGAACTTTTTCCAGAAGGTGCAGCTCTCCATGTTATTCCATATTTTAATGTAAATAAATCAGCACTGTCAACAAACCTTTAAGCTCCTCCTATATTAGGAGTGCCAGGTAAGAAATTGCTGCACAGCAAAAATGCAAACAATGGTCTTTGTGTTTAAGGAGTATTAAAGTTAGCAAGACAAATTATGCATGCATGCAACCACATGAGAACAAACCAAAATACTTTTAAATATAGACCCTAAATGAGTCATTTAACCAATACTATACTGATATCATTCAAATACCTCTTGTGGAACTAGTCATGACAAGGATTGTGACCTTGAGCAAATCTCTAGAACCCAGTTTCCTCAGAAGGAAATTGAGGAGGTTGAACTAGATGACTTTCATGGTCTCTGCCATGAAAAACATGTTTCCCTGTAGTCTGGAGAGGTTTTTCTGTTTGTTTGTTGGTGGTGGTGGTGGGTTTTTTTTGCTTAGTGAGTAGAGGTTCTTAGGTTGAAGCAAGCCCTGCTACCAGTTTCGGGAGAGACAAGTCAAATCATAAACTTGTCATTTTGAAGATCATTTGGCCCAATGCTATCATCCCACACATGAGAAAACCAAGAACCAGAGAGTGACTTTCTCACTATCACAAAGCTATTTAGTGATAGGACTCAGACTAATACTCAGAACCTTAGATTCTCAGTCCTTTTCTTTCTTTCTCCTACAAATGACAAAGACATAATATTATGCATGGGCCCTTCCATTTTAACAGGAAGGGCTGCTGCAATTACTATAATCCTAACTCTTTTTTCCCTTTGATTCTGACATTTCTTAAATGAGAAATCTAAGTCTGGCACACCTTCCTAACCATCCACTTACTCTTAAATCCCCTATAATTTTACTTCTGGTCCCACAACCAGAACAGTTTTCTCAAATTTCACCAATAACTTTTGCATATATTTTCATTTTATTTTTATTCTGAATTTAAGCCACCAAAAATATTTACAAAAAATAAACATCCGCTATACAGCAGGATATAAAATGAATAGTATACATGAGATTGTGAATCTTCATTTCTTGTCATTTGCTTTTTTCTTTAAAGCAAATTCTATGTTACTTTTAAAACTTCCTGGCTTTATTATTTCTTCTGAACTCTCTTCTTTTCCCTTCTGTGCACTAAATACATATTTTTCAATGCCTCCCTTTTTCATCATTACTGCCCCCTACCACTAAATTCTTAATGAACAAATTCAAGGGCTCATTTCAAACATTTATCCTCTTTAACTTCACTCTAAAATTGGATATTGTCGGCCACTCCTCCTCTTTCTTGATATTTTTTGGTTTCCTTGTCTTCTATGACACCACACTTTTGTGGATCTCCTCTCACTGTTGACTACTCCCCTCACATTTGCTGCTTCCTCTTCCTTCTTACCCAGAAGCTCTTTCAGAAGTTTCAGATACTAGTGAAGTAGCTGTGTACCCAAGGCTGTAAGAAACACATTTTTTCCCCTCATTCCCACTTTATGGCATCAAGAATTAATCTCAGACATGTGTTATTATGTTGGATATTGAAAACTTTCCTGGTTGTGGTGAAAGATGGAGAATAGATGGAAAGCTAGGATGTGTTTGAAGCATCTAACAGTTTATGGGTCTGAAGGAGCTTGGAAATAAAGTGAGTAGAGTATCTGAATGGGGGAGAAAATTCAGTGAGTGGTACAATTACAAAAGGGGAAATCAAGTGAGCTAAGAAGGCAACAGCTAGGTCTAGTCTAGAGCAGGCCAGCCCTAACTGTGCATTGAGTCCTGACCCAAAGAGTCTGAGTTACTGGAGCATAGATTTGGATCTTAAAGGGATCTCTGACACAAAAGATTCCAACTTCCATCATTTTGAAAAAAAATGTGGAAACTGAAGACTAGCATGGATAAAAGACTGGCCCAAGTTACATAAGTTGTATCAGTCACCAGACTTGGACTCAAGTTCTCTAACATCAGATCTAATGTACTATACAGAAAATATATGGCAGTCAATCAATCAGCAAGCATTTCCTAGGAGTTTACTATGTTCCAGGCTGCATGTTAAGCTTTGGGGATACAAAGATAAAAATGAAACAGTCTTTGCTAACAAGGAGCTTGTGACTGATGGTCAGATTTGTTCTCATACTACTTATGCAAATAAGACATCTGACTAGAGAGGCAGAATGGCATAGTGAATAACATGCTGAAAGACTGAGAGTGAAATTCTGCTTCAGACACGTAATGCTGAGCTAATTACACTCTCTCTGAGCCTCAATTTCCTCATCTGTAAAGTCAAGGGGTTAAACTAGAGAGTCTCTCGGGCCCCTTCCAGCTCTAAATATGTGCTTCTAAGATTGTTTCACAAATTTCAGAGAAGGGTAGAAAGGACAGTAGAACAACAGCACGGGTCATGAGTGACTATGAAGGATGGTTTCTTAACACTGACTTCTATCACATTCTCTACTCACTTTTATGTAGTAGATTGCAAGCTTCTTGAGGGTAACTAATCTTTTTTTTTTGTATCCCAAGAATCCGTCATGGTTCCTAATACATTGTGGTCACTTAATAAATAAATGTTTGCCGACTAATGGATTGATTCATTTATTCACTGGGTCTTGAAGCTCTCATACACTTAAGGCAGGAATAGTGGCTTCATCATATTTCTATTCCTAGCATAGCTCTCTGTTGAAGAGAATCTAACTTTATTAAGTAGATAAACAAATCCCTCTTCCTCAAGAGCTCCTTAAGGAAAGGGGTTATTTCATTTTCTGTCATTCTATCTACAAGCCCTAACAATATCTTGCATATAGTAGGCTCTTGACAAATGTTTGTCTAATTGAATTGGACTTATGCTCCTTAAAACAATTTAGGCCCTGATTTTTTTGGATAATAGAATATCTCTTTATCTACATAAACTACCCTTAATGTCAGGGCCAGGATCCTGACCCTATAATCTCAGCTCTTGATTCTACTCCAGAAACCATTCCCACCTTTCCAATTTCTAAATTGTCCACTAACAACTATCACATGGGTGGGAAGGGTAGAGAAGTATCCAAATCTATAATTTTAATAATACTCGGGAATTCTGGTATGGAAATTCCCTCCACCAACATAACTATTCATAATCTTATAAAGATGCCTGGGAGAAATTGGGGGCAGAGCCAAGATGGCCACATGAAAACAGTGTCTTACTGGAGCTCTCTCACAAGTTCTATCAGATACCTATAAAAAAGTGAATCTGAGCAGATCTGAGAGAGTTAGAAACTTTGACCAGTATGAGTGAGGCAAATTTGCAAGCCAGGAGAGTCCGAAAGGGCAACGGGACTAATCTGTAGGCTAGGAGAGCACTTGGCAAGCAGGGGTCAACACCAGGAGCCGAGATGGTACTCTTGCACCTCCAGAGGAAGAGGCAGACACCAGCACAAACAACAAACAGCTGAGACCATTGCTGAAGAGCAACAGTGCTGCCCTAGGGGAAGAGGAGCCCTCGGGCAGCCAGACCCCTCCCCCACACCTCAGAAACCTGAAGGCTATAATACACAAAGCCAGTAACTAGACTTACAGTCCCCAGAATAAGAAACGTGGGACAAAGAACCCTGAGTCCCAAAAGAGGAAATTCATTGTAAAGCCAGGAAAAGGCTAACCAACATGAAGAAGAACACAAAAAAACCTGAGGACCATTGATTCTTTTTATGGAGACTGGCATGATCAAAATACCAATTTGGAAGAGGATAGCAATGACACTATACCCACATCTGGTACCTCAAAAGAGAATGTGAACTGGTCTCAAGCCCAAAAAGCATTACTGGA
>CM053622.1:228655080-228672114 GCA_028646595.1 Phalanger gymnotis | reverse complement strand
AAATTATCAAAGATAACTGCCAGAGGTCCTAGAACCAGATGGTAAAATAGTCATTGAAAGAATCCATCAATCACCCCCTGAAAGAGATCCCAAATTGAAAACACCAAGAAATATTATAGTCAAATTTCAGAATTACAAAGTCAAGGAGAAAATACTGCAAGCAGCCAAAAAGAAACAATTCAAATATCGTGAAACTACAGTCAGGATCACGCAGGATCTCTTAGCTTCTATGTTAAATGACAGGAGAAATTGGAATATGATATTCCGAAGGGCAAAGGAGGTGGGACTACAACCAAGGATCAACAACGCTGCAAAATTAAGCATAATTTTTCAGGCATGGAGATGCACACTCAAAGAAATAAGGGAATTCCAGACCTTCCTGGTGAAAAGGGCAGAACTCAATGGAAAATTTGATCTTCAAATACAAAATTCAAGAGAGACTTAAAAAGGTAAACAGAGGGAAAAAAACCCACAAACTTTATTAATCAACAAGGGCAAATTATTTACATCTTTATATAGGATTATATCGTGTTATGTATGATATATATATATATATGTATACACACACACATATATGTATGTCAATCTTGAGAATAGTACAGCTATTATGACAATTGAAAGGGATACACATAGACTGTGAATGTCTGTATAAAATAACTGATATAAGGATAAAAACATAATTAAGAGATGTAAAGGGAGGGTTATGGTAGAAGAGGTAAGGAGGTAGTAGAAAAGGGTAAATTACATCAAATGAAGAGGCACAAAAACACGTTATAGTAGAGGGAAAGAAGGGAGGGAGAAGAGAAGTATTTGAGCTTTACTGTCATCAGATCTGGTTTAAGAAGGGAATAACATACCCTGGTAAGTATAGAAATCTAACTTGTCCTATAAGCAGTAGGAGGGGAAAGGGGGGAGAAAAGGGAGGGGGTGGTCAGAAGGGAGGGAAGAAGTAGCAAGTGGAAAATGGTAAGATAAGGGCAGGGAAGCAAGAGGGAGGGTAACCTGAGGAAAGCGGTGGTCAAAACAAAACTTTGTTGAGGAGTGGAAGGGGAAAGGGAGAAATAAAAGCACAAATGGGGGGAAATAGGATGGTGAAAAAGACACAGATAGAAATCATAACTGTGAATGTGAATGGGATTAACTCTCCCACAAAATGGAAGCAGATAGCAGAATGGATTAAAAACCATAATCCTACAATATGCTGTTTACAAGAAACACATTTGAAACAGGGAGATACACACAGGGTAAAGGTAAAAGGCTGGAGTAGAATATATTGGGCTTCAGCTCAAGTATAAAGATGCCTGGGACATTAAAAGGTTAAACAATGTGTTCGTTGTTCCCCAGGGAGCATGCGTCAGGGGCACAACTTGAATCCAGGTATTTCTGACTCTGTGGCTAAGCCTTAATTGATTATCATGTCATGCTGTTTCTAAACCTAATCCAAAAGAAAAACCCAAACACTTCATCCTTTATAAAAAATCTAGGCAACAATTGCTGTTATCAATGATTTATTTTAGCCCTGTGGTTCTAAATAGTTTTGTAGTCAGGTAGGCAGTATTAATAATCTTCGAGCAAGTGTGATTCATTCCAGAATTCCTTCCACTGAAAGGCATCTTAGCTTGCTATTCTGTAACATAATTTATTTAGATTATTCTAATAAACCACGTGATCAGGTTACATGTGAATTTGTGTTTGCTACATGATAAATACCAGGGCTATGTAGTTCTTTGACTGCAGCATGCTGACATCTCCCACAATGACTATAATTAAAACTACATACATTCCTAGTGTTGTGTCTTTTCTAGAGGGCATGATTAATAGCACTTAGCCTCTGGGGCTGCTAAGTTCTGAGGTTGTGCCTACATCTATGAGAAATGGAAATATAATTTAAAATGAAATTATATTGGGTGTTTTTAAGCCTCCACATTCATTTGCTACTACATCTTTTGTGTACAGTACACTGTGTTCTCTGATTAGAAAGAGCCACATGAGATAAGAAGCCCAAGGAATTTTGTGCAAAGCAGGGGACAGGGGACATCAAAACTATAGGTAGGATATTATACACACAATCCAGAAGCAGCATGCCTAATAATCAGAGGGCTGAACTTTTCATCAGCAGAGGGTCACAGAGGATCACAGATGTAAGAGCTGGAAGGGATCTTTGAAGTCATCTTCTCCAATTCCATCATTAGATCTTTGAAGTCATCTTCTCCAATTCCATCATTATGTAGATGAAAAAACTGAGGTTCAGAAAGGTTGAATGATTTTCCTCCAGTAGAATAAAACTTAGCATTTTCTTTTGCCCATAAACCCTCCCCTCTTCTTAACTTCCTTATTATCGTCAAGGGTGTCACTATCCTCCCAATCAAACCAGGTGACATTCTAATTCCTCACTCACACTTCACACCATAACCAGTCAGTTGTCAAGTCCTACTATTTCTCCTTTCCCAACATCCCTTGTATATACCCTTTTCTGAGGATGATTCATTCCAGAGGTTCTCCCTGCCTCAAGTATCTGCCCACTCCAATCCAGCCTTCAGTCTGCTAAGTGATCTTTCCAAAGCAGGAGTCTTACCATGTCATCCTCCTATTCAATAAACTCCAATGTCTCCCATCAGCTCCAGGATCAAACATAAAATCCTCTCCTTGTTTTTAAAGCCCTTCACAACATGGCCCCTTCCTTTCTTTCCAATCTTCTTACCACTTACTCCTTACTCCCTATACTTTATAATCCAGTGACACTGGAGTCCTTGCTGTTCCTTCCGCAAAACACTTTATCTCCTGATTTTATGTATTTTCATTGGCTGTCCCCCTGCTTGAAACGCTATTCCTCTTCACCTCTACCTCTTGACTTCCCTGACTTTGAATCTCAGTTGTAGTCCCACATTTGCAAGAAACCTTTCCTATTCTTTCTTAATCTCAATGTCTTCCCTCTGAGATTATCTACAATTTATCTTGAGTTTATCTTTTTTTGCACATAGTTGTTGGTCTATTGTTCCCCCATTAGATTGTGAGCTCTTTGAGAGCAGGGTTTGGGTTATTTTGTTTGGTTGTTTGATTGGGGTTTTTTGCCTTCCTTTGTATTCCCAGTGCTTAGCCCAGTGCATGGCACATAGCAAGCACTTAATTTATGTTGACATGCCTGTCTAAAGTTTGTATCTCCCTCGACACCAAACACACTGCTCTACACAATAGGCACTTAATGAATGTTTATTGAATGTTTAATTAATCAGAGTTTCAACATTCTTGATGTTAAAAGCTCATATTGGAAACAAAAAAAAATAACATTTTCTTCAGAATTTGCCCATTTTTAATATGATGGATCAGTCATGAAAGTAAGCTGTCATATCCTGAGGATTCTAATGGGATATGTCACTCGAGAGTGATATGTAAACCTTAACTAGGCTACCAAATAGTAACCCCATGCTGAATTCGGAGCCCACTTCATAGCCTTCCAACTTCTGCAGTGCCAGCCCAAACTCCAGAGAAGCATAGTCACAGGCCCACATTGTCAACATGGGGAACACCCATACACCGCTATCACTCCTCACCCTTCATACCATATCACTGACTAGTTTTGCAAGCTGTCATTGAAGTAAAATGGGAAAAACCCCAGGAGCCCTGTGGATTCTAGCATAAAATAGAAATCCTTCAGTTTAGCATTTAGAGCCTTTTAATATTCTAGCTCCCAGTACCTCTCTGGATTGATTTCATTGCCCTGCTCTTCATTTATGCTTTGATTCAGCACAACTTGACTGCTTTCTTTTGCCTAAACTCAGCATTCCATTTTCCATTTCAGTGCACTTGCAAAATCCATTCCACACACTTAGTATATACTCATACTGTCTCAGAATCCTTAGCTTTCTTGTAGTCTCCTCTCAGATGAAGTCTCCTGTCTGGTCTAGAATTTGTTTTTTAATATATAAGACGGAGTTGGATTTGATGAGGTTTAAGGTTCCTTCCAGCTCTGCATCTTTGTTCCTATGACCCCTCAATTTCTTTTGCACACATCCTGCTGTTTTTTGCCCAACTTGGGATGGAAGAGAAAGAGGCAGACAATCTCTAAATCCTACCTTCCAGCCAAAACTGGCCAGTAATCATACTTCTGTTACCTTGATTATAACACTTTTAATCCTAATGTTATTCTAATTTGTGTGTATGAGTGTATGTGTGAGACAGACAGACAGACAGATAGACAGAGAGAATGATGGTGGCTGCTAAAATCCTAATCAGGCTGTTTAAGGGAGAGCTGAGAAAAAGATCTTTGACTTTAAGGAGACAGAGACATTTTATTCCACACAGCAACAGCTGAGGTGGAGAGGAGAAAAGGAGAGAGGGGATCCATTTTTGTTAACAAGATGGGAGACTATTGATTATGATTTCCCCATAAAAGTGACAAAAATTACCTGTATATATAATATATATGAAAAATATGACAAACCACCCCAGCATCTTTGCCAAGAAAAACCTAAATGGGGTCACAAAGACTCAGATATAACCAAAACAACTGAACAACAGCATATATACATATATATATGTGTGTGTGTGTGTTTGTGTGTGTATGTATGTATGTGTATATATGTATATACATATATACATACACATATGCATATATACACACATATGTGTGTGAGTATATATATATATATATACATATATATATATGAAATCATCACTAGAACTATAAATGTAGAGAATGTAAGCTATAAAGATAAAAGCCCAAGTGAGGTAATAGCTGAGGATCTGACCCTAACAAAGCTAGGAGCTTGCTGGCATTCTCCAGCAATGATGTTATAACTATGAAAGGGCACCAAGAGGTTGGCTGCATTTTACTGAAGCTTGTTGCTAGCTGAACATTCTCCCAGCCCCAACACAGGTGAATAGCCCAGCTCCATACTTCATTTATACATGCTTTACTTATACATGCAAGCTCATGTTTACATGTTTCACTAGAAGCAAAGTAGATTCTCAACAGTATTTGTTTATTGATTGCTTTTTGTGCTAATAGTACCTTTATTGGTTAGATTTATTAATTATTTACTTGAAATAGCTAGCACTTAAATAAGTGCTAATGTTTGCGAAACACTTTGATATATG
The DNA here is from genome assembly GCA_028646595.1 of Phalanger gymnotis. Taxonomy (NCBI): domain Eukaryota; kingdom Metazoa; phylum Chordata; class Mammalia; order Diprotodontia; family Phalangeridae; genus Phalanger; species Phalanger gymnotis. Next base: position 228,667,017 of record CM053622.1, on the reverse strand, counting down.
TTATCTTGTCTGATCCTCACAATAACCCTGTGAGGAAGGTGCTATTGTTATCCTTGGTTTTGTTTTTGTTTTTTGTTTTTTTTACAAATGAGGAAACTGAGATTAAGAGGAGTTAAATAACTTGCTAAAGGTCATATAGCTAGTAAATGTCTGAAATAGGATTTAAACTCAAATATTCTTGAATCTACCTTCAAAACATCACTCTACCCTACCCCGTCTAGCTACCTAGATCCTATATGTGGCCTAGTGGTCTTTCTAAAGCATTCAATCATAATTCAAAATATCTTTGCCATTCCAGAGGGCATAAATCCTTTCTGGGTTTTGTATGTATTTCTTTCTTAGGATATGTCTACATACAGAAAAGTTATAAGAGCAGAATAATAGAAGCTTTGTCTTTTGGACTTATTACCCCCAACAGTTATATTGTAACAGAGATAGACATAAAAAGTCAGTCAAAAGTCAAGAAACATTTATTAATCATTTTCTATTTACAGGCAGTTTGATAACAGTACCCTCCTTCTAGGGTCTTACATTCTAATGGAGGAGGCAATGTGCAAACAACTATATGTATACATATACACACACACACACACACACACACACACACACACACACACACACACAGAACAGACAGTCAAGGAGGAAGGTCATCTCAGAAGGAAGTGGAGGGAAGAGAGAAGACTGGGAAAGGCCACCTGCAGGAGGTGGGATGTAAGTTGAATCTAAAATGAAGCCTCTTGTGATTTCGTTCTTGCAAGGATCTCCCAGGTAAGGGAAGTCCCTTTACCAAAGCAAATTGGATAGTAGTAACTCAAACAGAAAATGATGGCCATTAAACTGTACCTAAGGATCCCTGTGGGATTTATATTGTCTTAGAAAACCACACATTTACATTTTTTATTAATATATCAACACATAAAAATCAGATCAGAAATGTAATTTAATCTGGTTCAGGCTTCTCTCAGAAGGATTGTGGGCCAAATGGGCCAGTGCTTAGCACAGTGCCTGGTATATAGTAGTGCTTAATAAATGTTTGATTAATACCTCTAGCCTAGAGTACTGAGAGATTAAATGACTTGCCTGAGATCTTAGATCCAGTATATGTTAGAAGCAGTCCCTGAATCCAAGTATACCTGGCTTTGAGGCCAGCATTCAATTCACTATTCCTCATTGCCTGTCCTATGACATGATGTCTATAGTTAAAAGCAAACCACTTCTACATAGCGATTTAAGATTTATAAAGTCCGCAGAAGCCCTGGGAAGTATACAAATATTATTATCCCCATTTTACAGATAAGGAAACTGATATTACAGTTAATTGACTTGACCAAGTTCACAAAACAAGTAATTACAATCACAAAGTATTTTGGGGGTGCTATTGACTGGGTCTCTGGGTAGTATACACAGTGGGCTCCTTGCCCTTTAAAACTTCAGACTCCACAGTCACTTTGGGCCAGTCCAAACTTTGATAAAATGCAAATAATACATTTGTAGGGGCAGGTGAGCACATGGCCCTCCCTCCTACTGGTAGGGTGAAGTGAGTACATTGGAAAGATAACCAATCATTTTTTTTTATTTTACTATTTTATTTTTTCCCAATTACAGGTTAAAATTGTTTTTACCTGTTCCAAGTTCTACCTACCTCCTCTGCCCGCTCATTGAGAAGACAAGCAATTGATAAATGTTATACATGTGCAGTCATGCGAAACATATTTTGATATTAGTCATGCTATGAAAGAAAACACGGGCAAAAAAATGAAGTAAAAAATGTGCTTCTATCTGCATTCAGATTCCATCAGTTCTTTTTCTGAAGATGGATAGCATTTTTCATGATAAGTCCTTCAGAACTGTCTTGGATCTTTGTATTGCTGGGAATAGGTAAGTCATTCACAGTTGATCATTATACAATATCGTTGTTACTATGTACAGTGTTCTCCTGGTTCTGCTCACTTCAACCAGCATCAGCAGATTCTCCTGAAAGCATACTGCTTATTATTTCTTATAGCACAATAATATTCCATCACAACCACATGCCACAACTTGTTCAGCCATTCTCCAATTGATGGGCATCTTAGCAATTTCCAATTCTTCATCACCACAAAAAGAGCTGCTATAAATATTTTTACATATAGGCCCTTTTCCTTTTTTAGTATCTTTGGGATACAAACAATGGCGGTATTACACCACTAATCTTTTTGATGAATATAGGGTAGTGGAAGTAAAGCTTTCTCATATGAGGAGATGACCTTGGTTTTTTCTGTCATCATAACTTATTCTACATTACATTCACCTTTAATTTAATGAACACTCGTTGAGCATCTGCTATGTCTTAGTGCTTGGATAGGAAATAATGAAAATTAGCATTTGTATAGTCTTTTCACGTTGGCAAAGGGCTTTATACACACTACTAGACCATAGGTTAGATCAATAATAATCCTAATACAAAGTCTTTAGTCTGAACCAAATCTATTTTGGGGTATAAACCAAATACATTTTATCTTGGTATATTCAGCTCCTTTATGGTCACTAGAACTATACTCAGTGGTGGGCTGGATCCAGATCTTAAAGTGTAATGACAACCAACTGTTAAATTTTTATTGTGAGCATTTACACCTCAGAAATCAACAAATAATACAGATGGGGACATGATTTATTATTTTGTTGATTGTACAGACTTAAGAAAGTGACGGAGAAAATGTTAATGACACTGATTAAACTTAAAAGTGTCTCATGCTTACTTCTTTTTTTTGAGAGACAGTTGTTAAACAGGTACCAGTCTAGTACCTATATTACCTTCATGCAAGAACAAAAAATGAAACAAGAATTAACCCTATATCCACAAGATGCCTATGATTTTACATAGGTGAAGCTTAAAATAAGTAACCTATGTAAAATTGCCTTGGTGCCATAAGGCAGGATGAATATTAGGAATTCGAAGAAACATGGGAAAACTTGTATAAAGAAATGTGGAACAAAGAAAGCAGAACTAAGAGAACAGTATACAAAGTGATCGCTAGAATTAAATGAAAACTGTGATTTTTAAAAACACCTGTTGAATTCAGATTAATTACTATGAATAAACTTGGTTCCAGAGAACAGAGGATGAAATACACACTGATACTCTCAGTCAAGTGATCTATGGGTGAGACAGGGAAGGGCTATGAGTACAAAATCTTACATATACTGTCACATGTGATGGCTTTATTTTGGTCTTGTTTAATTGTTTATTATCAAGGAGATCTCAATGGCAATGGGTGACATGAAGGGCAGAATGGAGCAGTGGGTAGAGTGCTGGCCTTGGAGCCATAAAGAGAGGCTCCAAATCCCACTTCAGGCATTCACTAGCTGTGTGACCCTGAGCAACTGATTCAAATTCTGTGCCTCAGTTGATTCATCTATAAAACAAGAAGATAGAACTTGATGGACTCTAAAATCCTTTATAGCTGTAATTTATGATCCTATGATATCATAATTAACTTTCTTAAGACATCAATTAAAAAGGAAGGCAACATCTGAGTTTGAAAGATTGCTATTATAAATGAGTACTTCTGAACACATTCATAGCTGTAGTTAATTTAGGATCTTATGACCATGCTCTGAGGAAAAAAACAAATATAATCGCTTTGGTTAATGCCCTGTTGAGTTTGGTTGTTGTTTGTTTTCCTATTTGCTTTACAACTGCTAAGTAATTGGATAATTCAGTCTCAACCTGTGTGCCTCATGTAGGGGAGCAGAAAAAAAAAGAAATTGAATTACTCTCTGTGTTCACTGGAAAAAGAATAGCATTATGATTAACTGACCAGTTCTAAAGTCTGATGATCACTCTGTGGAAAGCAAGGCAAAAAATAAAATAAAATAAAATACTTATTAAAATTTCTCTGATTCTGTTGACAAGTAGCATTTACCAGATTTTTTTTGTATGAAATAACTAATAATTTTGCCTTCTCCCTCCCCCCAAGCCTATCTTTCCCTCTTCACAACTTCTCCATTCTCCTTCTTGGCACCACCCCAATTATCTGGGCTCGAAATCTCATTTTTGATTCTCCCAATTCCTTCAATCCAATCAGTTGTAATACCTTCTTAATCCTGTATTTACAATATCTCTCACACCTATATCCTCTCCACTGACATGACCACCATACTATATTAGGTTTTTCTTCTCTTGCCCAGATATGGCTAATAAACCAGTGATTGGTCTCCCTGCCATAAGTTTCTCCTGGGGTACTCTTCTTCCACACATTTCTCTTCCTAATGCATAGGTCTGATCATTTCATTTCCCTGCCCCTAAAACTTCAGTGGCTCCCTATTGCTTATAGGGCAACATAAACTCTTTGGCCTGGCATTTCTTTGTCTCCAATTTAGTCTTTCCAACCATGACATTTAATTTTGCTCCAGATTGTCACTTTCCTATGTTTTACTTCTTCTTAAAGAAGACAACTTCCTGAATTCAGATCTGGCATCAGACACTTACTAGCTGTATGACTCTGGGCAAGTCACTTAACCCTGATTTCCCTCAATTTCTTTGTCTGTAAAATGAGCTGGAGAAGGAAATGGCAAACCACTCTAGTATCTTTGCCAAGAAAACCCCAAATGGGGTCACAAAGAGTCAAACACAACTGAAAAATGATTGAATAACAACAAAAAAGATACAGTAACTACATCCAGTTCTCTGAGGAACAGTCTCTGAAAGATGGGGTTACCTTACGTTTATGAGTGCTGGATTTGGCATCAGAAGACCTGAGTTCAAGATGTGCTTACACCAATAATTGGACCTTTAGCCATCAATATATGTATTTCTTTTTAAAATTAAATGAAATTGGAGAGTGATTGGATTAATGAACTTAGAGCTTCCTTCTTAAAATCGAGTCTATGATTCCAGTGATTTGACCTTAGGCAATTTCATGTCTCTCAGGATCAATTTCCTCATGTGTAAAACAGAGATTTTTTACTACTTATCTCAGAATTGTTGTGAATGAAGTGCTTTGTAAACTAAAAGGTGCTAGTTATCATTGTATAAATTTATAATCATAAATGCTCATTATCATTAACTTCCTTTTTGTCAAAATTGGAACAATATTTTCCAGTCTTAGGGCTTGAAACAACATTTGGCTGTGGGGTCTTGCTAGCACCAGTCTTATGACTTCAAGTTCAAGACTTTTTCCACTATGCCAAAATCATCCAAGAAAAAAATGAAAAACATTCATGAGAAATAGGGAATGGAGACATTGAGACACCACCTCTGTGAATGGTTCTTTCCCTTATTCACTTTTCAAAATGCAATTAAATGTGCAAAACGTCACATGTTATATATAAAGTGTCGTATATGTAATATAGTATTGTTATTCTCCTATGAAAAAATTATCCAACCATGAGACCTCTTGAATCCCAAAGAAAGGACTTTGTTTGAACACCAAATAAAAGTATTCAAATAACAGATTTTCATAGAATTCTCTAAAAGTAGTTTGCCTAAATACATCATATTCTCCTCCCAGTAGAAGAATGTAAGCTCCTTGAGAACAAGGCCTGTTTTCATTTTCACTTTTTATTCTCAGAGACTTCCATATTACACTGTACAGAGTGGGTGCCTAATAAATGCTTAATAAAGGCAGTGAAAGAGGAGAGAGTGTATAACTAGAGTGTCACAGGTAAATGAAGATAAAATATATGTTGAATCTACCAACTGGTTTTTAATTACATATAGACATGATGCACTGTGTAGTCAAAGTGGCAAAATAATTCCATTTTTTCCCATCAGCATAAAAACTAAAATAAACTCAACTCACTCAGTGGAAAACATAATTGGGTTTTTGTTCCTTTGCAAAATTTCAGTCCTCTGAGTTTGATAATAAGATTTAGAAGTGTGTCATTTATATTTCATTCAGATTAGATTCACTATGAAGTCATTTATCTGAGAGAAACATGATCATTTTAGTCAATTGATTACAGCTGATAATTGCAGTCTTTGCTTTAAAATAAATTTGTTTTCATTAAGTGATCTCAGCTTGAACCCAGCTTGTTACCTATTCATAATTTGTTAGATTTATAAGAAAATATATCTTTATGAAACCACATTCTTGGAAATTGTTTACAGAATTGTTATAGCCGAGCAAGATATTTTTATTTACTTTGGAAAATATATTTATTTTGAAAATTAACTGCATGTGCAATGTATTAACTGCATGTGCTTCATTTCCTAACTTTCAGTATTTAGTACCCACACATTCAGAAATATACACATTCATACATGCATGTATACATACATACATACAGTAGTACAGTGCAAGGAGTCCTGTCTCTGTAATCAGAAAACTGAGGTCTACATTTGTCTCTGACATTGACCTTCCTAATGTGTAAGACTGAGTACAGAATTTTGCGCACACACACACACACACACACACACACACACACACACACACTCAATAAACTTCAGTGACTCCCTACTTCCTCCAGGATGAAATATAAAATCTTCTGGCTTTTAGAGCCCTTCAAAATCTGGCCCCTTCCTACCTTCCAGCCTTTTTATACCTCACTCCCCTTCACGTATTTTACAATTCAGTGATACTGGCTTCCTTGCTTTTCAACTCTGAGAATTTTCACTGGTTGAACGCAAACCGGGAATTCTCTCCCTCCTCATCTCCGTTTCCTAGTTTCTCTTCTTTTCTTCAAGTCCCAGCTAAAATTCCACCTTCTACAAAAAGTCTTTCCTAGTCCCCCTTCCTAATAGTCCCTCCCCTCTGTTATTATCTCATATATATGTATACATACATACGTATGTATGTATATACACACACATGTGTATGTATATATAATATATATATTATGTTGTGCATAGCTGTTTGCTTGTTATCTCCCCCATCAGACTGTGACCTCTCTGAAATCAGAGGTTGGGTTTTTTGTTGTTGTTTCTCTCATCTCTAGTGGTTGGAACTGTGACTTTCACATAGGAAGTACTAAATCAATGCCAGTTGACTTGACTTACTGACTTGGCATTCATTACCTGAGACCTTGGGCAAGTCATTATCTTCCCAAGGGCCTCAAATTCCTCATTTTTAAAATGAGATGGTCAAACTCAATTGACTCTGGGTTCCCATTTCATCTCTAATGTGCTGGGCATATAATAGGCATAGGATATTTTGCTAGACCAAAGTCCAACTTGAACATCTCATCATGACATAGAAAAAGCATAGGTCCACAAGACCATGACAGTAGAGTATTACCTCTAGCAGGTCCTATCAAGCTGAAAATCTTTATAATACAGGACCAGCAATGGGTGTTGTATAAATCAACTAGGAGCAGTTTAACTAAATTCAATGAGAATAATCACCAGAGAGTGGGACACTTTTTGTTAAAACCACTGTGACTCAGGAAATCACATACTTATACATGGCAGAAATCAAGGTTTATTTGACTAGTGAAATCTCCCCTTTTCTTGGAAATACTCCTTTTTCCTATGCAATGAAATAGTAATTTAAGTTAAAAATTTAGCTATCTTTGAATACAGAATGAAAAAGAATTTGTATTTGTTTTACTAACAAAATAGCCCACATATCCTCATTGTATTCCCAGCTCAGCATATCTTAAGAAGACTAAAATTAAACTACTGTTTTCTACAATGATTTGAATTGTTTTGGACAAAAAATAAATCTTAATTGATATTGAATCTAGAAACTCAGCTTAATGGTTGCATAAATTTCTAGAAGCCTTCATAGAAGGCAGAAGCAATAATATTAAATTAACAAATAGTATTTCTCAATCTGCAACCCCTTACTGGGGCTACTATTAATTTATTTCTGTGTTGGTTTTATTAAATAAAATGTATTTTTACTACTGAAGCTAATTTCTACTATACAGATAACATAAAATCCGCCCGAAGGACTCTTCCTCATTAGATCTCACCACCAAAGAGTCAGAAAAGCAATTAAACAAATATCTCTCACTTTTTGTCTGTCAAAACTAGAATTAGAGGAAGGACCAAAAGATTGTTGTAGTTGTATAAAAGTAGGGAACAGCATTTGGAGTTAGGGAAAGGGATGCTCCAGAATTTCAGAATCACTGAAATCCCAATATTTCAGAATCCAAAAGGACCTATGGCAATCTGTGTACTCCAACCCATAACAAATCCCAAACCCCTTTGGCAACATCATGGCCCATGTGATCCAACAGCTCTGGTGAGGGCAAGAGGGAGGAAAAGAGGTCAGAGTGGGAAGGACAACACCTATCCACTACCAGCTGGAGAAGCCTAATTCATTTTGTGCTGGCTCTAATTTTTGGAAGGTTTGATTTTTCTGAAATCAAGCCTAAATCCTCATTTCTTAATCTTCCTAGTTCTGCCTCTTAGGGTAAAGCTGAACAGGTCTAATCTTTTTTTCACATGACAGTCTTTAGAATACTTGAAGATACTTGTCATGAGCCTTCTTTTTTCAGCTTAAATATCCCTTGTTTCTTCAACCAATTCTCACATAATATGGCATAAAGGCCCTTTACCATCCTACTTATCTTTTTCCTTTGTGTTCCATAGACCATTAATATCCTTAAAATACAGTGCCCAAAACTGAATACAATACATCAGACATGGGCTGAGTAGGGCACTATTGCCTTCTTATTCCTGGTATTATTTCTCTTGTAATGAATCCCAAGATCTCATAAGCTTTTCTGGGCAGCCATATCACACTACTGTCTCACAACGAGCTTTGAGTATGCTAAATTACCATATATTTCCAGATAACTTGCTTCCTCTCTTATGCACTTACGAGGTCAAGTTTCTGAATCCAAATTTAAGACTATATTTATCCTTACAAAATTCATACTACCAGCTTTAGTCTGATGTTCTAGCTTATAAAGATTTCTTTTTGAATTCTGACTCTGTCATCAAGTACATTAGTTATCTTTCCCAGCTTTTGGGATTGCTGTAATTTTTTTAAATCGTAAAAGTTAAGGATGTTCAAAAGCAAAGTGAATATACTACATTGAGTCATAATGGATTCTGGCTTGTTTAAGATTTTCTGAAGGTAACAATGTTTAGATATCATTGTACTGGAAAGAACATAAGAATTGAAGTCAGAGACTTTGGTCCAAATTCCAGTTTTATCACTTATCTCTCTGGATCTCTATTCTCATATGTAAAATGAGGTTGTTGGATTAGATAGTCTCGAAGTCAATTTCAGCTCTTAAATCAATGATTCAAGGATCTTAAATCAGAGGCCTAGGAAGCTAGGTGGTATTATGGATAGAATGCTGGACCTGGAATCAGGAAGGCCTGAGTTAAAATCTGGTCTTAGATATTTAGGAACTTCATGACCTTGGAAAAGTCACTTAACTTTATTTAGCCCCAGATTCCTCATCTATGAAATGAGAATGATAATAGCACCCATCTCTTAGGATTGTTGTGAAGATTAGATGGAATATATATATATATATGTATATATATATATGTATATATGTGGAGAGAGAGACAGAGAGAGACGGAGACAGAGAGACAGAGACAGAGAGTGTTTGGCAAGCTTTAAAGCCCAATAGAAATGCTATATATTATAGACAAATACCAAACTTATAGCATTCTTAAGTCCCATCCTACTCCATGGACAACTCCAGGCATAAAAATTCAGGTGAATCCAGGGAATCTTCAATCAACAGGTTCTTAATCAACTAAGTACCAGGTAATATGTACCACGTGATGTGCTAAGTTCTGGGAATCAAATGAAAAATCAGAAACAGCTCTTCTCCTCAAATGAACTTACTTTGTAATGGGAAGATCATATAAATGTAAATCAGTATAGACAAGATAAAAAAGAGTAGAAGCAGAGCATATCAGAAAGGTATAGTATGATTTGAAGAAGCCCGGCATGTTTTATCAAAATCCAAGCACCTGAACTAAGAAAGACCTGAATCAGGTATATCATGGGAACTAGAACCTGTAGAAATACAAATTTAAACTTGAAAGGAGTCATATAAAAGAAACCTAACAATTAGAGCTGTCCAAAAGTAGAATGAATAAGCTTCTTTGAAAGATAGTAGAGTATTCTTTGATAGAGGTTTTCAAGAGGAAGCTGGATGACCACTTAATGTAAATACTGTGAAAAGGGATTGTTTTCCACTTATAAATTTGACTAGATAACTTTTAAGATGATTTTTAGGTCTAAGGTTGCATAGCTTACTGAACAGTGAGCACATTGAACTATTACCAGGTTTTATCATCATGGCATGTCTTTGCTCATTGTACTTCCTAGATGGAACATATTCTGCTTATGGAAGGCTTTCCCCTTCCTGCTGAAGTCTATCCCTCCTTCAAGTCCCAATTCAGGGGCCATGTTTTATACAAGAGGGAAGGGCAAAGAAACAGCTAAAATATTAGCAGGGAGAACAATATAAAGAAGCTAAACAGAATTATTTAGATTAAGGCCTCACTGGTAACTTGAGATCTTCACAGGGAGAAGCCCCTAGGACAATTTCAATTTGCATTAAAATTTAGAAGAAATTTGTTAATTTTCACTAAAAAGTAATTAAAGGAGCTAGTGTCATAGCATCAGATATGGGGGGAAGCAAATTACAATAAATTAACCCTCTCTTCTGAGCAAATGAGTCTCCAATACGATGACTATAAATGTTAGCCACAGCAATTCATTACGCATAAAAGGTGGCTTTCTAATTTTTAAGTACATAATCCATTCATCAATCCTCTCATTTTCTATTTTGTTAGTGCCTTTTTAAGGATATAATTTTTCTCTGAGGACTATTTTAGATGCATTCCAGAAATTTTGGTATGTTGTGTAACACCCATCATTTTCTGTCATAGATTATTATTTCTTTCATAGATTATTACCTGTTGTCATAATTTGTTCTTTTACTCACCTATTTTTAAGTATTTCATTGTTGTCACTATTTGGGTTCTCTGAACTGATTACTATTTTTATTGTATTTTGGTCTTAAGAACTTATTTTCTGTGTTTGCCTTTTTGCATTTATTTGCAGTCTATTGCCCAATAGATGGTCAATTTAAAAAAAAAACAAAAGAACCAAACAAAAACAAAAAACAAAACTTCATGTGGTATTGAGAAATATGTATGTTCTTTAGCTATTCCATTTAGAATATGCCACGAATCTGTTAACTCTAGTTTCTCCAGCAATTTGTTCAGTTCTATATTTTCCTTTTTGTTGTTCTTCCCATTAGATTTGTCCAAATTTGAGAAAGGATCATCAGCTTCTATTATTATTTTTGACATCTGTATCTTCTTGTAGTTCATTTAATTTTTCCTTAGCTAATGTAGAGGTTTTGGCATGTAGATTCTTTTATTATTTCTTAAATTATGGTGTTCGGTCTTTTCAATTTTTCATGGTCTTCTGGAGGACTTAAGGTACTTAAACTGTTTCAATGCATTCTTTCTTCAAGATCAGTGGGTTTTCCTTATATAGAGATCATTCATGTTTTTTCTTCTCTTCTTCTATGTTGTCCTTCATTTCCACATATTTGCATTTTTAATCTATTATTCTCTTTTCTTTTTGCTTTTTTGATGAGACTTACCAGTATAAATTCAAGTTTTTCTATTCTGCTAATTATTTCTGCTGCACAGGCCAAAGATTCCAGAATTTTAACTTTTAACTTCTTCAAGATTCATATTTCCCTCTTGAACCATTTGGGAACTTCCTTCTGTGGTTCCAAGCTTTCTTGGGAATCCGCAGCACTTTTGTAAAACCAAGTGGGTTTTTTTTGTTTAATCAAATACAAAGCAAATTTCTTTCTTCTTGCAATATTTATGTAGCAATTTTTATTATAGTCATTTGGATGTCATGGCAGTTATCTTCTATTTCCACATCTTCTCTGTAAATTTCATTGTTTGGACTCTTGGTTTCTAACCTAATTTTCTTCCTCCTGATATCTTTGGTCATCTTCCCCGCCCCCATCTCTCGTATCTTCTTTATTGCTTGTTTTTGAACTCCTTCC
>CM053622.1:228625100-228654980 GCA_028646595.1 Phalanger gymnotis | reverse complement strand
TCTCTCTCTCTCTCTCTCTCTTCCTCTCTCTCTCTCTCTGTATTTCTGAATATTAACAATAAGTTAATAAAAATGGACAAACCAATGGTCATCAAAGATGTTCACCATTATATGGAAGATTTCCATTGCAAAGTCAAAACCAAAGAAACATTTCCGATTGACAGTGAGCTTCTCCAGATGCTGCTATTCATAAATTACGATTGCATTCAACCCACCAACACTACAGAACCTCCTGTATTAGCTTCACAATCACTCAAAAGGAATCAGCTTTGCTATTGATGCTAGAAAAACAAGGAGATGAAGTAACATGTTACTCAGATTAAGGCATATGTTTGTGTGGATTTTAATCCATAAGCACATGTATCTTGCACATGTGTTACAAATAGACAATAAGTTGGATTCAAAATTGAGTAGAAGATAAGTCTGGATCTCTTTTGGGAAACCTCAGAACTGCAGATGACCCAAGGACAATCATTAATTCAAAAGCCCACTATTTTTCTTTATATTAATACTTTCCCAGTGAGATCTATGACTGCAAATCATGGAATATCATGTCAGAAGAACCAAACTTAAAATTGGCCTAGAAAACAATAAAGTACAAAGGATATAACTATAGTCTAATATGTTACTCTCAGTGATTTGCATATGGTAAATGACCTAAAAGACACCATTTAGGGCCATGTAACCTGCAAAACATATAGAACCATCTTGTAGGGAGTCAGAGAAAATAGGCTAGCCCCAGTGTACAAATATCCACAAAATGGTTGAAAAGAAAAGGGAATATATATGTGAAACTGAGGATGTCTTTCAATGCATTGAGCAGATGCACCATGGAAGATTTGCAGAAGAACAGGGACAATGGAATGAATTCTTGGAGGCTATACTAGCACAGTACCAACTTTCGTGTGTGCTACCAACTTGTGAAGGAGTTCAGAATCTAGGCCTAAATATACTCTGTATCTGTTGTCTAAGAAATAGCCTAATTAAGTTGAGACAGACTCGTTGCCACAAGTTGGTCATTAGGTGATAAATATTAACTGACCAAAGCAACTTTTGAAATCATCTCCTAATGCACCATAATATGCATCTCATAATGCACCTAATGCACAGAGGAAGCACCATACTCAGAAATCATCCCTTTTGGAGTATAGCATGTCCGGTTTTTGTAATACTTTATCCAGATTCCTAAGTCGATTGTGACAAATTGTCATCCTCTTGAGCAAATGACCTTAAACTTTTCATCCCTTTGCATAATAAAAGCCTTTCTATGATATTTGGATGAAAATTATACATCTGATGATGATGGGCATCATGGAGTAGTGACTAGAGTGCTGAGCTTGGAGTCAGGAAGAGCTAGAGTTTAAACTCCATTTCAGACTAGCTATGTGACCATAGATACTTAATCTCTCTGAGCCTCAATTTCGACAACTATAAAAAGGCAATATTAGCATTTATACCAGATGGTAATTCATCCATGCCTTCATATCCTGTGGAATTTTTGTCCATGACCTAGCAAAAATTAGATCATATTGGAGGTCTTTCTTTGCTACTTTTAAACATTTAAAAATATGAAATTAAATGCCTACATACACATATTATGGCTTTTAAATACTACACTAAATAATTTCAAATATGTCCATGCTGGGACTGATTATTTTCATCCCATATAGAATCTATTTTAATGATATGGTGTGTCAGATAATAGCTATGAATAATTTTTTTCTGCTTTCAAACTGAACTCTGTAAGTAATATCTTACAGACACCTGGGCAGATCACTTAATGTGGTTCGCTTCAGTTTCCTCATATGTAAAATGAACTAGAGAAGGAAATGGCAAACCACTCCAGTTTCTTTGCCATAAAAACTCCAAATGGGGTCATGAAGAGTCAGACGTAACTAAAAAGACTGAACAACAACAAAGTAATACCTTTGTAAAAGCAACTAATTACATGAAAATAAAAAATATTTCAGAAATTCACATTATATTACATAAAGGTTGAACAATCCAAATTAGCCCTATTTTTAACCAAATTTTCATTTGCACAAAGTTTATGTAACTTCCTAGGGACATGTAAAGCCACTGAGCTTGTCTTTTCTTGTATTTCACTAGTCAAATGAAAATTATCTCTGTGGAGTAATAGCAAAAACAGTTAATTTGGAGACATTGGACCCCAGGATTCAAAACCCCACTTTACTTACTTACTACTCATGTAATCTTCGGCAAGTCACTTAACCTGACCAGGCCACCATTTCCTCATTTGTTTGACTACTTCCAACCTATCATTCTATATTCCTACCTACCTCACAGGGTTATGGGAAGACTGAAATGAGAGAATGAATAGAAAGTATTTTTTGAAAAATTTGAAAGCATCATATAAAAGGGCAACTATGTGGTAAAGGGGATAGAACACAACACTTGGAATCAGGAGGGCCCAAGGTTGACTCAGACACTTACTATCTGTGTGACCCTGTGCAAGTCTCTTAAACTTCTCTATACTTCAGTTTTCTCATCTGTTAAATGGGGGTAATGATGGTACCTATCTCACAGGATGATTGTTGAGGATCAAATGAGTTAATGGTTGTAAAGTGCTTTGGAAAACTTAAAGTACTAAATAAATGCTATAATTATTATTATCAATACTAATAGTTTGCTATAGAATGAATGGCTGATGTGGACTTGAAGTAAGTTCACTTAGAGTCAAACAGAACAAATATGTATAAGCATATGTAAATGCCCCACTCCAACCTTACAACCTAGTTATTGCTTCCAACTCCTTAATATTATTTCAGGTATCTAAATTTACACAGCCTTTAAAATCAGAAGAATTGCCTCAGTTTTCAACTTAGGCACAAGTTGTCATAACTAGTACAATTCAGATGAAACTCCTAGTGAAGTTTTTTGAAGTATCCTTGTTGACAGTCATAAACTTTGCTTGATAATTAGTGGCTAAGAGCCAGTAGAGACACATAGCATTTGCACAGACCATCACTTTCATAGTAGTTGAATTGGGAGTAATTTTCTGATGTAATTTAAATTCTTAATGAAAAGATGCAATTTTACTGATGAAATCTTCCTTCATTGTGGTTATTACCTACTTACACAATTAAGAGTTTATACATAGCATGCATTCTCTGTGGGATGTTTTAAATTAGTGTTTCATTGAATTCTTCTTTTTTCTCATGTCAAGGCAGATGGTCCAGGTGTCAGATTCTATTGTTCCTTCATAATTACTCAGCAGCTATTTGTGTAGACATCCCCCTTTATTCTATGGTGTAGAGGTGTTTTATTGGCTAAGTGTAGACACAAGATAAACAAGGATGGAAAAATCTAATTACAAAATACTGTGAATGGTACCAGAATTGCTTGGTATATATTAAATTTATATAAGTGACTTACATTTATTAACTTAGTGCTTATATTTCTCATCCATAAAATAAATTGGAATAGTTTGGAACTGATAATCCTTAATGAACCTTCCAGCTCAAAACCGATGATTCTACAAGTAAATCCAAGAAGTGGGTGACCAAAAAAACCATTTGAAAATAGAAGAGGTAGACCACTTATGCTAGACAAGACGGACCAGCCATAAGCCTCAAATATAACTGGAACCAAGCATATATATGTATATGAGTTACTTCCTTCCCATGCTTGAGGAAATCAGTGTTTTCAATGACATATAAAATTCATTGGTGGCATGGTGCCCAGCACATAGTTAGCACTTAATAACTGGGTTTTTTTTTGACAGATTGGTTGGTGGCTAGGAAGAATTGGTCATCTCTCCCACAGTGGGGAAAGCTGAGCTTCCTGTCTTTTCTCCTCAGTGCTCTACAATGCAATAACATCTCAGCAGTCCCAAACAAATGGAAAACAGAGTCAAATTCTAAAGAAAGAAAAAAGGAGAATATGAACTGAGAAAACTACAGAGGATATGGCTGTAACAGTTCACTGGTGATATTTGAAAGAGCAGTTTCAAGAAACTGACCCAGAGAGAAAGCTAGTAGCTAGAAGTTGAGGAGCATGTGAATCGATCTAATCTTCCCTCCAGCCCTCCAAATGCTTGAAGACAACTATTATGTCATTTCCAAGTCTTCTCTTTTCCAGGCTAACCACATAATTAATTCTACTTATATGACAGGGACTTAGGTCTATTCCTATGTAAGGTTAATGGAAAATAAGATCTTCCCTGACCATCAATAGGCTTCATGTGGAGCCCATTAAAAGAAGCTTGCTTATAGGAAGGCTCATACACTTTTTGTTAATAAGCTAATTAGGCAATGAATCAGGTTGTGATGCCTCCTGGCTCTGAGCCTATTAGCTGAAAGAGTATATATTGTGAGAGGCGAGCTTTTGCTTTGAGGACTGCCTTATGAGAAAGATGTGATTCCCTGGTCAAGATTCTGGGTGCCACTATATTCAGAGCCCCCCAGCTCCTTAGAGGTAAAGGCTCTCTCAATTCATTGGTGGATGTAAAGCTTTGATTCAGGCAATAGAGCCTTGTCTGTTGGTCTTTATTTCTCTTCTCTGTATTTTTTTCTGTTTAATTAAAAATCATTGGCCCCTTTTAAGTTGCTTTCCTTGTAAAAGAGCCTGTACTCACAGCCATCCTGGGTGTGCCAGTGTGGTTGTCATTGCATTCAATCATAGTTATACTTCTCTGGATACTCTCCAGGTCCTTATCATACCCTGATGTCCAAAAATGAACAGAATACTTGAGGTTAGATCAGATGAATAGAGTAGAATGAGACTACCACCTTCCTATTACTGGAAGCTATGCTTTTTTATGAGAGATTGGTAGTTAAATGAGGTAGATAGGATAAGCTGGTATGGTCGATAGAATACTGGGCCTGAGTTCAAATCCAGTCTCAGTCACTTAGTAGCTGTGTAAACCTAGACAAGTCAGTTAACCCTGTTGGCCCCAGGTCCTCATCTGTAAAATGAGCTGGAGAAGGAAATGGCAAAACTATTCCAATATCTCCGCCAAGAAAGCCCCAATTGGGTCACAGAGTCAGACATAACTGAAAATGACTAAACAACAACAAATGGAAAGAATGGAATAGAGAGGGAGAAAAATAGAAGACAATTAAGAGATAGGGGTTTTCTACAGAGAGATCAGATCATTAGTATAGATTCTTCCCTGATAAAGTAGGTACCATTTCATTCTTTCTGTTTGTATCTATGGCACCTAATACAGTCACTGGCATATAGTAATGAATGCTTATTGGTCAGTGACTTATCAGCCTTTGTGAGGAATAAAATGTATTCCATTCTCTAAGACAGGAAGGAAGGAAGAAACAATGGGACATTTTGGAGTTTCAGGAAATAGAGAGGAGTTAAGGGTTTTACTGTCAGGTGGTTTCAATTTCAGGGAAAGCTAGGTCAGAGCTGAGGATTTAGGGAGGAAAATGGAACAGTTCTGATGTGGAATAGAGACCCTGTGATTTGATAAAGGCTTCTCTGACTAAAAACAAAACAAAATAGACTTCCCTCACCAGGCCTAAATACCTCAAATTCCCAGCATTATCCTAACTATCATAGGACCATCTACTGAAAGCTGGAAGGGACCCTGGAGGCCATCTAGTCCAACTCCTTCATTTATAGGTAAGGAAATTGAGACTAATGAAGATTGAATGATTGGGCCAAGGCCATAGAAGTTGCAAGCATGCTTCCTTAAAGGACAACCCACCCATTAATTATCTTGTAGGGACAGCAGAGATATAAGACCATAGGACACGGATAAGGTAAATATTGATGTGGAAGGAAAAGAGCAGAAAATTTGAGTGGGCCATCAGTTAAAGCTTCTGCCCTGGGAGTCTTGATCTTCCAAAGAGGAAAGTAATAGCAGTCAGAGGACAGTAGCCACCAGCAGGACAGGTGAGTAGCCTAAAAGCAGGTTAGAGAGAAATGTTACTGCTTTTAATGCCTTGCGTAAAAACAGCCTCAAACCGAATGCTATTTCTTCCACACTCGATAATTGCTTTTTCTGTTTATCCCTTTGTGTATGAAAATTGCATGTGGGATTGAGCCAGAGAGTATTTAAAGTGACCCAGTCACAGCAATTATTAATCAGATTCTGTAGTTATGAATATGATACTTCTGCTCTCATATTCTAAGCCCCCAACCACTCCAACCATATTTTTGTGTGGGTGTGTGGTATTTTGAAGAATGATTTCCCATGAGGAAAGTGAATAGGAATAAGGGGAATGGTTGTGAGCCCAAAAGAGTCATTTCTAAATCACAATCTTAAATGATTCATTTGGCCTATGAAATTACCAGAGAAAGCTAAATGGATAGCAATGTCAGTATTAGATTTCTATGACTTGTTGTTGTTGTTGTTTTAACTTAAAACTTATTCACATAAGTAGTACAGCATTATATTACCCCTCTGAGTCATGTACATGGCTTAGCAAACAGTAGTCATATTTTTAAAGTCTGTCAGGTAAATAAGGAGGGGAGGGGAGTGGTGTCAAAGTATCTGGAATATTTACAAACTAAGTTGACTTGGAGAAAACCTTGGACTAAAAACAAACATTAATGATGGTTGTTTTCAGTCCAATACTCTAGAGACTAGGATGACAGCAGCATGAGAAAGCAGATCTATTCCCAGTCCGGGAGTCAGGCGCTCAGACTGACTGTCATTCACTAGCTTCTTAGACTCAGGCAAATGGCTTAGCCCCTCTAAGCCTTAGATTCCTCATCTCTAAAGTAAAGTGTGGAGAGGGGGGAAGTTGTCTTAGATGATCTCGAGATTTTATTTTCTCTATTTTAATAATATAAAAATCACTTATTCTTACCACCTTTCTTTTTAAAATGAGGAAGTTTAGTATGTTAAAAAAAAATCCTCTCCTTCCAGCTTTGATATTTTATGATTCTGTGTTGCATTATTTTCATGATGGAAGCAGGAAATCTTCAGTTTAGATATTCAGAGCAATCCATTTATCAAATACCACTCACAAAATGTGTGTGGCTTGCACCAGTAATGGCTCGCATGTATATAAAGTTCCCATTTATATATTGCATTTGCCTTACACAGAAATCCTTTAAGGAAAGAAGTGCAGGGATAAGTATTTAAAAGAGACTCCATGAGGAAATGGAAAGAGCTTGCTGACTCAGAAGTCAGAAGACCTAGATTTGAAGTCTACATATTAGTTACGCAGTCTTGGCCAAGCTATTTAACTTGTTAAGATCACGGGGAATAAGATACAAGAAGACTGGAAAAGTGTATGGTTCACTGGAAATAGCATTGAACTTGGAGTTACAGGAAGTCAGTTCAAATCCTGGCAGTGCTACTTACAGTCTTGTGATTTTGGACAAGTCATTTAATTTCTCTGGGACTCAGTTTACCCATCTATAAAATGAGAAGGTTAGACAAGATTATCTCTAAGGTGTGATACATATTACAGAATTATAACTGATTGGACTTGGTGACTAATTGGGTATGTAAGTAAAATATATGGAGGAGTCAAAAACCACCCTGAGATTTTTAAGTCTGGAAAACGATAAGGATATTAGTACCATCTATAGAAATAAAGAAAAATGGGAGGACGGGAAGATCTTTATGGGAAGAAAATGAGTTCAGTTTTGGATATTCTGAGCTTGAAATTCTATTGAGAAAATTAGGTAGAAATTCCAAGAAACTGGAAGAAAATCATAACTAAATCTCAGAAGACATGTGAGGGCTAAATGAATAGATGTGAGGATCACTCAAAAAGTTAATATTAAAGGTATGGGAGTAGATAAAATTATCCAACCAATAACTATTTTTCAGCTAGAAAACCCTCCTCTTCCTCTTTTGCCTTCACAGACTTTCCCTTTCTATTCCCCATACAATACAACACAACAGAGAGAGAGAAGCATGAACGTTTTACTCATTTACTATCACTACAGGATCAACAGTGCTTGTCCGGATCTTACATTTTGGCTTCCCTACCTCCAAAATTACTTTGTAGCAAAGTTCTCTTGAAGGTCACCACTACGGACTTCATCATCACTGTCAAAATAGTTATTCCAATATGCAGTTAGGATCAGTCAACTAATAGAAGGGCACCAGCCAAAGAGGGTTTTATTGTTGTTGTTCAGATGTTTCAGTTGTGTCTGATTCTTCATGAGCCCATTTGAGGTTTTCTTGGCAGATACTTGAGTGGTTTGCCATTTCTTTCTCCAGCTCATTTTACAGATGAGGAAATGGAAGCAAACAGGGTTAAGTGACTTGCCCAGGGTGACACAGCTAGTAAGTGTCTAAGGACAGATATGAACTCAAATCTCCCTAACTCTAGGCCCAGCACTCTATCCACTGTACCACCTAACTGCCTCCCAAAAGGATATGTGGGTCAAAGCAAGGACAGTAAAGCCTCCAATATCCACAAAAAAGAAGTGGAGAAGTAGCATCTAGAGCAGATGTTCATAACCCATGATTGTTTTTGTTGTCATCATTGTTTTTAATAACTGCTTCATTACTCTTGGTTTCCTTTGTAACCTATGTATTTTATTTTTGTGTATTTAAAATTATTTTTCTAAGAATCTATATTCTTCATTAGATTAATAAAGAGATTCTTAACACGTATTCCCCCTCCCCCCAAAAAATATTAAACACTGTTAGGGTAGACAAATTCAAACTCCACTTGATTTGGGTTATTACTTTAGTTGTCCATCTGTAACCAACCTCTTTCTCATTTCCATTTGAAGCAGGATAGTAGCTGCCTTTATATATTTCTAAAATCAACTAACTCTCATCTTCCTGTTTGTCTGCTTGGTCTCCTTGAGGTGTTAATGGGGCAGATTAGATTCAACAGAGTTGCACTGGAGATGAAGGGTCCATGCAAGAACACCCCTTGCCATATTAATACGGTGATATGAATAAGGTGAGAATGTGGGGGCAGAGAGAATAGAGGGAACTTAGAGATAACTGAGGAGCTAGCACTGGAATGTAAACAGTGTATCCTCTCCTGCAATAATTGGGATAGGCTACCTATATTTCTTAATGTTCTTCAATGAGTTTCCTTTCAGCATTAGTCTTATGTGACTGCTCAGCCTTTTTGGATTACAAAGAACATAATAGAAGACTGGTTTCTCCTACTTCCAAGTGTAGTGCTCTCTCTACATTTCTTCCTTCTGCACTGAATCTGTCATCTCATGGATGTGGGTATATATTGGGAAAAATTGGAATACAATGATGCTTTTTTTTAATCCTGTGTAAATCTTATCTATGTCCTAACATCAGGCTCCTTTGGAGAGCCTCAACATACTGGAAAGACTTCTTCAAGTTCTCTGATCCTTAAGTGGTTCCCAAGGAGCATTCAGGCTATCTTTCTGATATCCATTGCTTTCCCTATACGACACGCCTACCTTTCTTCTGACCACAATACTACTTTGATATCTTTTATGCAAATTCTTGTGTATACTTCATCACTTCTAATAAGCAGTAAACTACTCATACGCACCATATATTTCTCCATTGCCCTTTGTGTCACTGACAGTTCTGATTCTTCAAGTGTGATGTTCCATAATTCATAACCATCTATTGTCACCTCGTAAATGCTAGTGTTAGAAAGATGCGTTTTAATTCAGGTTGTGGTTTAAGTGTTCTGCAATTTTCTATCTTCCTCTTCACCACTTCTGGGGCCAGTTCATTGTCTATTCACAATCTGTCCAAAATATATGTTCTAATAGAACAGCTATTTGGACTGTTAATACAACTGCTTATCTTTACCCATTTGATTTCTCCTGTTTGGTTAGACATACTGAAGTGTTCCGAATCACATTAGGTCTCATTGCATTGTTCTGCAATATCCAGGTCTTTGATAACAATTAGCAAAATGACATCCTCAAAGAGACACAGGTAGAAGGCCTCACCACATATGACTAATCCTTCTTCTCTTTGGATTCTGTGCTGGACGTTATAATATCTGACCTGAGCTCCTTGAGGCCAAAGACCTTGTTTTTACCTTCCTATGTCTCCCCAGAACCTAGCCCACTGCCTGGCACAGTAAATTTTTGATAACTGCTTGTTGGCCGATTAATTTGTTTATACTGCATCTTAAGGTTTATGTACACTTTCATGTTTACCCATTTGATGTTCACCACAAGCCTATGAGGCTTTATGATTATCTCCATTTTACAAATGAAGAAACTGAGGTTAAAAGAGGTTAATCCCTTTCCCATAAAATTGTTAAGTGTCTGAAGCAGGATTCAAACCCCATTTTTCCAAATTCTGAATTAAGGATTCTTTTAATTTGGTATTGATTTTGTTCTGTGCTTTAATAAGTTGGTAGTGTGAGTATAATAAAGAGCTATATACAACTAAGAATCAATTAATCAACAACAGATGTTGACACATAAGGTTGTTGTTTACTCATTTGCAGTCATGTCTGACTCTTTATGACCCCATTTGGGGTTTTCTTGGCAAAGATTCTGTAGTAGTTTGCCATTTCCTTCCCCAGCTCATTTTGCAGATGAAGGAATAAGGCCAACACGGTTAAATGACTTGCCCAGGGTCACATAGTAAGTGTCTGAGGTCATATTTGAACTCAGGTCTTCCTGACTCCAGGACTAGCACTTTAATCACTGAGCCACTAAGCTGAACATAACCTACAAGTACCTTAATGGTAGTCTTTTTTGTTCATTCTCATGAGCACTGTAAGGTAAAAAAGGCCAAGTATCCCATTCTTGTTGCTTTTTGTTACATGACCAAACCAACATTTTCATTGGTCCCTCCAAGAGAGTCTGTGAGCCATCCTTTTATATAATTGTATTTTATTTATGTGTCTTCGTTTTAAGTTCATCACCTCTTTTTAGGAGGTGAGTGACATATTCATCTTCTAAAAGACACTCAGTCTTTTAGAAGATGAGACAAAATTATTTTTAAGATTACTTAAAAGTCTAAAATTATATTACTAGAGATTAGAATAGGTATTTAAAATTATGTTTCTTGGAATATTTTTTAAAAAAATAAATACTGCTTGATATGAATATTACAAATGCATTATAGACCATATGATTCTTGATGATGAGAACTAAAAGTCACTGTGCACCTATAACATTTAGCTTCTTTGGTGAAAGGGCCCTATGGTCCTAAATAAACAAATATTATTGTCTCCAGTCAGAAGTCAGCCAGAAACAATATTCCCAGCTCCAACTCTGGGCCATTGCTGAGAGTGAGGCCCTTTGCCAGGACAGCTGAAGCTAATCTGGAAGCCCAATTTTAAAACAAATTCCACTCTTGTCCACATGCAACAGGAGCAGTATTTGCCTTGTCTTCTGAAACTCGTGTTTCTTAAGCTTTCTGGTCCAGCTGAAGATCTCTTGTGCCGTAAGAATTCACTTTTGCATGGTAACCCTATGATAAGTATAACTCTTACTCAATCACAATGTCAAGTGAACTGACACCCTTAGGACTTCAATTTACCAAA
Source organism: Phalanger gymnotis (assembly GCA_028646595.1). Taxonomy (NCBI): domain Eukaryota; kingdom Metazoa; phylum Chordata; class Mammalia; order Diprotodontia; family Phalangeridae; genus Phalanger; species Phalanger gymnotis. The sequence continues at coordinate 228,643,575 of CM053622.1, read as the reverse complement.
TAATAATCCATTAACCACTAGCAAAAATTGAGACCAAAGTAGTTTGTAGAGAAGCCTACCAGATGAGGTCACTCTACTGGAGTAAAATGAACTGTAGTGGCTGCACACATACTAAATCTTTTTTGAATGTTTTCTTTTCCTTAGACAGATTTAAACAAGCTAAGGATGGTCAGTTTGGGAGCTTTAAGTCTAAAGTATTTGCTGAAGATGGAAGACAATTTGTAGTAGCTAGACATTTGTTAGGCTCTGTGTGGCTATCCAAGCAAAAACACATAAAAATGTATGTACTCTGGAATCAAAAAAGAGGCTTTGCAGCAGTCAAACAAGACTAATGCCTTTAGCAAACTCATTGAAGCACATACAAATATTAGATAGTCAGTATCAAATACTACAGAGCAGGGAACAAATTTTAAATTTTAATGCTTTGTCAGAGGACTGGTTGTGTGTTTGTTTATGTTTGTCTACAGTGTCAAAACAAAATTCATCAATTTGATAAGCTGTTTGAATTCTAGGGCCTCTAGCCTGGGAATGAGAGCTACAATTTTCTGTTAGAATATAACCATCTTGAGAAGAAGGATTTTTACATTCTTTGTATTTGTTTTCCCAGCTCCTAGTACAGAGCTTGGCACAGAAAGGGAATTTAATAAATGTTTGTTTATTGATTGATCAATTTCAAAGTCACCACTGACTTTCTTTTTCTTTTAGTTTCTAAGTCAAAGATTATTCACTTATGATTTCAAAAGTATTTTAATATATATGTATATGTATAAATATATATATATATATATATATACATATATCTTATCTTTATTATCCCCTCTGTGCTCATGCCCCTGAGGCATGTTGGCACTGGAAGATTGGGTCCCCAGAGGAATGGTTACTACCTTGGATTTTAGGAGTAACCATGTGAGTAGTTACTACTGACACTGTAGCTCACAAGCCCCCACCAGTGTGCTTCCTATGAACAAACATCCAGCTAATAGAGTATCCTCTATTAGTTTTTTTTGAGAATTAATATACTCAGATGACATAGCAAGAACAAATGTTACAAAACATTCACCCCAAAATCTAGGATTCATACCCCTGCAAATGCATACGGAGTCTTTGGAGTGACAGAGTGGGAACAACCAACATAAAATGTACCAAGGCACTTATACAGTGAACATGCATGTCCAAAGCCACTCACAACTCAGGAATTGTAGGACCTTGTTCTTTCTTTCTCCAAAGAATACTCACAGAGTTTACTATGGGATGGGACATCATTATTACTGATGGTCAAATCTCTTTGCTACTCAGCTGTACTTGCTCTTCCCAGGACACAAAATTTTTACTGAACACGTTTATCTGCTGGATATCCTGAATTCAGTCTTTAATGGACACCTGCAACTTCCACTACTTTGAGCCTCAGATTTGACTTGGCTAATAATGGGGTGATAGTGATCTTTTAGGTGTTCTACTCTGTTCTTTTTTAAAAATAAATTAATTTATTTTTAGTTTTCAACATTCACTTCCATAATTTCTAAATTTTCTCTGCCTCTTTTCTCTATCTTCTCCCTAAGATAGCATGCAACTTTATAGGCTTTACACGTATATTCTTATTAAACATATTTTTACATTAGTCATGTAGTATAGAAAAATTAGAATGAATGAGAGGAACCATGAGAAAGAAAAAACTAAACCAAACAAAAAAAGAGCAAACAGTAATCTTCAATCTGCATTCAGATTCCATATTTCTTCTTGTGGATTCTTATAAATTTGATTCAGTTCTCTATATATTTTGGAAATGAGGCCTTTATCAGAGACATTGGTTGTAAAAATTCTTTCCCAATTTTCTGTTTCCCTCCTAATCTTGGTTGCATTTGTTCATGCAAGAACTTTTCAATTAAATGTAATCAAAATTATCCATTTTGCATTTCATGTTCTCTGTCTCTTGTTTGGTCATAAATTCCTCTGTTCTCCATAAATATGACAGGCAAACTACTCCTCACTCTCCTAATTTGCTTATACTATCAACCTTTATATCCAAATTGTGTACCCAATTTGGACTTTATTTTGGTAAGTGGTGTAAGATGTTGGTCTATGCCCAGTTTTTGCCATACTATTTTCCAATCTTCTCAGTAGTTTTTGTCAAATAGTGAGTTTTTATCCCAGTGTAACAACAATTCTACTGTGGCTATGTAAGACCAATAACACCAGCACACATGAGGGCTGCTAGCACAGGTTCTTTGATTTGCTTTTCTAAGGAAAGCAACTTTAAGGGGTTTATAATCTTGCTTTAATCAAACATACATATATCATTCATTTAGTTCAGGGGAAAAAGTCAGCATCCTGAACTTCACAGCAAATACAAATAGAAATTACAAACAGAAAATATAAACAAAGCAAAGAATACAAATCAACAGACAGGCTTCTAGCTATCTGACCAAAGATATACACACATAATTACCAGAGAGAAAAGCACCAACATCTGGGTTTTCAAAGCCTGGGGGCTCCTTAATGGCTACTCAAAGTCTCTACACCCATACTCTTCCAATGAGTGAGCCCCTCCCCAAACAAAATGCTAACCTCAGAGTATATATACACTTCTTCAGGCTCAGTTTCACACCTCTTGAGGTTTTCACAACTCTAGTGACCTAACTAGCAAAAGGGTGTGGATCTTCCTACAAACAAAGGCAAGACTCACTCAAAAGAACTCGATTGTCTTAGTGCTGGGAAGCACTCCAAAACAAAAGAAAACAAAAAGTCCCACTTTGCTTGCCATTACATGCAGAAACTGGGGTCTTTGGCTTTATCAAATAGTAGGTTACTATGGTCATTGACTACTACTGCTCTTGTTCTGCTCTGTTCTTTCAGAAAAAGTAGAAGCCCTTAGTCTAGGATTGCCTAAAGCCTTTCCCTTTTATTACCTCAGGACCTTACCTCCATGATTTGTCACCTCCAAGGTAGGTAGGCAAGGTATTTTCTCCCCTTTCTGACAGTTTTTCCTGATTCAGACTTGGGTTCTCTCAGCGAGGACCTTACCCTTACTTGTGGTTACCATTCAAATGTATTTCCCTCTTTCCTCTTAGAGTTTCATGCAGATGGGTAGTTAGGAACAGAGGTAAAGAGGAAGTCTAGACTCAGGGACAAGCTTATTGACTTTGCCACCCTTTTCATGCAAATGAGCTATTCAAAACTTCAGACCCCAAAGTGTGAAATACTTCATTTACTCATGAAAGGGTCTCACTTTTTTTTACATTTCATTGTATCGGTCTTTGCATTTTATAACCTTCGGTTTTGCTGAAGGTTAAATGGGACACACTCTTATACCACATTTTATCCTCACAATAATTCATTCACTGGATTGAATAAAGTGAGTAAGGTATGTATCAGCTCCATTTTATATATGATAAAAGTGTAAACAGAACCATAGGGACTAGCACTCAATTCTTTGGACAGCTAATTAAATGTTCTTTTCACTATACTATATAATTTTTCAAATGCTTGATTAAACAAATTGTTTTTGGTTATTTCTATAAAAATAAATTAGGGAACGATGTACTCAGTCAGGAATGTAAGACTCTATTATAACATTGTTAGTCTGAGAAATTTAATTTAAATAATTTCAACCTACAATGCATTTGTCAGAAATGTAACCTTCCAAAAAAGTGAGGATTAACCAAGCACAAATAACCAGTGAAAATATGTGATGAGCACCTTAAAAAAATTATATTAACAAGGAGTTTAAAGGAAAAAGATACCACTTCTGGTTTGGTGATCAGAGGAAACCATTATTCTATTTCATAATAAGAAATTTTTTATAAAATCCAGCATGAAAACTCATTAAACCTAAAAAGCAATATGAGGAAGACAGGTAGCAAAATATAAAGAAATACTAGGTAACTGTTCAGTTCAAGTTTAATTTAAGTTTTAAGTTTATAAATATTTTAAAGGGGTTCTTTATACATTGGAGAAGTTTGGGAACTATAAAACAAAAGCAAGAATGTTCAGCAATTTTTTATTGTTTCTCTCAATTCAAGTTTTTATAATCCTTGTCTGTCTTTCTGTCTGTCTATATCTGAATAAAATTCTAAGAGACAAAGTTTCTGAATATTAATAATCAACTTATTAACTAAGCTAGCAAATAATCTATAAATTGACAGTCAGTGGTTTCTTTTGGTAACCATCACAACAGCATAAATCCAGATCTGTCTCTCTGGCAGCAAATTAGTGGGAACTCCCCCAACAAGAAAATGACAACCCTAATTATTGGACACTTAATGAGGAGATAGGCTAAAAGTTCCCAGCCCCTCCCCATTACTTCATTGTCAAGGGAACAGAGATGTCAGCTGAGGAGTGAGGCTTGGTCATGAGTTTTGAGTCCCCTCTCACTATCTGGGCATGCCGATCAGGTTCTCTCTGGTTTTTATTTCTCCTCCATGAGCCAAACAGTTCTAGACTCCAATGAAGCGACCAAGGACAGGAGCTCATTTCCCCTAGGGAGGTCCTATTTATAGAGTAAACAGAAATCTGGGTCACCCAACCTAGTTAAGGAACAGATGCCTTGCTGTTAGGATTAGAGTACATTCTTATGTCATGCTCTTCAGAGACTGACTGGCCTTTTCAGGAATGAGGTCTTAACAAAAATAGGAGAAAAAAGGATGAAACAGAAATTAATAATTGTTAATTAACATGATAGTATAATATTAATTTTTTCTCTTTCTTTTTCTCTCTACATTTATGATATTACTTATTTAATAGGGGTGGATTTACACATCAAGTATTCAAAATGGTGGTGGTTTACTACTGAATACTTTGCAGATACCTAGGTAAGCTGCTATTAATTGAATGCTCTCAAGCCTTTAAGATGGTGGTGGTTTACTACTAAATACTTTGCAGACTATAATCTATTAAAACAATCACATATTAAAATAATGCTACTTATTCTATTCAGAAAAAAATGGCATTCACCAAAAGAACAAAATTGAATGAAATAAAAAATATAAGTGTAGTTTGATACCTTTTTCACTGATCCCTAAAAGGTTGTTCATAGAATCATGCAATCTCAAAGTTTGAAGGAGCCTCCGGCAAAGCGTATCTGGTCTCATAATTGAACTAAACTCCATCTACACCATATCTGAGAAGTTTAACCCAGTATGTGCATGAAAAGCTTTATTGAAAAGGAATGCACTGTCTTCTGTAGAAGCCACTTTCAAATAGCTCTAACAGTAGGAATTTTTCCTCACATTAATTATACATGTTTCCTTCTGAAACTTTTACCCATAATTCTTTGATCTATCCTCTGTATCCAAGAAGGATAAATCTAATCTGTCTTTTAAGTGATAATTCTTTAAGGTAGTTATCATGCTCCATCTCCATAAGGCCGGAGCTTTATTAAATTGAACATCCCCAGTTCTTTGAATTAGCTCTTTTAGGAGATGATCGACTATCCTTTTCCCATCCTGGGTGCTTTTCTCTGGATACTATATAATGTTTCAAAGTCCTTACTAAAGAGTGTCACCCCTTACCTGAAAACTGTACTCCAGATGCATTCTAAACCAACAGGGAAGAAAACTGAAATTTGATGAAAAGAAAAATTTTCTATTAGAATAACTAAAAGCTAGGTGGGCTGCCTCAGGAGGAAGTATGTTTTCAAACCGGTATTTGAACACAGGCTGGGTTAATCATTTTCAGGTATGATTAACATGGAATTCTTCTTCAGTTATGGTTTAGACCAGATGATCTTGGCCTGAGGGTTTTTTCCCAAAAAATTTGAGATTCTATGATTCTATTAGGATATGAGGACTACCCTTTCCCAAACCCTAGAAAATATGCTTCCTTTAATGTAGGCCAAAATCACTTCAGTTCCTCAGCTGCCATGTTTGCATTTTACTAATATTGAGCTTGCAGTCCACTTTACCATGATTCCAACACAAATCTTATACATAGACTCAATCAACACATTTCTTTTTCTTAAAGTTACACATAGTTCACACTTAATAAATACTTCTTGATTGGTTGGTAAAAAGTTCTTCTTGGATTTTAAATGTATTTTCTGAATTTCTATCGCACTCATTTTCTAAAGCCCTTGAAACCTTAGCTATGAGTACTTCAGCTTAGGACATTATTTTTCTTGCTAGCTTCTTTCATAATGTATTATTGAAGTTATTTGCCATGAAGGTTAACCCTCTTCTACTTTCAGAGGTCATTTTTTTTTTGCTTCTTTTTTTCACCAAGTGGAATTGGGATATATTAGCACTAATTCTTATAATTCTTTTTTTAAATTTTTTTCTAATAAAAGCAGTAATTTCTCTTCTTTCTGTCTCTCTGTATTTCTACCTTTCTCTATGTTTCCTCTCTCCTCCATCTCCATCTTTCCGTTCCCCTACCATCACCAGCCAACAAGAATCACCACCTGACCTATGGTATTTGAAAAAAAAGTTTGTCATTTAAATACAATGTTTATCCTTTTCAGGTGAAGTTTGAACCTTTTGGTTCACCTGTGTTTCACAGTATTCAAACAGCAATCAATCAACAAACATTATTAAGCGCCTGCTATGTGACAGGCACATGTGTCAAGGGACTATAAACATTTCTAGTTATTAATCCAAGCTCCCCCTATCATGTAAATAGAATGTATAACATTTAAAACAGAGATATCAAGTGATTTCCTCACACTTAATCTGACTACCAGCTCCCACTCTACTCCAATGTACCTATTTTGGCAGCTAGAAAACCTTCATCTTCTTTTAACCTTACAATTTTTTCCTTTCCACTCTCCACAAAACACATATGCACTTACACACATGTGTACACACACACACACATATACACACACACAAACACACAAAATCTACCTATGGGCATTATCACTCCAGCATCAGCAGCACTACTTATGCTAATCAGGTGGCCTATTATGACACCCAGTATAACATCCAGAAACATCACTAATTCTTCTATTCAGGGCAAACTAATAATAGCTTGAGAGGAATATTCTCTTGCTGACACCTATCAAAGTATTGATTACACGTAACTAGTAGTGGTTCATATAACTAGCTAACAGAAATTCAGCTGGTAATAAGTTTCCCCACAATTTTAGAAGCAAAATGTGTCTGTGGGTGAGAAGAAAGAATAAGGAAAGAAGACTATTGTATCAACAATTCAGTTAGCAGCTGCCATGGGGGTGAAAGACCAACACAAGCCCCAATAACAAGGACATTGCCAGCACAGGTTCTTTTGATCTGCTTTACTAAGGAAAGCAATGTTAGGGGGTTACCAATCTTATTTCAATCCAACATACAAATATCATTCACTTAGTTCAGGGGAAAAAGCCAGCACCCTGAACTTCAGAGAAAATACAAACAAATTACAAACATACATTATAAACAGACCAAATACAATTCATAGTTACCAAGAAGGCATCAACATCTGTGTTCACAAGCTGGAGGGCTCTTAACTACAGCTGCCCAGAGTCTCCACATCAACACTCTTCCAAGAGTGAGAGCCCTAAGCAAATAGCTCTGTTCTCTCTTTTTAGACAGTCTTTGGATGTCATCAAACGTCATCTGAGCGACCAGAATTTAGGTGTATGTTCTTGGCTCTGGTCTTAGCAACTCCCCTTAGGGCCCCAAGGGCTTCATGCCCACATCAGCTTAGCACCTAGTAGATAGGGGTTTGGGCCTGGAGCTTTGTGCCTAGTAAGGCTCAATCAAAGATAATTAATTTAGCATTCCAAAACAGTAAAAAAAAAAAGGTCCCAATTTAATTACTATTAAAACTATATGAAAGCACAGTCTTGCGGGGCAGAGCCAAGATGGCCGCATGAAAACAGCATCTTACAGGAGCTCTCTCACAACTTCTGTCAGATTCCTATAAAAAAAAAATAGTGAATTTGAGCAGATTTGAGAGAGTTAGAAACCACGAGCAGTCTGAGTGGGGCAAATTTCCCAGTCAGGAGAGTCCAAAAGGCCGAAGGAACAAATCTGTGGGCTAGGAGAGCGCTCGGCGTGCAGAGCTGCTCCAGACCAAAGCGGAAGCGGCTGGCCAGGAAACCCATGTGAGAGACAGGCTGGGAGAACGCCAGGTGCCTGAAACCAGTGGAGATCCCCAGGCCTCCCAACACAGGACGGCAGTGTGTGGAAGCAACGAGAGGCAGCACAACACCAACTATGAGATACCAACTCCTGAGGCTTGCAGCCCAAAGGTATGAAACATGGCTTCTTGAACTTCCAGGAGACTTAATAGCCAGGTAAATGGCTCTAATCTCTCCCCTCCCCACCCAGAGAATTCCTTGGGGGGCAGGGGTGGAAGAACGCCGGAACAGAGGAGATAGAAGTGGGGCTTCGGTGGCCGAGTAGTTGGAGTACCTGAGTCCCAGAGGGGCAGAGCCAGCAGGGGTCAACACCAGGATCCCAGATGTACTTTTGCTCCCCCAGGGGAAGTGCCAGACACCCAGCCCAAACAACAAAGGGCTGAGACCATTGCTGAAGAGCAACAGTGCTGGAAAACAACCCCAGGGGAGGAGGAGATTTCGGGCAGTCAGACCCCTTCCCCCACACCTCAGGAAACTGAAGGGTATAATTCACAAAGCCAATAACTAGACTCACAATCCCCAGAATAAGAATGCTGGGACAGAGAACCCTGAGCCCCAAAAGCAGAAATTTGTTGTAAAGCCAAGAAAAGGCTAACCAACATGAAGAACATAAAAAAACCGAGGACCATTGATTACTTTTATGGAGACAGGCAGGATCAAAATACCAGTTTGGAAGAGGATAACAATGACACTATATCCACATCTGATACCTCAAAAAGTAGTGTGAACTGGTCTCAAGCCCAAAAAGCATTACTGGAAGAGCTAAAGGAGGATTTTAAAAACCAAATTAGGGAGGTAAAAGAAAAAATGGAAAAAAAATCCACTGACGAAATCAAGTACCTAAAGAATAAGATTGGCAAAATGGCTGTGGAGATTCAGAATCTAAATAGAGAAAATGACACCCTGAGAGGTAAAATCAACCAATTGAAAAAGGAGACTCAAAAGCAAAATGAAGACAACAACTCTAAAAATTAGAGTTGAGCAAGTGGAAGCTAATGACTCTGAGGCATCAAGAAGTAGTAAAACAAAATGTAAAGAATAAAAAAATAGAAAAAAAAATGTGAAATATCTGATTGGGAAAACAACTGACCTGGAAAATAGATCTAAGAGAGACAATTTAAGAGTATCTTCGAAGAAATTATCAAAGACAACTGCCCAGAGGTCCTAGAACCAGAGGGCACAACAGTCATTGAAAGAATTCACTGATCACCCCCTGAAAGAGAAAGCACAGTCTAAGACCCATGCTAATCCAATCATGTCAATGATTAAAAGCATCTATTTTGAAGAAAGGAGATGGAAAGATATGAATAGGAACTGTTTTTGAATGCATTAACCAAAACTGAATGGTATTTATCTAGCCCTGTGGAATCAAATAAGAAACTAGAGTCATGCAGCAGACATGTGGGTTATTAGACTGTTTTAATAGACTATAAGAAAGAACCACACATCCCTTCCTATAGTTGACAATTATATAGCACTTTAAGGTTTGTAAAGCACCTTAAATGTTATCTCAAATGACATCCTATGTCTTTAGCTCACCTCCATCTTAAATTATTGCCATCTCACATATGGTGCTCTTCTCCAAGCGGTTAGAGCAATTCATTCCTGTTCTTATAAGATAAGAAATTTACCCCAAATGGACAACAAAATCACTTCTCTCATTTGTACTCTGTAGTTATTTTAAGATTTAATGGTACCATTGGGGGAAGCTACAGAATTATTCATACTTTTCTCTTCCAACTGAGATCATAATTTACTGCGTATAACCAGAAATAGAAAATTCCAGTATATGTTGCCACATCACAGGATGTTACTTAAGAGTAACTATACTTAGGATTGTTGCCTTTAATCTACACTCATTATCTCATTCATATTGATTATTAAGTGTCCCTGGTGATCATAAACACTTTCACATAAATTTGGAAGGCTCTCACTTCTCAGGAAGATTCAGTAACTGCAAGAAACTTGAATACTCAATAAGACTGGCAGGATTTGTTCTTCTTAATCTCCTGCTAACTACTACTCAGCATCTAGTAATCAATTATGTGGGTTTAAATTGATATTTTAGTAACCTAATACTGGGACCAATCCTCAAGTCATCTGAAAGAGAAGAGAATATAAAACACTTGGGAGAAGATCAGCATGGGATAATGTTGGATGGATAGACTTGCAGGGCAACTGTGATACAGGGTGCCATAAAGAAGAAAGGGAAAAGATAAAGATTCAGAGAGACATAATGATATCTACACAAAGGTTCACTTATCCCCCTTTGTTTTTATTTTTAAATTTTAAAAAAATTCAAATTTTTAAAAATTACATGTAAAAAACAATCTTTTAGCATTCTTTTTAAAAATTTTGAATTCTTAATTCTGTTCCTTTCTCCTTCCTTCCTCTCTCCCCTATCTGAAACATCAAGAAATTTGATACAGGTTATATATGTGTGGTCATGAAAAACATATTTCCATGTTAAGTCACTTTGTGAAAAAGAATAGTCAAAAAAAAAGAAAATTAAGTTTTTTTTTAAAGTATGCTTTGATCTGCACTCAGACTCCATTAGTTTTTTCTCTGGATGTCAATGGCATTTTTCTTCACAAGTTCTTTGGAATTGTCTTGAATCATTGTACTGATCAGGGTAGCAAAGTCTTTCACAGTTGATCATAGTACAGTGTTGCTGTTACTGTGTTAATGTTCTCCTGGTTTTGCTCATTTCACTTTGCATCAGTTCATATAAGTCTTCCTGGTTTTTCTGAAACTATTCTGCTTGTCATTTCTTATAATACAATAGTATTCCATCACACTCATATACTGCAACTTGTTTAGCCATTCCCCAATTGATGACTATCCCCTCAGTTTCCAAAATTTTGCCACAACAAAAAGAGCTTCCACAAATATGTTTCAGCATATGGGCCCCTTTCCCCTTTTATTTGATCTGTTTGGTACACAGACCTAGTAGTAGTATTGCTGGGTCAAAGCATACGCACAGTATTATAACCCTTTGGGCATAGCTCCAAATTGTTCTCCAGAAAGGTTGGACTAGTTCATAGTTCTACCAACAGTACCTTAGTGTCCCAATTTTCCCACATCCCTTCCAACATTTGACATATCATGTTGATAATTTGGTAGAGTGGGGAGATACTTGAGGCAGAAAGACCATCTAGATGGTTATTGCAATAGCCCAGGTAGAAGGTGATAATGGCCTGCACCAGGGTGGCATCCAGATAAATGGAGAAAAGGGAATAGTGTGTGTGTGTGTGTGTATATATATATATATATATATACACACACATACACACAGACACACACACTACATATACATATACATATACACATACACATACACACACACTAAAAGATATGGAATGGATAGACTTTGAGATCATGTGGATGACAAGATGGAGGACTAGATTTTTTATCTAATCCTCATTGTTGCTGAGTCATTTTAGCCATATGTGACTCTTCATGACTCCATTTGGTGTTTTCTTGGCAAAGACACTGAGCTGGTTTGCCATTTCCTTCTCTAGCTCATTTTATAGATGAAGTACTGGGGCAAACAGGGTTAAGTGATTTACCCAGGGTCACACAGCTAGTAAGTGTCTGAGTGTGGATCTGAATTCATGAAGATGAGTCTTCCTGATTCCAAGTCCAGTGCTCTATTCACTGAGCCACCTACCTGCCCCTCTCTAATCCTCATGACCTCTTAAATCTCTCCAAAATATGAGTTTTGTACAAGAGATAAAGGAATTTCAGTTGGTTTTAGTCTACGGCACCAGGAAACTTAATGACATGACAATTCAATGAATTAAATATAAAGAAGGCCAGCTCCTAATCCCTAATACTCACTCAGCACCCCCTCCCTCACCATCCACAAACTCTTGCAGAAGGAATTCACAACTGATCTATAGGTCCCAGTGCTACCAAAAACCATAAGGTTGCTCAGGTTGTGACAGTACCCTGGAAGTGCTCTATCCCACAACAAAGCCCCGCCAGAGAACTGAGGATTAGATGGAACTGGGGCAGGACACATGTGTAACTTTGTATTAATCTAGTAAGCCTGAGGGAAAGATCCCAATATTCATCTGTGGCCAGTTCTGTACTCCCAGAAATCACTCGGGACAGAAACTAAGGCCTGGGAACATGAATTTTCCAGTGCAGGAGGAGATTGAGATGGCCCTATTATCCTCAGATTCACTGGTCTGCGGTCCCAATCTTTAGATCTTGTATGGCCTAAGTGGGCAATCATTGTCTCCATCCCACAACAATTTCCCTCGAGGCTGCCTATAACTAGAACGGGAAGGACCTTGGACAAGTCTTCTAAATGAAGGTTAGATTTTCTGATAGATCAAACAGCAGAGATGCATTTGATCAATGCAAAGCTTAGAACAGGAAAATATATTCTCACCGAAGGTCTTCAAAAGTGTAATAAAGGAACATTCTATATAAAATCCAAGTAGAAAAGGAATTCTGTATGTAAATGAATAATTGTATATCCCATATGACCTACATAGGTTCTTCTGTTTGGATGATATTCTATTGAATTTCTTCAGTGAGTCCCAAAGATACTACAGATACTACTTCCAAAGAGCCTCCTCCATGAATTCCATGACTATTCAAAAGAGATAGACCTATTTTTCATTAGAGATAGATGAAGAATACATAATGCCAAGATGGCATACAATTCAAAGGAAAGGCCATGGAGTTAATTCATCAATGTGTACATCTTGTGCAGGCACTGTTGATATATATTGATTTGAGAATGGGTGAGATCACACATGGAAAATCATGTACTAATTTTAGTTATTCAAAGATGATCTGTGCTGCCAAAGCTCATCTTTTTGAAAACAATATTCTATTAGTAATGATATGAAGTTAAAAATCATGAAACTTCATAATTTCTGAAAAATCAGAATTGCAGATGACCCAAAATTTAATGGAAAGATGTGAGACAGGTGTCATAGGCTGCAGTATATAAATAGTGACAGTGTATACAAGAAGTAGTATAAAAGACACCATCAAGGACATATATGACTAGAAAAAGAGATGTACCAATCACGTAGTAAGAGCAAGGGAGGGCAGGTAGATGGCCTGCCTTTTGTATTAGAATAAACAACACATTAAGGGACATAGGGGAAGACCTCCAGCATCTTGGATAAATTATCTGTAGCGTATTTATAGAATACTGTGTACAGATATTGCACAGAATGAGGTGATTTTCATGTTTTGCAATTAGTTTTGGTGGAAAGTGTCCATATTAATGAGATTATGGAGCCATTGATGTTGTACAGTAATAAATTGCTGTCCAATGCCACTTAATCACTCTCAATTTTTATTATATTTACAAATCATGTGATAAAAAATGATTTCTTGGATAATTGGAAATGTGTAATGATGATCCTTCCTCTTATATGTGGGTGAAACATGTATAATACTCTAAGTCATAGAAGCTGTTGTTTTTCTTATTGTTTGTACTTCATTCTTGAAGAGGACCATGGCATCAGGAAGGTGATGCCACGACATGCAAGTGGATTGAATTTAAGTGAGGGAGGGCTATGCTAAGTCATCAGCCACACTTTCTCCTCTGGAGCCATCTGGGTCCAGTGGCCAGATATAGATCACCTCTCACCTGGACTATTGCAATAAACATCTAGTTGGTCTCCCTGCCTCAAGTCTCTCCCTACTTCAGTCAGTCCTCCATTGAACCATCAACACGATCTTCCTAAAGTACAAGTTGGACCATGTTATACTGCCTTACTCAGCAAACTCCAACGGTTCACTGTCATCTCCAAGTTCAAATATAAAGTACTCTGTTGACTTTAAAAGACCTTCCTTCACAACCAGACTCCTTTCAGTGGCTTTTGACTGGCTGGCCCTATTCCTAGAATGTTCTTACCTCCTCTTCTTCAACTCTTGACTTCCCTGCCTTCCCACATGACAAACTTAAATCCCACTTTTTTCAGAAGGTCTTTCCCAGTTTCCCTTCTCAGCCTCCACCATTGCTAGTCCCCTTCCTCTGGGATTATCTTCCATTTGCACTCTATATACCTTATACGTACATGGTTGTTTTCATGTTGTTGCTCTGATTAGAATGTGAGCCTGACATGAACTCTGTTTTTGCCTTTCTTTGTATTCTCAGCATTTAGCACAGTGCCTCATCCAAAGCAGGCACTTAATAATTGTTTATTGACTGACTGGCCATATAATGCCCACTAATGGAGTGTATATAGTACACATACAACTGCTTGCTATACATTGCATATACCCTATATTTTTGGACTATGTAACTTTGCTATAGGTAGTACATTGTGTTTCTTCAAGTGACCTATGAATCTGATCTACTATATGCATCTGGTATTATTTGACATGAAATCACTTGTCAGGTCTGTGGTCTGTGAATCTAAACAGATGCTGGTATTTAACAGTACCACCAATTTGGGGAATGGTGAGGGGGTCACAGTCACAGAGTGGATATCTAGAGGAGTGAGGCATGTTTGTTGTTCAGTTGTTTCAGTTGTGTCTGACTCTTCATGACCCCATTTGGGGTTTTCTTGGCAGAGATACTGAAGTGGTTTGCCATTTCCTTCTCTAGCTCATTTTACAGATGAAGAAACTGAGGCAAACAGGGTTAAGTGACTCGCACAGGGTCACACAGCCTAGCATCTGAGGCCAGATTTTTAACCCAAGAAGATGGGTCTCCCTGGCTTCAGGCCTAGCACTGTATGCATTGAGCCACCTGGCCACTCATGAGGCATGTTACAAATGCACAAAAGATAATGATTCACTGCTTTATTTAAAATATATTCAGTTTTTGAATAATAATTTACTTCACATTTAAAAGTCAGAGGAAGATTTTTCTATCTCTAGTTGTAAAGAAGTCTTTAGTATTTCCTGTTTAGTAATAGAAAAAGTTGGCAGAAAAGGTGAAGGCAAGTCACTATTTAGCAGGTGAGCTGAGAAAGGGGTATTTGTTTGGGAGATGGCTCCCCAAAAAAGAGTATTGACCACTGGGAAGATGGAAGTTTAGAGGACCTAATATGTAATATTAAATTTATGCTTAGAGCAGAAGATTAAGTGATATATTCCAAACTGTTGGGGTAGTTAAAATTTCAAGAGACATTCATATTGATCTTGGTCAGGCAAGTTAAATTCTTTTCAACGTAGTAACACTCAAAAAAGAAAGATTAATATTGTTTTTCATATTATTCCAGTGAGATGGTATGTCTTATACCTAAAATAGGAAGCTGGTTTCCAAGTTTTTGTGTAGCTAAGAATTAGAAAAGATACTCATTGTTAAGGTCACCAAGATTAAAGCTTTGAGAAGCTTTCATAAACTTTATCACTATATCAGGTTAGAAAAGAGCTGGTCAGGAATGGTATGATGTTTATCTGTCCCTCAGTGCCTAGCACGGTGTTGTTTAATTAAAATTTGAATGAATGGTATCTTTTGTTAGGAGCCTCAATTAGTTAGCTTAGGCACACAGTACATGATTTCTTTGAGATCTGAGCAGCAATCCCAACTTTGCTTCTTACTATATACAGCCTACACTGCCCCTCCAGACAAATCTGTGAGACACAACTGTGAGAAGGAGTAAAGTGGAGAATAATAAGGTGAAATAGAATAAAATGAAGAATGGAGTGATTTCTTTGTTTTTGAGAGACAGAGTAGAGAGAGACAGAGATAGATAGATAGATAGATAGATAGATAGATAGATAGATAGATAGATAGATAGTTAATCCAAATTTGGTTAGTCTTCAACCTTCTTGTATTCTCATTGCTTTTCTCAAGCCTTTGACACTATTGATCACCATCTCCCATCTGATACTTCTCTCCTCTCTAGGGTTTTATTACATTGTTCTCTCTTATTTCTCCTCCTACCTGTCTGACTGTTCCTAAAACTCCTTTGCTAGATCATCATGCATATCTTACCTCCTAACTGTGACTTTACACCAAGTATCTGTCTTGGAATCTCCTTTATTTTCTCTCTTCGCTCTCTCTTTTTTATGAACTCACAAGTTTAAGAATCATCTCTACACAGATGACCCCTGGATGTAGTTCTTATCTCTCTCCTGAATTCCAGTCCCACATCACCAAGTGCCTGTTAGACATTTCAAATTGGATGTCCCACCTTAAACTCAAAAATTTTAAAGTAAGAAAAAATTCTCTTTCTACCAAAAACCACCCCTGCTCTAAACTTCACTTTCAGTGCCAAGAGCACCAGTATCCTTCCAGTCATCTTTCCAAAAAACCAGTGTTTGCAATTTCATTGTCATTCCTGACTTCTCAATCTCACTCACCTTCCATTGCCAATCAGTTGCCAAATCTTATCACTTCCACCTTCATCTTACCTCTCACATCTCTCCTTTTCTCTGTACTTACACAGACATCTTAGTTACTGCCCTCTTCACTTCTCATATGGACTATTGTAGTAGCCTCTTAAGATCTCCATGCCTGAAGCCTCTCCCTATTCCAAACCATCCTCCACACATCTGCCAAAGTGATTTTCCTAAAATACAGTTCTGATCATGTCACCTCCTAGTTCAATAGACCCCAATGTTTCAACCTAACCTCTAGAATAAATATAAAATCCTTTGTCATTTAAAGCTCTGCACAACCCAACTCCAACCTATTTTTCCAGCCTTACATCTTATTCCTTTCCGTATAGTACACATTACTATTTTCTACATATTATTTCTATATTTCTCCTTTCTACAATGCAGCCACTCTAGCCTTCTGGTTGTTTCTGATGCACAATTCTCCATCTCCTATCTCTGTGTCATTGCATTAACTATCTTATTCCACTTAACTGTCTTATTATTGTATCTTATACTCTCCTTCTTCCCCTCTGCTTTGTAGGATCCCTGGTTTCCTCCAAGAGTTAGCTCAAGTACAACCTTCTTCATGAGATGTTATCTGCTTCTCCTCTTCTTTCCCTCCTCCACATCACCACCACACACACACACACACACACCCCACCATGGCTGCTAGTGCCCTCTATTCCATGGCTACCTCGTATATGTCTTATATATACTTACATAGTTGTATGTTGCCTTCCCTGTTAGAATGTAAGCTCCTTGAGGGGAGGATCCCCTGTGTCCCCAGGGCAAGACACAGTGTCAGGTACATGATGGACACAATAAGGTTTGCTGATTACCTGATTGATCAAAAAATAGATCTTTGAAATATTGAAGATTTTATTTATGTCCTCCCTTCCAAACATGATTTTGAATTCCTTAAGGACAGTGAGGATGTCTTAAACTTTGTATCCCCTGGGTGTCTACCACAGTTAAGCATAGGGCAGTTGGATCATTTCACCAAATCTGGTCTAGTCAACACAGCAAACACTTCCGATGATTATCAACAGCAATATCACAACCTATTTCAGTCTTTTTGAGTCAGAGCAAGGAGTACAATCTCAGAGATCTAGCTTAGTGCTCAATTCTAGAAAGTCTAAATAATGCAAAGACGGAGGAACAACTCAGGACTCCTCAACTCTGGATATGGCTTCTCCTCTTCCTATGTCTTTCTCCCAGAAATTTCTGAGAAAGAGCCCCAGAAATCCCAGTTTCTGCAGCTGATGGTATCTGGTGGATTCTAAGGAAGCATCTCATCTCCATGGTGATAGTGACAGAAGGTTATATTAGAGAGATTTGGACATGTTTAAAGTTTAGAGAAAAGGCATCATTAGCCAATGGGAGTGGCAGAGTAACTTGTATATGTAGTTAGACAACCTTAATAACATAGCTAAAAACTAGGTACTTCATAACATTCACAAGGTTGGAACAAGAACTTGGAAGGGAGGAGAGGAGAAAGTAACAGTTTTGTATTACAAGTGTACTCACCATAAACTAAAGCTTTGGACTAAACATACTAATTAAGTGAAATTGATTTGCATTTCCTTATAGGGGGAAAAAAGAGCAATCCCCAGCCCTTCCAAAGTCTGGTTTTATAACAGTAGAAAAACAGATGGCTGTGAGCCATTCTTTAGAATACTGGAGTTTTTTGTGTGCATTTTTTTTTTATTTCTGAAACTTAAATACATGATAAGAAAAGAAAAAGAAAGATATTATAGACTTAAATGCTAAAACTTAAATGCAAAATAAGAAAAAAAAACATTGCCCTGTGCACAGAACATGAGAGGATTCAAAATAAACAGTAATAAATTTCCATTTCAAGAAAGCATATATGATAAATACTACACATTATGTTCAGAGCAGTCTCTTTTATTTGCTTCCTTGTAAGTTTTCTTTTTTCTTTGCTGTGCACTTCTTACTTTGTTCTTTTCTCCCCTCCCTCCCCCCACCCCAAAAAGGCTAAAATTAAGCATGGCCAGATAGATATAGACAGAGAGACAGACAGACAGACAGAGACAGAGAGAAAGAGAGATGATAGATATAGATATATGCATATAT
>CM053622.1:228607736-228624600 GCA_028646595.1 Phalanger gymnotis | reverse complement strand
TTGCTAGATAGAATCAGTATCTGTCTCTTTTTTATGTTTTGAGGTAAACTGGTTGTAGATGTGGGGGTTTCCTAAATCTTCACCAAACATCTATGCTTACTGTTTGTTAGGAGTACAGTAAGGATGATCAATGGAAACTCTGGGTATTAAAGTTTTCCAATGTTAATTCGTGAGATTTTTTTTATCCTGTTGGGGGGGCATAGGGAATTGGAAAGTCAGTCTTATCTTGTGGATTCAGCCATTCTTACTTTATGTCTTTCCTATTATCCCAATCTTTTAAGGATTTGAGGAGAAGTTTTTAGAGGAAAGTTAATAGAAAGCAATCATTTGGCCATTTTTCTCATCATACTTCTTTCCATTGATGTATGTTAAAGCCTAAAATCTCAAACAGAGCTGTCTGAGATAGATGTTTGTTTTTTGTCTTGTTTTGTTTCAGGGAAATGATCACACTCCATAAGCTTTCTAGTTTGAGCTCCTTACCCTTGGTTAACAAGCTCCAAGAAAATGAAAGTTCCTTGAGGACAGAAATTCTGTATCATTTTTCTTTATAGGAAAATGGGCAATACCTTGCATAAAGTAGGCACTTAAGAAACATTGATTAAATTGGAAAAAAGGAATAAATAAACAAAGCATTTATTTAAATTCTTCCTACATGCTAAGCACTGGAGATACAAATAGTAAAACAGCTCCCATTCTTAAGGAGCTCACATTCTAATACTGGAAGATGACATATATAGAAGATTTCAGCTCCAAGTCAAATAAAAAGGCCCCATGGGTCTGAGGGTCCAGCAGTAAAACAGATGCCAATGCCTCTGCTTTAATGTCATTTATGCTGATAAAATCATATCAGTTTCTAATCTTGAACCACTTGAGATTGCCAAGCACTTCAGTGGTAGGAACTAGATTGGATTGGATTCAAGCAATGTTAGTGAGCAATTTGGAAATGGAGGAAGAGTCCATCATGAATTACAATTAGGTGACCACATAAAAATTAAAAATGATTATATTTCAAAGTGATTCTGTTAAAGCAGAGTCTAATTTAAAAGCCTGATGGTGGGAGGAATTCTGGATTTGAAAATACTTAAGAAGTACTTGAGGTAAAAGGAAGTCTGCCTAGTACTGCTGAAGTTGCTAGGTTTTCTGATTTCCTATCTTGATTGATAACTATATTTCACAAAAAGTTAATGGGGAGAAGAATATTAGATACAAATCTACTTTGCATTTATTCATGCCAATGGCCCTCTAGAAAATGAAAGGAGACTATACTTTATTTAAAAGACATTCGGCTAGGGAACAAAAATAGATTAAGTATTTCAATTTGTACATTTCTGTAAGATGCACTGAAAAATAAAGGACCTTGAATTGTGAAGAAAAAAAATGGATTAGTGGCAAACAGAAGCAGAAATGACTAGCCAGTTCTTGGGAAAGAGGTAAAGTTTTTTGAGAGAACAGTTTCAATAGGAGACTGTGTGTTAACAGAGGAATGAGAACTGGCTTTGGAGTCAGGAGACTTCTTCAGTGCTTGCCACCTTTTTAACTTTGGGCAAGCCATTTACCTCCCTTGGTCTCAGTTTCCTCATCTGTAAAATGAAAGAGTTGGACTAAATGGCCTTTGAGGTTCTTTTCCCACCTCTAGAGCTATCATTCTGTGATCTACTTGCAAAAGACAATAGAGACAAGGAGAAAAAACATTTCCCGGTGTTTACCAAGGGCTCAAGTAAAGGACCTTAACAGGGTGCTTACTTTAAAATAACACGTATAAGACTTGGCTATAGTTTCAAAATTCTTTTTCCTAGCTAGTCCAGGTCAGCAATTAGAATCAACTCTAAACAAGCTATTTCCACATGATTTCCATTTGCTATTTAGATTAAGAAAGGAATTAGAAGAGAGACCAAGAAGAACAAATATATGCAACTTACTCATAGTGTTTAATTAGCAATGGCTAATAGTTATATAGTAGTTTTAGACTTTATGTTTTTATCTCTTTTTGAGCTACACAACAACTTTGTGAGGTAGGGGTTATAATTGTACTAATTTTACAGTTGAGGAAACTGTAGCAGACAGAGGTTAAGTGAGGTGCTCAGAGTCACGTGGCTAGGGTCTGAGGTGAGATTTGGACTCAGGTCTTTCTGACTCTAGGTCCAATACTCTATCCACTATATAATCTATCCATTCTATTTGCACTCTCTGTAGTTTCACTTTTTTTTCCTAAGAGATGACAAACATTTTTAAAAGTTTCTGTAGCTGCTGTAGTAGTCCATATGAAAAATACCTGTTAATTTCTTTTTCATTTTCATCTTTTATATTTAATTATATTTCTATTCAACTGATTTTCTTCATTCTATTAGAATTATGAAGTCCTAGAGCTAGAGATGGCTTTTGGAGATTAAACAGGCCTCTCTATCTCTAGGTTTGCACATACTTAAATAGTGTTACACAGATGAAAATCCTTATTATTATAGCAAAGGCTTCTCAGAGAGAATTCCCCAACCCCTTGCGGTAACACTTTCTGAATTTTTAATAGTTTTTAGCAATTAGTTGCTTAGCCATGTCTCCAATGACAAGACTTAGAATTACTGATACTTCCCTCAGTAGTGCTTAAAGAAATTTCACTAGAAGAACTTTGTACTTAACACAGTTCCTGGCACATCCATCTTCAGCAATGCTTTATCTCTCTTTTCCAACTCCTCTCCCCTCCCACTCCACTAGCCAACAAGAATCATTAGCTGACAGATACTGTGAAATTTTTTCACGGTAAGTTAAATATAATGTTTACCCTTTAGAAAAGACCTTAGAAGTTATGGAGTCCAATCCTTTCATTTTGAAGGAATGAAGATTCAGAGATGTTTTGGAATCCAAGTTTTTTTAAGTCCAAAGTTTTGGGGGAGGTTCTTTCACATTTCCGACTCTTACTCAATAGATAATACTTAGGTCAGTGGAAACAGACTATGATCATCCATGATCCTTTTCATTTGGATGATTAGCCAGGCAAGCACATAGTAGCACCTGAGAAAGAACTACACAAAAGACCCAAAGAGAAGACATTCTCAATTCTCATGTTCCATTCTATACCACCAATCTCTCAAACCTAACTGTGGAAGAGTCTGAATTCTTCGAGACTTTACTGAGGCTAAACTGCATAGGGGACTTATGAGGTTTCTGCTTCACCATAGCAAGGTCTTAAATGGTTAAAGATTTTCACCTGTTTATGTAAGGATCTTTGAGTAACTTAGTAATTTCTTGCTTTTCTGGAGACTTGGAGTGGCTAGAAAAATAACTAGGCTCTGAATTAGCTTCAGAGATGTCAAGCAGAGTGGTAAGAATCTGATGAGTTTAGGACAGAAATGGTTCACCAAGTTATGAGTATCCATAGTGAATATTGAGTTGCTTTCTATTTTTTATGTTGTTTGAATAGAATTTATAGCTGAAAAGTATAGGGATGTTGATAAAGTGACCAGAAAGACATGAGTTTAATTCCATTTCTTATTATTTGTGTAACTCTAAGTGAATTAACCTCTCTAGGTCTCAGTTTCCTGGTCTATAAAATTAAAGGGCTGGACTAGATGACCTCTAAAATCCTTCCCAGCTCTAAATCAATGGTCCTTTGATAAGTTGGAAAGAGACAGATTTATGTTTGATATAAAGACAAGCTTCCTAATCATTAGAGCTATCCAAAAGTGGAATGGGCTGCCTCAGGCCTTGGTGGGTCTCTCTTATGTGAGCTCTTCAAGCAGAGCCATTTGTTGGGGATGTTGTAAAAGAGGTTCTTGCTCAGGTAGAGGTGAACTACATGGCTTCTGAAGTTTCATCAACTTTGAGACTTGGTGAGTGTGCAATCTTCCCAAATGTGTTTTTTTGGGGGGGGAGTTTGTGGTGTCTGCTTTTCACAGTTTCCTGGAGTTTAAGATCTTTGTTAGGATCAGGCAAGACAAGGGTTAAACAAGGGATGGTGCCCTTAGGCCCCAAAGCTTCTAGCAAATAGTACTTCTTTTAAGAACCTCCTGTTGACTAAATAGCAGGAGTTGGCTTCAATTCTTCCTCCTCCTCCTCATTCGTCTTCCTCCACTTGGGAAATGTCTTACTGGCCTGGGAAGATTTTTTTTTCCCTTAACAAATGAGTGCCAATGGCTGTCTGATAATGGTAGGAACATAGGATATATTTCAAATGTTATGGCTTTTTTCCCTTTTTTATTAGAACATAAGCTCCTTGTGAGTAGGAATTGTTTCTTTCCTTGTACTTATATTCCCAGACCCTAACATACTCCCAGGAACATAGTATACATTGATTAAACAATAGATTTTCTAAAATCTATGGTCTCACCTCTAATTTTGTGGAATATCTAATCGACTCATATTAGTGGTTTCTCTCTGCTAACAATGATCATCATATTTTAGACTTTTTGTATAAACCATATCAAAGTTTGAAAAAAAACAAAAAGTCAATTTTCAACTAAATATCTTATTAGTTAACTAGTTGCAAAGTAACATTTACTACATTCAATAATATCAGTCCTGGGATATCCTGTGCCCTCTTATCTTTGAACTGAGGAAATGTTTTCAGTATAGTGGAAACTGAAATCAATTTATCATTTGATCAATCAATAACCACTCACTAAGAAAAGCTCATTCTACTAACTGAGGCAATCCCAATGAGCTAGTATAGGTAGAAGAGCTGACTATTAAAAGTGATTTTGCTGGGATAGACAGGCATCAGTTTCTGGGTGGTCTAGATTCCTTCAGATAACCTAATGGAAAAGAAGCACAATTTGTCACTGAAGATTTGTTAGACTTTCTTCCTTTTCTCCCCTAAAATGGAAAGTAATTTCATACACATAGACCCCATGTTGAGTGGTTGCAGCTGGTCTAAATGTGATAAGCTCTTGTTATTGTTATTTTGACCAGGAGTAGTAAATTTGGGATTGTTAAAAAAAATTAGAATCACTTCAATTCAATCCAACCAGTCCTCTTTTTACTACTCACTTTTGACCCTCGCTCATTGTGCATCTATAGTTCCTATAATATGTGTATGTGCAAATATATATATATATGTATACGTATACACATATTCATTTAATGACCTGACCACCTGACTCTATCTAAGACATTTTTCATTCCTTTGAAGTTTCCTATTTCAATTGTTGGTCCAATGTCTTTGGAATAATCACAAATTTCATTGAGCAGGTGTTGGATTACTCTGAGCTAAATAAAATCAGTGAAAAGTTATTGGTAAACATTAGCATCTGGAGGATCTCTTCCTCATCCTTCTCATAACATGAGTTGACAAGCACATAGTGCCTTAAGGTATAAAAAACATTTTGCATATAGTATCTCATAGGATATTCCCAACAACCCTATGAAGTATGTATGAGAAGTATTGTTTCCATGTTAAAGCTGAGGTTTGGAAAAGTTAGATGGCTTGCTCCTGGTCATCCAGCTAGTAAGAGTTGCATTTGGGTTTTAAAATCAGATCTTCCTGACTCTAACTGAATATTGTATTTATTATGCCATTCTGCCTTTCAGTGTTGATGTGGAATACCTCTTCCATTTTATCCAGTACAGTAGAGGTGTCAAAGACACAGCCCATGGGCCATACCACATTTGTGATTCTCAGCTACTTTGAAATGCAATTGGGGAACATTTAGCAAAATAAGTTTAAAAAATGCAGTAGAATGTGGAAAATATTAATATATGGTTTTCTAAGTCAATACATGCCTGCAGAGATCTTTACATAGGGATTAGTGGGTCAGTCTATTTTATTTTGATACCACCGCTATATAGTACCAATTCTGTGACAATCACAAACCCTCTTAGGCAGCACACATGTGCTCACTTCACACTTTACTTGACATTAGTAGTCAAAAGGTTTAACATGTTTATAGCCGTGATTAAATTTATCAAGGAATCTTTATGACATTAATATATAAACACATGAGAGGTTCCTTGTTGAAGGAGAACCTTTAAGGCAGTATTTTGTTCTGCTTGGTTAAATGTTTTTAAAATATCAACACACAATAAACACAAAAGGATTTTATATTCTCCAAGTCTATTGCACAATTAGGGGAACTTAAACATGAAATCTTTTGTAGAGTGTGTTTTTTTAAATGAAAAATTGCCCATTCCATTCTCATATTTTCATCAAGGATATTCTCCATATGGATGTGGTTAATTTCTATCAAGGTTTTATAAAGAGGAGGCAGTATGCATATGTGTTAGAAAT
Source organism: Phalanger gymnotis (assembly GCA_028646595.1). Taxonomy (NCBI): domain Eukaryota; kingdom Metazoa; phylum Chordata; class Mammalia; order Diprotodontia; family Phalangeridae; genus Phalanger; species Phalanger gymnotis. The sequence continues at coordinate 228,618,383 of CM053622.1, read as the reverse complement.
TATGAATGTCTTCTTAGTCATATTTTTTGGGGTAATAATATTATATGCTTTCCCTTTTGTATCTTCTTCCTGAGACAGTTCATAAAATTATCCCCCAAGCGTTTCAAGATACTGTTACCTCTAGCACAGATACCTTCTGTGTGGAGCTGGTCAGGACAAGCTACTCTTCCCACCCTTGCCACTAGAAGTACCTGAGTTCAAATCTGGCCTCATACATTTACTAGCTGTGTGTCCCTGGGCAAGTCATTTAACCCTGTTTGCTTCAGGTCCTCATCTGTAAAAAAAAAAAAAATGAGCTGGAAAAGGAAATGGCAAACCACTCCGGTATCTTTGCTATGAAAAACTCCAAATGGGGTCATGAAGAGACAGACATGACTAAATAGACAAAACAATATATAATGATAGTGAAAAAGATGATAAGGATCCCCGTATGGTAGTTTCCATTCTGCATTGGCAATGAAACTGGATCAATGTAGAAATGACAATTTCTCCTCTCTCCCAAGTAATCTGGGTGTTTAGCAGACTGAGAATCCAGTGAGATTCAGTTGTATGTTACTGCAACCAAGGAAGCTATTGTGATGTTAGGCTGTATTAAGACAGGCATAGTATCTAGGACTAGGGAGCTAAAAAAAAAACCCACTCTACCTATTTTACTTACCCCATGTCAGATTAGATCTGGATGAAGGTATTTACTTCTAAGTACTACATTTTAGGAAGAACGTTGCTACATAAGAGAGCATCCTGAGAAAGTCTTCAAGGTTGGTGATTGGCATTGAATTTATTTTACTTGAGGTTTAGTTCAGTAAATCAATCGCAAACCTTTATTAAGCATGCATTATGTACTATACACTATGCTAAGCCCTAGAGATAAAAAAGAAACAATCCTTTTCCTTCAAGGACTTAATATTCTTTTGGGGAAGGCAACATGTATATGTAAATGTATATATCTATATGTGTATATGTATACATATGTGTACACATACCTATATGATAACTTGTGGAGAAAAAATAGTAGTAGCTGGGGATTTCAGGAGTAGAGTAGCCTCAAGCACGAGGTGCTTGGGTTGAGCTTTTAAAGGAAACTAGGGATTTTAAGAAGCAGAGGTACGTATTTGTGAGGGGTGTACATTTGAGACATGGAGGATAACCAACAGAAAGACATAGAGAAAGGAGACGGAATGTTGTGGGTGAATAGAGTTAGAATAGATGGTTTCTTTGGATCCTTCTAAGTAGGAGATAATTAATTTTGAGACAACAAAAATCCTACAAAACATCGTCTTTCCACTAACTGTATTAAGCACAGTACTCAACTCTAGGAACTGACATGTGTTATGTGATCTCAGTTGTTGTGAAAGTCCCTATAGAAATTCACAAGTTGTTATGTCTTAGATGACAGGAGAGTTTCATAGGACAAACTTTATCAACAATGGAAAAAATGGTATAATCTATGAAGTCTACTATGCATCAAATTCTTAAATATAGCTCATTACCGGTTCCCATTAAATTACTTTAATATATTATTATCTCCAACTTCCTTAACTTTAGCATGTACTAGAAAATGTTAATTAAATAACTTACTAATTAGTTTATTTAGCACTTAATTACTGGAAATTATTAAAACATTGCTGCGAATTTGCTCACAGAATAGACATTTGCTAATTTTATATAATTGAATTTGAAAGTAATTTCCTTTGGGACGCTCATGGCATTGTAGGAATAATAACTTTAAAAATAACTAGCTGCCATAGGAAACCATCTGTCCCTTGACCATGCAGGTCTTAATGTGTGTGTGGTTTTTAAAAATAAGAGTTTAATCACATGATGGAAGTAATTTATCTATAAGTTTTCAGTACTTTAAAATATATGGCTGGCTTGAAATTTCATAAAGTAGACTGAGTCAGGGAGTGAATGCTTGGGAAGCAGTTCTTGCCATTTGGGTTATAGAAAGTCAGTCCATTGTGTAATCAATACAACAATTAGCCCGAAGGACAGTTTTACAAAATCATAGCATCTCAGGGTTGAAGGGCCTACATATTCAAACTCATATCTTTCCTTATCCTATCACATTTCTAAATGTACAAATTAAATCCACCTTGTTAGATTTTAAGCTAAATTTCAAGTTAGTCATATCTGACTAACAATTTCTTCCCACAAGTCACTGAGTCTCCACTTTCAGAATGTGAGTAATGGGGATTCCTTTACTCACAGGGGCAGCTCATTCTACTTTTGAACAGTTCTAATTGTCATGAAGTTGTACCATATATGGAACCTTATCATAACTTCTACCAACTGCCCCTCATTCTTTTCTACTTCTCTGGCTGTCTTGTCATTGGCAAATGGAGAAGTGCTCCGGCAATTTCAAGGGAACCTCTTAGTATTTTCCTACTACTGCAATAGAGCCAGCCAATACCACCTCATCTCCTGGGACCAGCCAATGAGAAAAAGGCAGAGGGGCTAACAGAATCTCACTTTGTGGTCTGAGGGATTGTGGAAGGAAGATGCCATCTTGAAGCCTCTAGTAGTGAACAGTGGCATGGGTCTTCTGGGTAGGGATATTTAGTTATCTTGTTCTAGGAATTAAAAGATTAAAAAGAACATAGTCTTTGACCTTAAGGAGCTTAAAATCTAACAAGGTAGATTTAATTTGTGCATCTAGAAATGTGATAGGGTAAGGAAAGATACAGTCAGAGTATTACAGGAACACTGGAAAATGGAGAAAGAGGGAAGACTTTATGAAGAGGTAAAACCTAGGCTGAGCCATGAAGGAAGAGAAGAATTTCAACTTTTAAAAATCTGGGTCTTTGTATCCATTTGGAACTCAACTTGGTGTATGGTATAAAGTGTTGGTCTAAACCTAATTTTTTCTATATTTCTATCTGGTTATCCTAACAGTTTTTATCAAATAGTGAGCCCTTACTCTAGTAGCTGCAGTCTTTGAATTTATTGAACACTGTACTAGATTCCCTTACTTTTGTATGTTGTGTACCTAATCTATTCCATTGGACTAATGAAGAGCACTGCCCCTTCATGACAGAGACAACTATGCATAATCAGATGAACATAAGGAAGTTGGGAATTTGTTTTGCTTGACTATGCTTAAAAGATAAAAAATTCTATATTTCCTTTACTTTTTTTCTTTTTTCACCTCAGAAGATGAAGGTGAGAGAAAAAAATAAATGCTTCTTAACTGAAAAAAATTATTGTTGTTGCTGTTTCTATATTTTATTATTTAAAATAATTTTTATCATTTTTATATTCTAGGCTTGGGCATAGACTATGTAAATAGACATATGGAAGATGCAGGAGTAGTCTAATTTGGCTAAAATATGGGGCACAACAGGAGGAGTGTTAGGAGATAAAGCTAGAAGGTAGATTGAAGCAACATTGCGAAGGCCCTTAAATTACAGTCTGAAGAGTTCATGTTTTTTACTACATGTAGGCTAATAGTCTCCACTATTTTTTGATCATGTACTCTTATCAAGAAAAACAATTTTTAAGCATGTGGCCCCACATATTTCTAAGTATTTGTTTAGAAATCATATATAAGTACTGTTATAGTACTTGTTGTAGAAATATATTATATATATATTCAAACATATAGAAAAGTAGAAATTAAAGAGATGATAACAATGAAACAACATTTTTTTGCTTCTACTAAATTTAATCATTTTCTACATGATGTCAAAAGTGGAGTAGTATTTTTATTATTTTTTAAAAATTGGATTTATTTTTTTTAAAATAGCATTTTAATTTTTTCTCCAGTTACATGTCAAGAACATTCTTTTTAGAGGAGGGAAGGAAGGGCAATTGGAGTTAAGTGACTTGCCTAAGGTTACACAGCTAATAAGTGTGTCAAGTGTCTAAGGTCAGATTTGAACTCAGGTTCTCTCGATTCCAGGGCTGATGCTGTACTCACTGTGCCACCTAGTTGCCCCCAAGAACATTTTTAGAACTCATTTCAACAAGATTTTGAATTTCAAGTTTTTCTCCCTCTCTCTCTCCCTCCCCTCCCTTGAAAATGCAAGGCAGTTTAATATAGTTTATACATGTATTATGTAAAATCATGTAAAAATCATGTAAAATATTTCTGTAAGAAACAGATCAAAAGAAAAACATGAGAAAAAGTAAAGTAAGTGAAAATATATGCTTCAATCTGCACCAAAGTCCAGTTCTTTGTCTGGATATGGATAGCGTTTTGCTTCCTGGGTCCTTTGTACTTGTCTTGGATCACTGCATTGCTGAGAAGAGAGGGGTCATTCATAATTGTTCATAACACAATATTGCTGATACTATGTACATTGTTTTCCTGGTTCTGCTCATTTTACTTTGCATCAGCTTGTACAAGTCTTTCCAGGTTTTTTTCTGAAATCTGACTATTCACCATTTCTTATTGCATAATGATTTTCCATTACATTCATACACCACAGCTTGGCCAGGCATTCCCCAATTGATGGACATACCCTAAATTTCCAATATTTTGCCACCACAAAAAAGGATTCTATAAATAGTATTCCACATGTAGGTCCTTTTCCTTTTTATGATCTCTTTGGGATACAGATCTAGTGGTGGTATTGCTGGATCAAAAGGTGTGCACAGTTTGTTTGCCCTTTGGGCACAGTGGAATGGTATTTTAAAAAGAATAACATTTATACTGGTAAAAACATTTTTTTTGCTCTTACTAAAATATTATTTTAAGTTATATTTTACAAAGTGTTTGAATATGCTTCATTAAAGAACATTCCTATGAATTTTCTAGGCAATGGTGTCAAACTCAATAGAAATAGGAGCCATTAAATCATGCATAATGATCCCTGTGGATGCATATTAAATTAGAAAACCACATAGTAATATTATCTTTGTTTCCTTATATTTTTATTTATTTTTAGAAATTTTCTCAATTACATTTTCATCTGGTTCAGGCTGCACTTAAGAGGGGGTTGTGGGCTGCATACAGTTGGAGGGCCACGTCTTTGACACCTCTGTCCTAGGGGATAGGGCAGACTGAAAAATAATGATAATGTAATTAATTTCTCAGTTCAGGTCAATGTAACTAGTCAAGCAGGTGAATTTCTTTTTTTTAAGATATCTTTTAATAATAGCCCTAAATTTATATAAGACAACAATCACATAGAAGGTCATAACAGTCAGTAAACAGAACAACTTCTCAGCAGGAATCATTTTTCTCCTTGTATAGATATTTACCATGCACAATGCAAAAGCAGGCAAAAGTTGATTGTCTCTCATTTCACTTTAGCAGAAAGTTTTCAATGTAAAACCATTCCTCTTTCTTTATGGGATTCACCTTAATGTATAACATCATACTTTAATTTACTCTCCCAGGTTGGATATTTTAGTAGTAGTTTTGTGTGTGTGAGTAATAGCAAGAAGGCTCTATGGTGGGACTGTGGTGTATACGAAGGAAAGAGATGTATAACAACATTGGAAAGGTTGCTTGAGGCCAGGTTGTAAAAGACTTGAAATGCCAAGGAAGGGATTTTATATTTGATCCTTCATGTAATGGAGAGTCATTAGTGTTCGTTTAAGAAGTAGAGGAGGTGGCATGGTCGAACCAATGTTTTAGGCTAATCACTTGGCAGCATGGTGGAATATGGGAGAGATTTGATACAGGAAGACCAATTGGGAGACCATAGTAATAGTGAATGTAAGAGCTCATGAATACCTGAACTAGAGTGATTACCACATGTAAGTGAAGAGAAGGGGGGTCTCTTGGGTAAGAGAGACGTTGTAGAGGTAAGACCAAAATTTGGCAGCTGCGTGGATACATACAGTTAGTGAGAGGAAGGAGTCATTGATAATCTGGGAAAGTGGAACGATGGTGGTACCCTTGATAAAAATAGGTAAATCTGGAAGAGGAGTGAGGGAATGATAACGTCACATTTTGTTATATATCATATGTGGATTGTAACCCTACTTATCCTGCCTACATATCCTGCAGGACTCACTCTGCCTCACCCAATATTAAATGGGGGAGGGGGAGGTATTCAGGGCACTGGCCAGAGTGGTGTGCAAGGAGGCTAATTTTTCCAACTGCAACTGCTCAGCTGTAGCTGTCAGAGCCCAGATCATAAAAAGGTTATAATGGCCCTGAGAAGCATACTCTGGTGGAAAAACGAGGCAGATTGGCAGCTCATAGAGCAGTAGGAGAGGGCCAGGTGGGGAGAGAGCAGTACTGAGCCATAATGGCTGAAAGGTAGTGTGATTGTAATGGACATAAGACTAATTGTTAGCTATTTCAGGAAGAGGGGAATGTGATCCATCTTCTCACTGTCTGATTGCTTAACTTCATACCCTTTGGATTATGCCCTAGATCCCAGGGCTAAAGCTGCCACTTTGGAGACCACTGTTATAAGCAATAGGAAACTGCTGAAAGTTTTTTTTTTTACTTTTTTTTTAATTTATTTTTTTATTTTTAGTTTAAACATTCCACAGGTTCCACAGGTTTTTTGTGTTCCAAATTTTCTCTCTCCTTCTCCTTCCCCTTGCCCTGCAAGATGGAATATAATCCAATGTAGGTTCTACATTTACCTTCACATTGAAATTATTTACATAATAGTCCAGTTGTAAAGAGGAATTATAACCAGTGGAATGAGTCATGAGAAAGAAGAAATGAAACCAAAAAAGAAGGAAAAAAAGAGAGCAAATAGTTTGCCTCAATCTGCATTCGGACTCCATAATTCTCTCTCTGGATGTGCATAGCTTTTTCCATCACGAGTCTTTTGGAGCTGTCTTTGAACCTTGTATTGGCGAGAGGAGTCAAGTCTACCAAAGTTAGTCCTTACAGAGACTGTGTGTCTGTAATCGTGTATAATGGTCTCCTGGTTCTGCTCCCCTCACTCAGCATCAGTTCATATAAGTCTTTCCAGGTTGTAATGAAATCCATCTGTTCCTCATTTCTTATTGCACAATAGTATTCCATTACATTCATATACCACAATTTGTTTAGCTATGCCCCAATTGATGGGCCTCCCCTTGATTTCCGATTCTTTGCCACCACAAAGAGAACTGCCATAAATATTTTTGTATATATGGGTCTATTTCCCACCTGTATGATCTCTTTGGGATATAGCCCTAGAAATGGTATTGCTGGGTCAAAGGCCATGCACAATTTTTATAGCCCTTTGGGCATAGTTCCAAATTGCTCCCCAGAATGTCTGGATCAGTTCACGACTCCACCAACGGCGTAGCAATGTTCTAATTTTCCCACATCCTCTCCAGCATTTATCATTTTCCTGTTTTGTCATGTTAGCCAATCTGACAGGAGAGATACCTAAGAGTTGTTTTGATTTGCATTTCTCTAATCAATAGTGATTTAGAGCATTTTTTCATGTGACTTTAGATATCTTTAATTTCTTCCTCTGGAAATTGCCTGTTCATATCCTTTTGCCATTTCTCAATTGGGAAACGACTTGTATACCTGGAAATTTGGCTCAGTTATCTGTATATTTTACATATGAGGCCTTTATCGGAGACATTGGTTGTAAAGATTTTTTTCCCCTATTTTCTGCTTCTCTCCTAATCTTTGTTGCATTGCTTTTGTTTATATAACAGCTTTCAATTTAATGTAATCAAAATTATTGACTTCGTATTTTGTAACACTCTCTATCATTTGTTGGGTCATGAATTCTCCCCTTTCCCATAAATCTGACAGGTAAACCATTCTTTGCTCTCCCAAATTGCTTATAGTATCAGCCTTTATTCCTAAATCATGAATCCATTTTGACTTTATTTTTTTATATGGAGTAAGATATTGGTCTATGCCCAGTTTCTGTCATACTATTTTCTAATTTTCCCAACAGGTTTTATGAAATAGTGAATTTTTAACCCAGAAGCTGGATTTTTTTGGTTTATCAAAGAGTCAACTGCTATAGTGGTTGACTATGGTGTCTCGTGTACCTACTCTATTCCACTGATCCACCACTCTGTTCCTTAGCCGCTACCAAGTAGTTTTGATGACTGCTGCTTTATAATACAGTTTAATATCTGGTATGGCTAGGCCACTCTCCCTAGCATTTCTTTTCATTAATTCTATTGATATGTAATGAGGGTAAGCTATATGCATCCCCAATAAGATTGGGGGTGAAACAAGGATGTCCATTATCACCCCTATTATTCAATTTGGTACTAGAAATGTTAGCTGTAGCAATGAGAAGAAAAAGAAATTGAAGGAATTAGAATAGGTGAAGAAACTAAATTATCACTTTTTGTAGATGATGTGATGATTTACTTACAGAATGCTAGAGAATCAAGTAAAAACTACTTGAAACAATAAAAAACTTTAGTAAAGTTGCAGGATATAAAATAAACCCACATAAATCCTTGGCATTCCTATATATTACTAACAAAGCCCAATAGCAAGAAGTAGAAAGAGAAATTCCATTTAAAGTTACTGTAGGCACTATAAAATATTTGGGAATCTACTTGCCAAGACAAACCCAGGGCCTATATGAAAACAATTACAAAACACTTTTCACACAAATAAAGTCAGATCTAAATAAATGGAAAAACATCAATTTCTCATGGTTAGGCCAAGCTAATATAATAAAAGTGACAATTTTACCTAAATTAATTTACTTATTCAGTGCCATACCAATCAAACTACCAAAAATTACTTTACAGAGCTGGATAAAATAATAACAAAATTCATCTGGAAGAACAAAGGTCCAGATTATCAAGGGGATTGATGAAAAGAAATGCTGAAAGTTTTTAGCCTGCAAAATGTCTTGGTCAGACCAATGCCTTACGGAGATTATTTTGGCCACCTAATGAAGGACAGATTGGAGAAATAAGAACTTGGAAGCAAGGAGACAGAAAACCTCTAAGAGTGATACAGGAAAAGGAGACATTAGTGTGTCTGGGAGTCATCAAAAAAGACTGTGTGGAGGTGAGACTTGCATTATGAATGGGTATAATTTGGATCAAAAAAGGGAATTTTAGACAAGGGAAAAGGAGCATAAAAGGGCAGGTGGGAATCATTGTGCCTGAAAAAGACTAGTCTTGCCAGCCTAGAAAATATATTTTGGACAGAAGCATTGCTTACTGAGCTCACAGAGATTTGAAGTAATATGTCTCTTTGTTTTCTGTACTTAGCCATGTGCTCTGGGAAATCCTGGGAAGCTTGGGCTCTGCCAGGCAGGGAAGCATTATTTTATCTTGTATCATTAGCTCATGAAGTCCCCAACACCAATATGTTCAAGGGAATGATTTTACTAATAGTTAATTAGATTATGGCTTATAAGACTAGAGGTTATCCAAAAAGAAGGAAAGTTAAAAAAAGGTACTCAATGTATAAATGAACCAGGTTATGGGACAGGAAATTTAGTCCTACATGCAGAAGAAAGGCTAAATACAGGGAACACAGTCATTCAATAACAGAGTAGGATTCAGTTCTTAAGTTGTAACTTCCCTATATTCTGCAGAGAGGCTAATACTTAAACCACAAATATTTTTGCAAGATTAATGATTGGGTAAGGCCTGTTGTCCTTGTAATCAAGAAAACTTGGATTCAAGTCCTATATCTGAGACATACTGACTACATGAACCTGGATAAATCACTTACATTCCCAAAGCCCCAGGCAACTTCTAAGACTATAAATTGCAGAGTAGGCCCTAATTTGCTTAGATAGAGGGAATTTCCTCATTGGGACTTTCTTACACAAACTGGGAATTTTATATTTCATTTTAGTATTAGAGTATCTAAATAAATTTACTGGAGAAATGGCCAGTCTGGGACCAATCTTATTCTTGGCAATGGCCAATTTGTTCAGCATGGAAGCTTCCCCTTCTATTTGTTGCCATACTGGTAGTGGACCCTGCTGCCTTCACTTCTAATGTGCTGTTGCTGTTTCATTTGAAGATAGAACATATTTGTCTGGAGATAGCTACCTGGCCAACACAACTCAGGAAAAGACACACAAAAGAGGTCAATGACAGTAGCATCCCAAGGCATTAGCTTGCTTAGTAAATTCAAGTTCCCCTTGGAAGAAACTTTGTCATGACACTTGGGTAGAAAAGGACCTGTCCTTCCCTACCAGTAGCCTTGAGTCATATGCTATTATTTAGACAGTTGTCAATCGTAGCCAAAAGGAATGAGAGAAACAGAAATGTCATCAGCTCCTCTGGCTCAGTAAACAATTAGGGTTCTTTGTCATCTCAGGGCCAACCCTTTAGCTTGGAGTCACACTTGGTCAGGCACAGGGCCTGCTCAACCCAAAATTTCCACATAGTTCCTTGGAAGCAGGGAAGAAGATCTAGCATGGTCTATGGTCAGAGAGGAGGAAGGAATCCTAATAGAGATTAAAATAAAAATGGGACCTAGATTTTGTTGGCTCTTGAATGATAGAATGACAAAATTCTTTCAATAAATACTTTGTAACTACTACTATACACAGTGGAGGATGATATAATGAAAGTAGTGCTATAGTCTATTATTCACTAAACATTTAGGAAGCACTTAACAGGTACAAGTCTCTCTGCTAGGCAGGGAGGATAAAAGACAATGACAAAATAATCCTTGTCCTCAAACATTCACATTCTATTGGTAGGCAGATGTGAGGGGAAGGATAATGCATTATGTAAATAAGCAAGTAAATACAAAGTATATGCAAAATAAATGCATAGTTTTTTTTT
>CM053622.1:228574112-228607236 GCA_028646595.1 Phalanger gymnotis | reverse complement strand
TTTTTGCTGCCTGGCCATGTTGCCAGCCAACTCACTTGACTCTTGAGTTTTTCAGTGGGGTATGACTGCTTGTTGACTAAAGAGTTCTATTTTCCAAGCCTGGGGGGATGCACCAGCTCTGCCACAGCAGTACTCCTCCTTCCCCAAGAACCCCCAACCTGGACTGGACTTAGATCTTCAGTAGGCTCTTCACTTCTGCTCTGATCAGCCACTTAATTCCTCCCACAAGGTGGGCCTGGGGCCTGAAGCAGCTGAAGCTGTAGTTCTAAAGCTGCCCCACCTTTGCCGCCCCTGGAGCTGTGGCCAAACCACAAACTCTATCCCAGTCCCCAGCAGCTTCTCCCACTAACCTACTCCGTTGTCCTTGTTCATGGGTTGAGAAGTCTGGTACCTGCCGCAGCTCACTGATTCAGAGCGCTAGGGCACGCTCCACCCAGCTCCCAGTCTGGTCGGTCCAGGCCTCCCATGCTGGGCTCTGCTCCGCTCAGCTCTGCTCCCCTCTGCTCCCAGCTCCATGCAGGATAGACCTTACCCAGAGACCATCCAGGCTGTCCTGTGCTAGAGCCCTGCCTCCCTATGCTATTTTGTGGGTTCTGCAGTTCTAGAATTGGTTCAGAGCCATTTTTTATAGGTTTTTGGAGGGACTTGGCAGGGAGCTCACACTAGTCCCTGCTTTCCAGCTGCCATCTTGGCTCCACTCCCAATATTAATAAATAAAAGGCTGCTCTTCTTGCGGTCAGAGGAATGACCACAGTCTTCTATCTCCTTTTCCCTTCTTCCTTTAAGGAGTTGGGAAGACCACATAAACTAATGTCAGGCTTAAAAGACTGAATCCAATCCTTTCTTTCATAACAATTGTATCTTACATTTTAAGGGTGTTGTTAAGAACTGGAATAGTAGAATCATAGAGCTAGAGTCACAAGATACTCCAGAGGTTACCTAGTTCAACCCCTTCATTTTATTGATGAGAAAATTCAAACTCTGAGAAGTTGTAACTTGTTCAAGGCCACACAAACAATACGTGTCAGAAGCAGTATTTGTACTGAAGTCTTCTGGATACAGAGCTAGTGGGAATGACACCATATCAGGCTATATCCCCAATTATATTCTCATTATAAAGAAATCATTTTTGACAGATTTGTATGTTTGTGCTGAGGTAGGAATTTCCCATGGAAGTCCATCCTAGTGAATGTGCTGAATAGTCCCCACTCAATCTGGTTCTTTGTGTGTGCCAAGCAAAATTGTGTGTTTCTTTAATGAAAGATTGCTCCAAATTATTAATAATAAGAGAAATTCAAATCAAAACAACTCTAAAGTTTTACCTCATTAATATGCTGCCAGATGCTTTATTGGTCACTGCTGACAAAGATCCTTAAATGAAAAGTGTACTGTCCCTGAATGGATTTGAGGTGTTGCAGCCTTGTTAAAATTTTCTGGAGGAAAGGAGTTAGATAATTGGCAGAGAAAATTAGAGAGTCACATTAACAATATGTTCCCCAGAAAGATAATAGACTTCCCTGATGTCAATATCACACTGACAAATAGTTGTTTCATTACCCTTTAGCAGAGAGTTACCAAAAACCTCTGTTCTTCCTCCTCTATCTCTCTCCCGATCGTACCTTGCTACCTGTTAATCAATGGAGGAAAAAAAAAGATTATTCCTTTCTAAAAGGTTGTAGTTCTAGTCCTCTATGGGAAGAACTCTATGCCTGTTACTTAATATTTAAATATTCAGTAGTCTTTCTTACTTTCTCTCTCCTCTGTGTGAGATTTTTCCATGTTTCTACCACAAGTCATAATTGTTGTTTGGTTCTTCACATCTTTTACTTACTTGTCATTACCTTGAGCGCTGCATGTATTATATCAAAGAGCCCTTCATTCATCCCAATAACCTGAGGACCTGAGTTACGTCCCTTTAACCCTCTCTTTTAGGAAATAGACCAATCTGCATTTTGAACAACTCCTTCATGGAAGAAACACAGACAGAATGCCCTTTTTGCATACCACTAAAAATTGCCATTGCCCTCTATAACTTCTGAAGCAATATCTTTGATGAATCAGTGTTACCATGACATTAACAATCTATTAGAGACAAAGTCATGCGGATACTGAGCTTCAAGGGCAGGCTATCTAGTTCTCTGAATAGATTAATTTGGAGACTCAGTCATAGAGGAATGGGATACATGGAAGTACCAAGAATAACAAAATTTCTGAGTTGGAAGGGACTTCAGAGGCCATCTAGTCCAACCTGTATCTCAAGAAAAGAAATATCCATCCAAGCTTTGCCTGAAAACTTCTAGTGAAGGAGAATCCATTACTTCTCAAGGCAACTCATCCAATTTTTTGAAGGAACTGAATCACAAGGCAATAAACTATCATACTGTACCATACTGTGGCTTTGTGGTACCATGGTCAGATGAGGAATTGAGAGTAAGACTAACTCAATATTAGGCCAGTTAGATACTAAAGCAGGCTTCCTGATATAAAGCTGGGGATGGAGAAGGCAGTAAATTGAATCATTCAGTCATCCCAACTCATTTAAATTAACTACCATAACAAGGTGGACATACCTCTCTTGAATGAATGACTCAAAGGCATTTTAACTAAGCACCATAATATATTCAAATTGGTTAAGGATATTCAGGTTCCTGTGAGGCTTGTATAAAAGCTAATTTCACATTCAGGCACTTGGGGATCCAGCAGGGTAGAGGAGAGAGCAGTTTCAGTCAAACCTCTGAGAAGGAATCACTTGGAGGAAGAGAAAGAAGTCACTGTGGAGAGAATAGGCCTGGATAGGACACCACAGTGATCTAGGCAGCCAAGGTGAAGAATGAGGACACTAGAAGTGAGGAACCGAAGAGAGAATGGAGTGACCAGAGAAAAGGAATCAGGGCATATATTGAGTACAGACTCCTCCTTTACAATTTTTCTGCCTACTTTCACCTCACTAGACAAGCAACCTAGAACTTGCCTACTCCAAGGCTTTCCCAGGATGTTCTAAGCCCAGAAGTGGTAGAACTAGAGTACATATTGCCCTACCACTTACTTCATTGATGCCTGGGAAACAGGAGTTTTAGTATGTAATCCCAGATGTTCCTATTTAAGAAACACTAGTTACGGCCAACTAGGTGGCCTGGTGGATAAAGCACTGGGCCTATAGCCAAGAAGACCTGAGTTCAAATGTGACTTCATACACTAGCTGTGCAATGCTGGGCAAATCACTGTTTATCTCAGTTCCTCATCTGGAGAAGGAAATGGCAAATCACTTTCTTTTCCAAGAAAACGTCCCCAAAAAGGGTCATAAAGAGCCAGACATGATGGAAAAATGCCTAAACAACAACAAAAGTTAGATTTAGAGCTTTAAGTTTATCTGACCTAACCACCTTATTTTACAGATGGAGAAACTGAGGCCTATAGTAATAAAGTCACTTACCTGAGATCAAAAAGAAATTAAATGGCAGAGCTGAAAATCAGACCAGGTCCAGAATTCTTGAAAGTGCCTCTGTGCCTGTCGAACTAAATAACTTTAGGTCAGTCACTTACCTTCTCTCAGTTTCCTTGTATGCTAAATATACAAAATAGTACTGTCTATTTTGCAGGGCTGTTGAGAGGTTCAAATAAAATAATTTATGTTTAGCACTATGAAAGCCAGTTGCAAGTGATATTTTTTTCTTCATGGAAAACACAGGGATCATATTTGGAAAAACCATTTGTTGTTAGCATTTCTGGATAATGAGCTTTTGGAGATGCCCCAATCACCATTAAGTATTTCTCCAGAGAATGTCTCTAGAAACAACAAGCTGCTTGAATATATTTGAAAGGTAACCAACCAATTGGCTGGAATGTGAAACAATTTGCCTTTTAAGTTTTAAAAAAAGAGGAACCCGTCACATCTATGATAACCTAAGAAACAACTCCCCCAAAGACCTCAAAAATAACAAGAGAAATTAATGATGTAAATAAGAACAAATTATTCAGGAATGTGTAAGACTGAGCTGACCAGTAGTTATTTCTGCATATCCACTCAGAATACAATGGAGTAAATTAGATGATGTGGAATACTAAGGAACACCTCCTCCAGATAGCTTACTTGGGTCAAGGTGAACTGGGGAAATTAATTTGATCATTCAAAATAATTGAGTTTCCTCAATTAATTCATTACATTAATTATTTATTTTATATCAGAATCATTTTTCAATATGCCACCCCAATTGAATCTACCTTTTGTCAAGTGGCACAGTGGATAGGGCTCTGGGCCAGAAGTCAGGAAGAAGAGTCTAACCTCAACTCAGATGCTTCTAGCTGCTGTGTGATCTTGGGCAAGTCATTTAACTGCTGTTTGCCTCAGTTTCCTCACTCAACTACAAAATGGAAAAAATAATATCACCTATCTCCCAGAGTTGTTGTAAGGAACAAATGAGATAACATTTTTATTTATATTTGTGTTGTAAGGAGCAATTGACATGTTTTTATTAATATTTCTATTGTAAGGAACAATGGACATAATGTTTTTTATTTATATTTATGTTCTAAGGATCAAATGAGATATTATTTGTAAAGTGCTTAGCATAGTGTCTGGTACATAGTAGGTGCTATATAAACGCTGACTATTATTATTATTAAATTAAAATCTGAGCAAAACCTGACTGACGAAGCAACAGTTTCTAATACTATATGCATCCACCTATATCCATAGCCCCCAATATGTCTACTGATGGATGGAAGTTTATGTTTCTTCCTCTTTTCTCTGGGAACATGACTGGTCATTGCAATTAAATAAGTTTTGCAGCCTTCTAATGCATATTATTTCCGCTTACATATTTGTAGTCATCGTTGATATTGTTCCCCTGGGTTCTGTTCAATTCGCTCTGTATCAGTTAGTTCATTCAAGCCTTCTCCTGTTTCTATGCATTCTTCATTCATCATTTCCCATGGGACAATTTACTATTCTATTACATACATATACTATAATATTTTCATCCATTTCTTAAAGCATAAGTCTGGACAGATCGTTCTATTACTCAATAAAATCTAATGGCTCCTTGTTATTTCAAGGATCAAAAACCAAATCTTCTACCACTCAAATTACCGTATTAAAACAATAAGCATTTGCATAGCCCCTACTATGTGCCAGGAGTTATGCTAAGCATTTTATGCATATCTGTGTATATATTTTATATCCCCTAAAATTACCTTATAATACATACATATGTATTGTATATGCTTACATGTATACGTGTTGTCTCTCCCAATAGAACATAAGCCCCTTGAGGGCAGTAACATTTTTTTTTGTCTTTGTAATTTGGCATATAGTAGACACTTAAATTTCTTATTTGTTGATTGATCTGAGGAGATAGAGATCAATGGACACCTATTCTTTCCAGTTTTTTGCCACCACAAAAGTGCTAACAATATGCCATATTTCAAGCAGATGTTCTATGAAAACTTGCCTTATCCATTCAGTATATAATACCTTTCTTCTTGTCTGACATATTTGGGATATATTTCAATAGTAAAATCATTTGGTCAGATGGTTTAGTGGCTTTTCTTTTTAAATTCTAAGTTGTTGGGTTTTTCCAGAATTGTTGGCTCAATTCAAAGTTCCACCAACACTGTATGAGTAAGCTTTGTTTTTTCTCCAAATACATACTAAAATTGGATTTTTTTAAAAATAGAGCTAGTGTGTATACAGATATTAATTTGTGTGGAGGGAGGGTAATTGTTTTCCTCCTCCAGAATTTAAACATAGTAGTAGAAAAGCTGACACTATAGCTACTTGTCTTGATTTAGAATAACCATATTTCAAAATTAGATCATATGAAGGCTGGTTTCTAGCAGTTATAAACCATATGTAGGCTATGTAGAACACCAATTAGCATACTTTAAAGAAGCGATCCTTACTTCAATCCTTCAAAAACCTGTTACTCCATAGATGTGGATATCCCCTCCACCAACGCATAGAATAAGATCTCTATGATGGACATTAAAGTTGCTGTGACCAAAAATGCCATCATCTTGTGAACAAACTCATGATGAAATTCATAGAACATAGTCTGGTTCTTAAATACAGTTCCTCCACTGGTCTATACACATATACGTGTGTGTGTGTGTGTGTGTGTGTGTGTGTGTGTGTGTGTGTGTAATTTATTAAAATTGATCGAATTTTGAAATTAATTATTTTTTAATATTTTAAATACTAGTTAAATGCCAGTTATGTGCAATGCATTGTTCTAGGTACTAGGAGATAGACCAATGAATACACCATGATCCCAGTCCTCAAGGAATTTACAGTCTGAGAATTTAAGGCAATAAGAAGAATAATTCTAAGACAGGTTAGAATGTGATAAGTGAGTAGGAGAACAAAGTTCTACCAAGACAAGATCTAAGGAAAGACAGAGCACTTTAAGCTGAATTGATAAGGCAAGGTTTCATGAAGCAGCTAGTGCTCTGAGTTAAGTCAAAAGCCAGAGTATAATTGTATTAATTATTTTGGGGTGCGTGTGTGTGTGTGTGTGTGTGTGTGTGTATCTATATGCCCATAAAAAGAAAGTCAGTGAAATTTGACTCCCTCTTTTGTAAGGTCAAAGACAGCATGGGCTTTGAGAAGAGATTATGAAGAACTTCAGGGGTAGCAGGACATACAGAACTTAAAGAAGTGATTTATTTCCTCCTATCTTGTTTAGGATCTTGCCCCTGCTATTATCCCCTCTTTCTCTTTCATCTCCTTATTCATTGGCTCCTTCTCTATTGCTTGTAAATATGCCCAGATCTCCTTCATTCTCTAAAAAGAAAAATATAAAATATGTATAAATAAATAAATAATATAATAATATTAAAAAGCTATATCATATTTCTCTCTTTCCTTCTCCAATCAAACTCTTGAAAAAAATAAAATAAAAAGCTGACTACAGTAATTGGGCCCACTTTCACTCATTTCCTTGTTAATCTGGTGTCTCCTCTTATCACTTCATTGGCGTTGTTCTCTCCAAATGTACCAATGATCTATTAATTGCCAACGTTGATGGCCTTTTTTTCAGCCTTATGCTTCTTGAACTCTCCAGAACATTTGATGTTGTTGACAGCCCCTAATCCTAGACTTTCTCTTCTCTTCTGGTTCTCCCACATTTTGGCCACTCCTTAATCTTCCTTCCTTACTAGGTTAACATCTAGTAATGTTTCCCTACCCACTATGTATGGGTACACCCCAAGGTTTTGTACAAGCTTGTCTTCTCTTCTCTCTCCAGATTCTCCATGATCCAGCTATCACCTCAGTGCCAGTGTCACACACACATATATATATAGGAGATATTGGGAGACAGACACAGAGACAGAGAGGGACCAAGAATATCTAGCCCTCTTCTAAATTAAATGGCACAGAATATAAGGCACTGTACCTAGAAACAGGAAGAATTGAATTCAAATCCAGTTTTAGTGTAACCCTGGGCAAGTCACTTAACTTCTCTCTGCCTTAGATTCCTCAACTACAAAATTAGGATAATAACAGCACCTACCTTCCAGGGTTGTTGTGAGGATCAGTGGAATAATATTTTTAAAGCATTTAGCATGTTGCTTGGCACACAGTAGGCTTGCTCCTTTACTCCTTCTCCTCCTACATTCCCCATCCTATATCATCAAATGTTTATTGGCCATCTCTAACTGGATATTATATAGGCATCTCAAACTCATTATGCCCAAAACACAACTCATTATCATAATCACCTACACTCTCTCTTAACTTCCCTGTATCTGTTAAGGTTCCAGTAACCACTATGGCAGCTAGGTGGCACAGTGGATAGAGTGCCAGGGCTAGAATCAGGAAGACTCATTTTCCTGAGTTCAAATATGGCTTCAAACATTTACCAGCTGTGTGACCCTGGGCAAGTCACTTAACCCTATTTATCTCAGTTTCCTCATCTGTAAAATGAGCTGGAGAAGGAAGTGGCAAACCACACCCAATATCTTTGCCAAGAAAACCCCAAATGAGGTCGCAAAGAGTCAAACACTACTGAAAAATGACTCAACAACGCCCACTATGGCTCACCTGCTACTGATGAATAGCTAACCCAAAGATGCCAGGTATAGCAGTGCCCCTGAGACCATTGGCCCCACACATCACTGGTTCCCAGAGCTATTGATCAAGGGAATGACTTTTGTAGAAATATGATCTGACAACTGCTTCTTCAGGCACTATAGCCCCATCTTCTCAGCAGTAACAGCTGCTGAAGACTGGGGAAAAGAAATTCCATGCCACCAAAAACCTTGATAGTGTCGAATGGTTTAACATCAGAAATGGTATTGATTTTTATCAATGAAAATGATATTAAATAAATGACATTACCATCTGACTGGCCATTGCACATTAAAGATCATGGAGTCTTTCCATTTGATTTGTAGCCAAAATTTGCAACATGTGTTGTAGCCCTTGTAAGAAAGCAAGGTCTTTTGAAAACAGTATGGACTGTAGTGTTTTTTCTATTTGTGTACATAGCACTTAGATATGGGAATGAAGTAAATTAACATTTATTCAGTGTTAGGCGTTGTGCTAAATGCTTTACAAATGTCATCTCCTATGATCCTCACTACAACCCTTCCATATAAGGGTTGTTATCTCTATTTTGCACTTGAGGAAACTGAGGCAAACTGGTTACTGGCTTGCTCATGGTCACATATCAGATTATATTTGAACTCACATCTGCCTGACTCCAGATGCAGCACTCTATCTACTCTATGCCTCAAACATCATCAACAGCAACTACAAAAAAAATCACCCAGGATATTTTTTTTAACTCATTGGAAAAGCATTTAATCAGAAGGCATGCTTGGCTAGTGTTGCCACTAACTACTGATGTGACCTTAGAAAAGTCACTTGGCCTCTCTTCTTGGACTCTAATTTCCTCCTTTCCATAAGAAAGGATTTCAGTTAGAGGATCATATAAGGTCACTTCTAATTCAGTACATCTACACTAGGATTCCACTCTTCCAGGGATATCTGTTTTCACTTTTTCAGGACTCAGCAATAGTGCCTTCAGCCCTTTCCTCTGCCCCAAGATAACTGACTCCATATGGGCAATTGTTTGCACCATTTGCATGCAAAGCCAATACCCACTGATTGCTTCTAGCTCAGCTGGTTCATTTGCTATTATGATCTCCCTCCCTTGCATAGTACCAATAAATTCCCTAACATTACATTCAGAGTGTTCTTAGGATCTTCCTTCAACCCATCCTTCTTGTTATCTCTCTTCCTTCTCTTTTTAAAATAAATTTTCTCTGACATTTTGTTTTTATTCCCATTAGTATTTCTAGCCTTTCTCTCCTTCCAGAGAGTCATCTCTATAAGAAAGAATTTTGACAGAAATAAAGGGAAAAAAAAAGGAGGGCAGGATAGGACTCAGTAAAACTGACCATCACATCAAAAAAAAAAAAATCTTTCATTATATATAATGTTGTTCCCTGGCCATGGTCCCTGACCTCTGCAAAAGAGCAATGGGAAGTATCTCCCATATCTCTTCTTCAAATTCAAGCTTATTTTTTGTGATTTTACAATAATCAGTTTCAAGTGTTTTATCATTGTTCTTTCCACTTACATTGTTGTAAACATTGAGTATATTGTTTTCCTGGCTCCAATAACTTTCCTTTGTATTATTTCATGTAAGTCATTCAATGCTTCTCTATATTCATCATACTTGAAATTTTTTAGAGAATAGTTATTTCTTGTTACATTTATGTGCCATAATTTGTCTAGCCATTTCCCAATTCATGGGCTTTTGTTTTGTTTTCACTGCTTTGCTACCACAAAAAGTTCTGTTTTAAATACTTTGGTACATATGGAGTATTTATTTTGTCAAGGAACTTTTAGGGGTATGTACATAGCAGCAGTCTCTCTTCATTTTCATTCCCTATAAATGGCCAGTTCTTTACCCTTTCATCATCCATCCTCCTCACGTCCATGTCCTACCCCCAATATATTAGTGCTCTCAGTGAACATCCTATATATATATATATGGGAATGGATAAGCCATAGACCAAGTCTACCACTAGCCTTGCTGTATCAACTAGTCCAAACCAATTAAACTCTGAGTTTCCATTTAGTTATGTGAAATGGAGATGTAAATACTTACATCACTAACCCTACAGACTTATTATGAAGAAAATGTTTTGTAAACATCAAAGAAATACGTAAACTAGGGTTATCACCCATTACAACCACTACCACCACCACTACCATTATCATCATCATCATTATATACCACTGCCTAGATATAATAGATACTTAATGAATGTTAGTTATTGATTTTTTACTATAAATGTTATATATGAGTTATGTGGCAAGGCACGCAGAGAACAGAGCCCCTGCCCACATCAAATTTGCTGCTAAGGAGCAAGTCAAGTTTCGTAAAGGAGACAAGCAATGTACACAGATAACTATATGTGATTTGTATAAATGCAGGCGGTATATGATGAACACATAAGAGAGATATGAATAATAATTTTTATTGGTATAGCAGTTTTTAATGCACAATCTTAGGAGCCTTTCTGTAATCCTAGAAAGAAAGTATGAATGGGAGGTGATTATCCCCATGTTATAAGTGAAGAAACTGAGCAAGGAAGCTACTTGACTCATCTGTAGTCTTATAGCTCACAGATACCTGAGGTGGACTTTGACTCCATGTCTTCCTTATTCTGGGTCCAATACTCTATCCACATGTACAATTGCCCCTGTAAACAAAGTGTCATGGGATCTCAAGAGAGAGATTCTGGATGAGAAAAATCTTGGAGGGCTTCATGAAGAGGTGCCATTTTAACTACTCTTTGAAAAATAGATAACATGTCAATATCCAGAAATAAGGAGGTCAGCTTTTCAAGACATGAACAGCATAGACAGGAATGAACAGCATAAGTCTGGAAGCATGGGACAAATTTGTTGAAGTGTATTCATTGTGCATATTGGCTGGAGAATAGGGCATATTCAGAAGAGTAGAAGGTACCTCTAGAGCAATGCTGGGGCAAGACAGTTATTGGCTCAAGAGTTTGGTGTTTGTTTAATAATTAATGGGAACAATTAAAGGCTTTTATTTAGGGCAGGATATAATCACAGTTGAGTTTTATAAAGATCAGTCTAGTGAAGATATATTAGGTGGATTAGCTGTGGCAGAGACAAGCTATTATACTAGCAGCCCATGGGCATGGATTAGGGGAATGGCAATGAGATTGGAAAAGGGCAGAGCAGTGGGAGAGACATTTTGAAGGTAGAATCAATGGCACTTGGCAACTGATTGGATGAGGGCCTAGAAAAAATTAGGTGTTAAGAATAAATTCCAGGCTATGTGGCTATGTAATGATGTTAACATAAATAAGGAAGTTAAGAGAAGAAATGGTCGGGGGTGACATAAGGGAAGGAGGTGAGTGGAGCAGGATAAAAGTTGAAAGACATGAAGTTTTTTGGAGGGAATATTAATATTGAAATGTCTTTGGAGATCTAGGTGGGAAGGTTCAGCCTACAGTTCAAAATTCAAGTGTAGAGCTCAGGGCAATGACATATTCATACACAGTCACCCACACATAGACATGGTTGCCATCTACGTAGAAGAGATAGCTGAGAAAAGCCATACTAGTCACATAAGGAAGTCAATAGGTCAACAAGTATACAGTACTCACTACTCACTGTATACAGGTATTGGCACTTTTTGTTGGAAAAATAATTATTTGACCTCAAGGAGCTCACATTCTAATAAAGGAACAACATGCAAATAACTATGTACACACAAGACAATGTACAAATTGGAGTTAATCTCGGAGGAAAGGCACTAGCATTGAGTTCTACTAGGGACAACTTCTTGCTGAAGGTATGATTTTAGCAAAGACTTGAAGAAAACCAGGGCAGTTGGGAGGTAGAAATGAGAGAGAGAATTCCAGGCATGAGAAACATCCTTTGAAAAGAAATGGCTCAAGGAGATAAAGTACCTTGTTCAAGGAACTAGAAGGAGGCCAGTGATTCTGGATCACAGAACACAGAAAGGGGAATAAAATATAAGACTAGAACATAGAAAAAGGACAAAGGAAGATGAAGGCCAATAAGACTTTGGTGGCATAAAACATTTTACAATTTTACCCCATTCTTATTGTGACGAATACATTGACCAAAAATAATGGCCTCTACTAAAGATTACTGTAAAAGTATAGAGCATACCTAAAATCTGGTGCATTCTTTCCCCTTTAAATAGAATGAAAATCTCGTGTGTAAAAGATTAAAAGGGAAAACAGTTGGCTAGTTGTATGTGCATATGTCAGAAATTTGCCAGATCCTTCCTTGGTCTGGAATCTTTCAGAGAGTGACAGGTCCCCAGTTCCTTGTGCCTTTAATTAATAAGAAGGATCAAGATGTTCCAGGCCTATTTTGTGAGAAGGATGAGGTTAGCCAGTTGTTGAACATATTCCAAGGAAAGCATTCATGAGAGCAGATGCCTAATCCAGATATCCAATTACCACTGCAAATCCAAATGAGACTGGCTTGGTTTGGTTGAATGGAGAGAGGCATTTATCAGAGGCATGGAAAGTGATAAGCCAATATCCTGTGTAAGGCTATCCAAAACAAGGTCAATGCAGCTGATTAGAAACTCCAAGTTGTTGAACACTGATATACCAGAATACACTTAAAATATATTCCCAAAGGGACGCTTTCATGACCTTTAGCTATGTGGGAAGTAATTTAACTGTAAATATGTATGGACTCTTCTTAGTATTTTAACTTCTTGAATTCAAAAATGACAATTCATAGATGTTGAACTAGGTGATTCAATTAAATTCAATGAATATTTATTAAGTGACTAATAAATATCTGGTAATGGGGATATAGCAGAAAACAATGTAACACTGTCTGTCCTCAAGTGGTTTACATTTTCTTTGCGGGGAACAACATGTATCCATATTAGCAAGTATCAAATGTGCACAAAGTATAAATACAAAGTAATTTTGAGGGGAGGGCACTAGTATTTGGGACAATCAGGAAAGGACTCCAGTATAGTCTGAGGCTAAAATAAGCAGCATAGAGATTGGGACTGAAGCTGGGATTTCATTGATATAGGGAAATCCCAGACGAGGAAATTCTCCATACCAATGGATGATTACCTAGAGCACTGAGATGAAGGTACTTTCTCTACTAATGTATGTCTACACTCTCCATATAGCTTACAGTTACCTAGATGTAAAGTGACTTGCCCAGGGTCATATAGCCTGCATGTGTCAGAGGCGATGTTCAAACCCAGTTCTTCAACAACAACTCTCTATCTGCTATGCCATATCTTTTCTCAACATAACATAAGCATACCCTCAATAAGCAGGGATTCTGGTAATAAATAATAGTATATTCCTGTGATGGCACCAACTTCAGTCAAACAATGGGAGCCAAAGGAAAACAATGGGAAAGGGTATGATCCAAGAGATGATCAGAGAAAGTATACCAGAGTTAGGTGGACTATTAAATCAAAAGGCCAGAGTAAAGGGTGGGAGCTGGGATTGCAGATAAGACTGGGGCATCATTAGGAAGCCTGACAAGACAAAAATGCTAAAAGAATTATGGTAGATGTAGGCAAAATGACAGCTTGTCACATTGGTCTTTTCTTGTTCCAGTGTGTTTGACATGTTTTACTTTATGGAAGAGTGCTACCCACATGTCTTTCCCTTCACTATGTCCACAATAGCAAAGTAAGACTAAACAAATTGGATGCTAAGCAAGAAGAAAGAGAAAAAATAGAAGTGAACAAAATTAGGATACATCAACCTTATCCTAAGGATGAAAAGGCAGTGTGGCATAATGGACCTTGAAGTCAGAAAGACCTGGGTTCTAATGCTTTTCTGATGTAGACAAGCTGTGTGGGCAAGGAAAAGTCCATTAAGCTCTCTAGGTTCTAGGGAACTTTCTAATAATGTTAGTTAGAGATGAGTTACTAATTTATATCAATAGAGAGTTTCCAAACATTGAAGTTCCCAGACCAAAAAACCACAGGTCAAGACAAAAATAAAAAAGAGGAATACCTTCCCAGAGGATACCTAACAAGAACTGCCACAAATTTAAGGAATGTTTATGCATTTATTCAGACGTGTGTATGTGTGTGTGTGTGTGTGTGTGTGTGTGTGTGTGTGTGTGTGTACATAAAAGCTTTTCCTAGAATTAAGGTAAGAAATAAAGAGCTTAAAAGTCAGGTTTTTACTGTTAGTTATAAGTCTAGCTGGTGATGAAAATTTGGGCTTATATTTGTATAGTTTAGTATAATTCAGCAATTCAATTCAATTGAACAAATATTTAAATGCCTAGAGACTACTGTAATAAGTATTGGAGGAAATAAGACAACAAATATGCCTTCACAGGGCTTACGATCTAGTAAAAGGAATATGAGGGACTGCTAGGTGGCTCATAAATAGAGTCATGGACCTGGAGGTATGAAGATCTGAGCTGAAACCTGTCCTCAGACATTTGTGACTTTGGGTAAGTTATTTAACCTCTGATTGCCTTGATCCACTAGAGAAGGAAATGGCAAACCACTCCTGTATCTTTGCCAAGAAAACCCCTATGGACAGTATGATCAATAGGGTCATGAAGATTCATGACTCAAGATACAACTGAACAACAACAAGGGGAACAAGACCAAACATAGACAATGATAGCACATGGTGTTATTTTATAACTTCACTAGAGATAGAAAAAGTATTCTATGAGTTTTAAGGTTTATAGTTACTACTAAGAGGGGAGATCAGTGAGGCCTTCACAGAACAAATGGAATATAGATGTAGGCAAAATGACAGCTTGTCACATTGATCTTTCCTGTTCCAGTGTGTTTGACGTGTTTGACTTTATGGAAGAGTGCTACCCACATGTCCTTCCCTTCACTATGTCCACAATAGCAAAGTAGGACTAAACAAATTAGATGCTAAGCAAGAAGAAAGAAAGGGAAAAAAATAGAAATGAACAAAATTAGAATACATCAACCTTATCCTAAGGATGAAAAGGCTTGAGTTGGGCTTTAAAAGATGAGAAGAAATTTAACAGGCAGAGTGGGAGTTTCAAATCTGACCAAAAGCATTTACTAGTTGTATAACTCTGTTCCTATTTCTTCATCTATAAAATAGGGGAAAGTAATAGAGAGGGTAAATAGTTGGATTAGATGGCTTCTAAGTTCTCTTCCAGTTCTAAATGATTTTAGAAAAACATTGAAACACATGAAATAATGAAAAGCAAAATGAGCAGAACAAAGAGAACATTGTATACAGTAACAGCCATAATGTTTTAAGAATGGCTTTGAGCGATTAAGTTATTTTGATTATTATAAATATGCAAATTAACTATAACGGACATATGAAGAAAGATGCTGTTTGCATCCAGAGAAAGAACTAATAGATAGAAGTATCTATAGAATAATTTTACATATATATGTATATATATCTAATGGTAATCATGGGGGCAGGGGAGAAAAAAGATATTTACATGATTATTCTGTTACATATATTTGAAAAGAATAGCAAGTTGTGCTTAGTAGATTTGCAGATTCATGTGCAATCATCTTTTTATTGTAGTATGTTATGGAAATGCTGTTTTATTTGATAAATTAAAAATTAAATTAAAAAATAAATCTATGATCATAGGAACTCTTCAAAGAGCTTAATTCTTTTTTTTTACAAGATAAATTTTTAATAAATTGGTAATTCATCACTGGGTTAATAATCCACAGGACACTACTTCTACATAGTTTACATGTAAAACATTTCTTTAAAAAAAGTATTGTAGCATTCATTGTTACATACTATTATCATCTGATTCATCATCTCCTTTCAAAGATTCCTTGGCATATTTCTCTGCTTCTTCTCTTATATCTTTTGGAACAATTTCATGCCTTCCTTTGGTTACTTCTCCAACCTAAGTGAGCTCCAGTTCAAAAGCTTTTTCCATAACTTCATCATGTACTTTATAGATTATTTTTGCAAATTCTTTAACAACATCCTGACAAGTCATTTCTTTCATCCGGAGTTTCTCTACCTCTGTTTTTGCTGCATGCTTGGGTCAATCATATAGTTATGCTCCATCATTCGCACTGTAAGACCCTAACATGAAACTGCAACCAAAAGGTCTGACAGCATTGTTGAGTGTGTAAGCATGTACATACATGGCTATTCTATCTGCAAGGTGCTTTAGTGGAATATTATAGCCATAGTTAGATCTGAAGTTGGAGGCTTCTTCTCTAGCTATGTCTGCTAAAGATGAGCATCTGCTAGCAAACCTTCTACTGCCATTCCAACATGTCAATCAACATTAAAGAGGCGTTTGTTAGAACTTTCATAAAGTTTAGAAAGTGCTAATTTTTCTACACCGAAGACAACACTATCTTTACATCTGATTCCAATAGCTGTACTACTGTTTTCCACTGCTTTCATAGCATATTCAACTTGAAAAACTCTTCTATCAGGAGAGAATGTTGAGGCTGACAGATCATACCCAGTCCTGATGGAGCTCATGGTGCCTAAGCCACCACAGAGACATGGAGAGATCTTCAAGAGCTTATGTTCTAATGTAGGGAGACAGCTAATATTAGGGAGTTGTGGTCAGAAAAGGGCACTTTGGTCAAGAATGTTAGAGCAATTGTGAGTGGGTCCATGGGGAATTAAATTGACATACATCCCATTCCAGGAGCAGTGACAATTATCTGGCTTGGGACTTAGGGGAGGGATACAGATGCTATTAATGTGCCAGTTGTTGGCAAGGCTGTTAAGAAGAAAACTGAGGACTAGGGAGTGAAGCAAAGCATTCCTGGGGTTTGCCTGAAACAGTAAACCAGGTGAAGCCATTACCATTCAAAATAGCAGGTCCCAGGGTGGAAATTCCAGAGTTGAAAGGGTTAACTTGGTTTCTATTCAGGTGACAAAGGTGTTAATTAGGCTTTGAAGATGACAGTAAAGTAGGAAATGAAGTTAAGCATGCCTGTGGTCTGCCTGGAAATAGAGATCAAAAGATTTACATAGATCCATCAAGAAGCCTATTGGGGACATGTTATTCTAGGCACTGTATATATAAAGACAAAAATGAAAGAGTCTACTGCCCTCAATGAGCTGACCTTCTATCAAAAGATAATATGTAAACATGTAAATAAATATGGGGATTGGAGGAAAGGGAAGTCAAGAAAGGCCTCAACGGGAGGTGGTACTTAAGTTCAACTTAGAAGATGAAGAGAGATTCTTAGAAGGCTGAAGAGAGGGTCTTCTAAGAATGAGGGTGTGAAATGGCATTTCATGGGTAAGCATTAGAAAGTAATCTAGTCTATCTGCAATGTATGCATAAAAAGTCTAGGAAGTTAGGTTAGAGACAGAGTGTGAAGGGCTTTGAATTCGCAATACAGGAGATTGTATGTTATCTTAGAGGGCTAGGAAACCACTGGAGCTTTCTCAGCAGGCAGGTGACATAGCAAGATCTGTGCTGCAGATTGGCAGGATAGATCAGGGAGAGAAGAAACTGAATGCCGGGAGATCCACTAGTAGGTTATTGAATTAGTTAAGGCAAAAAGTGACAAGGACCTGAACTAGGGTAGTTGCCCTCTATGGGAAGAGATGCAAGAGGTGTCCTGGAGGTAGAATTATCTAATTCAAGGGGATATTATGATGAAGTTAGATAAGTGACAGTAGTACTATAATTGTTTTACAAAGTAATCACTAATACTCCCTTACCTAGTAATCCCTTTATCTCTTCCCTGGGCTATCCAAAACTTGCCTCCTATTTGTGACCAACCATATGGAAGTGGGGAGATGTTGTCAATTTGCAAATTTATATTTATGGCAGATATGATGATATTTACAATCATTGCTCTAGGGAAAAAAAACATTTATTGACTTCAGAAGGTACTATTTGCATTTTATTCCTCTAGGACAGTGTTTCCCAAACACATTTGGCCACAAAACATTTTGGGGCAGGAAATATTTTGTTATAACTCATAAATGTTGGTCCAAGAAATCTGGGGGTAGAACTTAGTCCTGAGAAAATGAGTCAGGGAAAGTTTCATGCAAGAGAGAGTGCACAACTTTCATGCTGAACAATTGCTACATATAATAAATATTGTTGATGTGCACATAATTTTATATTTAAGACTTCAGAGTAAAAAATAGTGCTAGCATTAATTTTCTTACACAATTTCTATTCATTGGCACAGAGCACCACGATTCCGTAGAAAACAGTTTGAGAAATGCTCTAGATTGTGCTAAAAAGTTGTTGTAATTAAGTAAATGCTGATTCACTATCTTCCTCCACTGTATAAAGATCAAGATGTTTTTTAAATACTATAGGTGAAACCCATCACACATTATTAATTAACATTAATAATTATTAATTAACAACATTAATAGGTCAGTATCAATAGTTGGAAAATTAAGAAGAGGCTAAGAATTGTAATCAGATTAATATCAAGTATTAAATTTACAGCTGAAAGCACTCAAGAGATCATCTCATTTAAATAATTTAAATGAAAAAGTACCTCTGGGAGTGATAGTGAAAAGAGGCAGTTTAGTATAGTAGTGAGAGCACTGAACTTGGAATTAGAAAAACTGGCTTTATTTCCTTGTTCTAGTACTTCCTGTCTAAACCTAGAGAAGTGTTTTTACCTTCTCTGAGCCTTGATTTCCCCATTTGTAAAATGGGGATAATAATATTTTTGTTTCTCCACTACTATTCCTGCGGCTCACAGCCTCTCACCTCTTACTTCTTTCTATATACCTGTGTAATACTAGTTAATGCTGTGGAGTGAGAGGAGTCCCAATTAGGAAGAGGCTCAAGGTAGAAGAACTCACAGACCACTCCTATCCCTGCCCACTATGCTAGATCAAAAGCAGTCCTTCCTTTCTTGGTCCCTCCTTCATCCCTTCTCCCTCCATCTCCTCGTGGGAAGGAGTAAAGGCCTTGTTTTAGGCACCTGCTCTAGTACTATGCAAGTGAGTTCCACCTACAGTTACCACGATAATGGAGGTCTAGGCCCCTTCAATCATGGAAGAGAAATGGCCTACATCCAAAAATCCTCTCTCTGCTC
The DNA here is from genome assembly GCA_028646595.1 of Phalanger gymnotis. Taxonomy (NCBI): domain Eukaryota; kingdom Metazoa; phylum Chordata; class Mammalia; order Diprotodontia; family Phalangeridae; genus Phalanger; species Phalanger gymnotis. The sequence continues at coordinate 228,588,181 of CM053622.1, read as the reverse complement.
TTGGAAGATTTCCAAGGTTATAAATTCATAATAAAACTAATTCATGATACCTCTAGGTGGTCTTTCTGGCTACCAAGGAATGACACTAGGTCCTACCATATGTCCTATGAAATATAAATCTCTTCATAACTTCCCTCCTCTACTCTTCACATTTTTATCAGAGTTAGTGGCACATCTGCACATCATTTGGGAACAACACTTTGAGTTAATCAAACACATGAAACACAACTGGTTCCATTAAGGAAATATTTTAATAGGGAAACAGGATACTTAGGGTTGAAGTGTGAAGGGGGAAGAGAAATAGAAAGGAAAGCGTGCTTCTACCTACAGTCTGAATCTCAGAAAGCATTGGACACTTGTGACCTACCTAATGTTCTGGTCTTCAATTGCAGCCTGGGGGAAGGGAGGGATAAAGCTTCTGAAATCTCATCATCATCACCCCACCTCTCCTTTAGAGCTCCTTCTTAGCTATCTTTCCCAGCACAGTCTGGTTCTTATTGCCTTTTCTATCCCAAGCACACCCTTCTAGCTAACTCCATGGTCCACAGGATCTGATACCAACAGATTCCTTGAATAAAGCTAGAAGAAATCACACAACCATAATGACCAAGTACATTATGGATTTGTTTTATCCAACTTCTACTGGGCCCTCACTGTAGCAGGGCAATTATTTTATTCCTCCCTAACTGATTCCTAGTTATTCCCTATTCCAAAGGAAGACACCATTTCAAACTTTTCCCTTGATCCTTAAACCTCCCACAACTCTTTCCCCTTTCTTCTTCACCTGAGGACCTTACCCTTAATTTTATTGAGAAAATTGAGGCCGCTTGACATGAGCTCTCTTTCTTCATCTCAAAACCCCTACTTTCTCCTCCACTCACCCAGCTTCTGACAAAGAGGTAACTTTTCTGCTTGTAAAGGTTGCCCTTTTGACTTGATCCAATATCCTCTTAATCATCTCTATCAGATTACAACCTCAACAATTCTCTGTCTCTGTCTCTCTGTCTCTCTCTGTCTCTCTCTCTGTCTCACTCTCTCTCTCTCTCTCTCTCTGTTTCCTCTCTCTGTCTCTGTCTGTCTGTCTCTCTCTCAATATACATATATATATATATACATATATATAGTATACATACACATACACATAAATCAATCTGTTTATGTCTTCCTTTTCTCCTTGGAAAGCTATCTATACTCATTAACTCCACTTCCTTTCTTTTCAATCACTCCTCAACTCTGCAGGTTGGCTTCCAACTTCATCAATCAACTGAAACTGCTTTCTCCAAAGTCAGCAACAATCTCTTATTTGCCACATCTAATGCTCTCTTCTCAGTCCTCATCATTCTCCAGATATCTGCTACATTTCACACAATTAACAATTTTCTCCTCTCTATTCTCTGGCTTTTAGTAACAGTTCTTTCTCCTGGATTTCACCCCTTTGCTAGGTTAATATCTGCATCATTGTGACTGAACTCAAAGATTAGCTCTTATGCCATCTTTTTTCCCTTCTCACTTTCTCTAAGCAATCTCACAAGTTCCTATGGGTTTAACTGTCATCTCTATGCAGAGTGAGAAAGAGAGAGACAGAGAGAGGGAGAAAGAGACAGAGAGACAGAGACAGAGACAGAGAGAGACAGAGGCAGAATAGATTGTCAATATCTAGGCAGCTGTAGATAATAAGGTCTCAAAAAAAACTGAGGAGTGAGGAGTCAAGGAGTTGGGAAAGTAGCCTGAAACAAAACACAAAGTAAAACTTGCCAGAAAGAAAAATGATAAGAAAAAAATCTCAAAATGAAAAACTTAATTAAGTTTATTCTTTAATGACAGTCTGGATTTATAAAACTACTATAACTTTGGAGAAGATAAAATTTCTGAAATCAAGAGTGACATTGGCTCTCCAGGAAATTGACAATCTCTCGACTTTAACATTTATTTATATATGTATTACTATTTTCTATGTGTTTATCTCTATATGATTCTTCCTCCTAAGTTTCAGTCCCACATCACCAACTACCTATTAGGCCTCTCATACCAGACATCCTATAGACATCTCAGACTCAACATATCCCAAAGTGAAACCATTACCTTTTCTTTGAAATCTCCTCTCTTCCAAACTTCCCTATTTCTATCAAAGGCACCACTCTCCCACCAGTCTCTCAGATGTATAACCTCAATATGTTATTCTTGACTGCTTCCTCTCCCTTACTCCACGTATCCAATCAGTTGACAAACCTTGGCCTAAGTGGACAAACCTCCACAGCATTTCTTGCATTTTACTCCTTCTCTCTATTCACACAGCTATCACCTTAATTAAGGAGCTTATTATTTATTACCCAGATTATTGTAACAGCTGCCTAATTGCTCTCTTTGCCACATGTCTCCTCATTTCAGTATACCCTACAAACTGCTGCCAAAGTGATTTTCCATGAATACAGATATGACCATGCCGCTCCCCTACTTGGTTAACTCCAATGGCTCCCTATTGCTCCAAGATAAAATATAGAATTCTCTGTTTAGTTCTTAAATTCCTTCACAAACTGGTTTCAGCCTATATTTTTAATTTTATTTGGATATTATTTCCCCTCCTGTATTCTGTGAGATCTAGCCAAACTGGCCTTTTATTTGTTCTGCACCTGGTACTACATATTTTGACTTCATATCTTTGCTCTAGCAGTCCCCCATGCCTGAAATGTACTCTCTCCTCCCTTTCACCTTATAGAATCAGTCAATCAATCAATCAATCAATATCTATTTATTAAGCACCTACTATGTGACAGGCACTGTGCTAAATTCTAGTGATACAAAAAGAGGCAAAAGACAGGCCCTGCCCTCAAGAAGCTTACTGTCTAATGCAGGAGACAAGCAAAGAAATATATCCTCCTCTTCCTTCAAAACACAGTTCAAACATTGACCTTCTAATGTCCCTAACTGCTGGAGTCTTTCTTCCAAAAATAACTTTTAATTAACTTGCAATTATTTGTATTTGTCCTATTACATTTATTTTGCATAGACTTACTATGTATTTCATTGTTGTCTCCCCAATGAAATATAAGCTCCTTGTGAACAGATCTTATTACAGTGCCTGGCACATACTAGGCACTTAATAAATAATTGTTGATTGATTGATTTTTATGAAAAAATACTTTATAAACACTAAAACACCAAGTAAATGTGAACAATAATGAATAACTTTTAAAAAACCACGTCCACATGAAATTATTGGAGACCAGTTCAGCATGGTATGGTGGAAAGTATTTGAATTCCCTTACCACTTTATCCAACCAGTCACAAGTCATCCCTTTGATGCAATATCTTCTAGTCTCTCCTTTCTATAATCACTGTCACCATTCTCATTTATTGATAATCTCAATTATGATAATAGCTTCCTGACACTTTCCCTTATTCTAGTTTCTCTTTCCTGCAGTTCATCTTTTAAACTACTGCCAAAGCAATCTTCAAAATGCTGTCAACTCTGCTCTGCTCAAAACTCTTCAGTTGCTTCACAGTTCAAATATAAAATCTTTCCTCTTCTATTCAAGGCTCTCCATAGTCTGACTCCAATATACCCAGCCAGTCATATTCCACACTAATTCCACTAGAAGAGTCTCTTGTTCTAGCTGAACTGGATTGCTCTGTCTTCTGATCTTATTTTTATCTGAGTCAATAGGAGGTAGAAGGCCCAACCTGGGCCTTTATGAAAGCAGAGTTGTCAGCCAGCATAGGGCATGTGCATCTTCTGAATAAGAAGATCTAAGCTTCCTGAAACCAACTTTGCTTCAGACCAAGTATTGGCTCTTCAGCGTTCCTAAAATTTCAGCTCTTGAATCTTTGCTAGATTCCCTTGGCTTGGATCAGTAGCCCAACTACCATTCCTTTCAAATCCTTAAATATCAGCTTCCCACAGCCTTTTTTCCTAAGGACCTGACTGACTTCTGGATTACATATTCTCTTCTCCACTCCTCAGCCTTGCTTCCCCTTACCTGGACAGTAATTATCCTTTCCCTTGTCCAGGGAATCACTTTGCACTCCTCTCCTCCATGTACTCTATGTTCCAGACAAACTGAGCTGCTATCCAGTCTCTGACCTTGATTCATTCCCAGAGGTTCTATATATTCCAGGCCTGGAATGCATTTCTCCTTTATCTTTGCCTTTCAAAATCTTCTTTCTTTGGGATTTAGCTCAAGTGTCAGCTGTGTCAAATCTCAGCTTCAATGCTATTTTAACTGATTTCCTCCTCATCTTTTTCTTCTCAATTTTTCCTAGAGCACTTAATCTGGATCTTTCCTTTACTCCCATAATATGCTAACTTATATTAAATTTATACTCCATGACCTAGAGTCATAATTTTGAATTTACAAGGACAAGTCTCAATCTTCTTGTTCTCTCTGTTTAGCATCTTTTGCACCCATTGGTAGTATCTCTTGGAAGCATCAATGAGACTGGTATGTAGGTCTCATCAGAAAAAGCCTTGCTCCAATTGCCTACAAGCACTCAGGATAACAGTATAACAAATAGGACAGGATTGATTTAGTCTATCAAAAAAAAATTAAAACACAAAAAACTCACAACCCACCTCTTAAAGAGACAAAACTATTATCCTTGTCTCTCTGGCAAGACCCTATTCTTGCAGACACCTGAACAATAATCCTGACTTATAGTTGCACCCCAATCTTCAGAAAACACTCAGGTTTGTTGTTAGGCAATGAGACACCTTTCCTCCGGTTGAATCCTAACACTTCCAGGGATGTATCTCATCATCTAAACTTTTGTTTTTTTCTAGGATTGAGAGTTTCCTGAAAATGATTTATAGATGTTGACTTCTTTCTCCTAGATTTGAATAGCTCACATAATTCAGAGTATCAATGAAACGCAAAGTCTAGGTTAAATCTACCGCATCACATCTCTTTTCTTCACTATGACTTGACTCTAGTTCCTATTTGGTCCAAAAAAAAAAAAATCTTCTGCTTGTTCCAGAAAGTAAGCATTGTCTTAGAATTCCTCTTCTTCTCAGAAGTCCTGATTCTCCTCTGTGTCCAGGAGTTGGTCTCAGAATGTCCACTTGCCCAAGAATTCCTTACTTTTACTTACCTCTCAGAGTTGTTGTGAGGTTCAAATGAGATAATATTTATAAAGTGTTTAGAACAGTGACTAGCACATAGTAGATGCTATACAAATGCTAGTTGTTTATTATTTTAATTAGTACTGCTACTGCTACTACTACTGCTGCTACTACTACTACCACTGCCGCTACTACTACTGCTGCTACTGCTACTACTACTACTGCTACTACTACTGCTGCTGCTGCTGCTTCTATTTTCTTTTTTCTCTGGGGCTATATGGTTAGTGGCTCAGTAGATAGAGTGAAGGGCCTGGAGTCAGGAAGACCTGAGTTCATATATGGCCTCATTCATTTACTACATTACTTACCCTGGGAAAGTCTGACTGCTTCAGTTTCTTCATCTATAAAATGGGGATCCTATTAGCACCTACCTCCCAGGGCTGTTGTGAAGATCGATTAAGATAGTATTTGTAAAGTGTTTAGCACAGTGCCTGTTATATAGTAGGCATTTAGTAAGTCCTAACTATGATAATGATGATGATGATGATGATGATGAAGGCCTCAAAGATACACAGGCTTCCCTTCTAGGAAGTGGAATTCAAACTCCTATCCTGGCAGCATCACTTAACTCTAACACTTTCAGTGTATCTAGCTTCTTTCTTAAACTTTAAGTTCAAAGATAAAGCCCAATATACATTACCTGATAATTCATCAATCATCTTTAAGGTAATGTCAATGGGTAAGAAGAGGTCACATTTCATGAAAGAGACATGTTTAACATGAGGACTTAAGCTTTTAAAAAGTTTTTTAAAAATTTTAATAAGGAATTAATTTTGACCAGGCTGAAGATCTTTGGGACACCTTCTACATGTATTCTGTATATATGCACTGATCTCCCAGTGGAATGTACTGTAGAAAGGGATTTTTTTTTGTCTTCTTGACCTTCATAGACCCAGTTTCTGGTATAATGCCTCACGCATATTGGATGCTCAATGGATATTGCCTTACTGCCATGCTCAGCCATCTCCCATTGCACACAACTTTCAGACACTATCCCTGAGGTCTAGAACAATTTCTCCACACCTGTGTTTCTATTGAAATGCTTCCTTTCCTTCAAAAAGTATCTGGGGTGCAACTTTTTCTGTGAAGCTTTTTCTGATGCCTCCAGGTAATGATGATCTTCCCTACCCTTATTATCTCATGCCACTTTCTTTAATCTTCCTTTTTTCCTTATCGCATTCTGCCTTGTATCACTGTGGACAATGATTGCTACATTTGTCTGTATCCAGGATCTAGTATCCTGCCTGGAGCATAAGGAACCTTGATGCATTTTTTTTGGAATTCAAATTTGAGGATTCTAAATAAAGTAGTTTAAATATACATATCTATATTAGTGTTTCAAGAACTAAAGATAATCTAATATGCATGGATGAGTATCCTGGTCTTTTGTTTTTCCCTTCAGCTATCCTAAGAGGTTTTTAGAGGGTGGCTTAACTTTTAAGTTATAAAGAGAAAATTTCCATTTCTTTGGAATAAGTACTAGGGTATAAAATGCACACCAAGGATTAAAAGATCTGAATACCCTGACTTTAGCTTTTAAACTAAGATCATTGCTTTGACTTGTCATGTTTTAATAAGGTTGACAATATGGAAATATCCCATGTGCACACAATATTTCTCAGTTCTTTCTTCCCTCCTAGGTTCTGGCTACTCCAAAATTCAAGACGTGTTTTGTCAGATACCTACCTTCCAGGAAAGTTAATGTGCATATTTCTAATTATTTGACGACTAAATCATTCATCTTATTCTAGAAGAACTATTTGACTTGCAGAAAGATTTCTAAGATTTAGGAAAGTCTCCTTTACTTTTTTTTAATGTAGCGTTAGAAAGAGAGAAAGACACAGGGAGGCAGAAAAAGAGTAGAGACAGAGAGAGAAAAGAGTTAGAAAAAAGATAGACAGGAAGACTGAAGGATACAGAGACAAAGAGAAACAGAGAGTGAGAGAGAGAGAGAGAGAGAGAGAGAGAGACAAAGAGAGACAAAGAGAGAGAGAGAGAGAAAGCGAGAAAGAGAGAGAGAAAGCGAGAAAGAGAGAGAGAGAAAGAGAGAGAGAATTTCAAATTCATTAAACAAACCTACGAAGACAAAATCTGAATCTAAAAGATTCCAAATCATGCTTGAATTTGTCAAATTGATATTTCCTGCTAAAGATTATTTATTCATCCTGATTTGAAAATGTAAATTGAATTGAGATTAATTAGAACACAAGCCTGATGATTCCTGAATACATCTATTTATCTTGTTATAGATTTCATCATATTTTCCATGTATCCATTTGTGACAGAGGCCTCCAAGTTATAAAAGCTGAAGATTTATCACTGCATAAGCTCTGAGCAATTGTTTTCAGTCATCCATTTTTACTTAAAATACAAATTAATTCAGTGGGATAGCTCTGCAAAAATTCTCTATGTCAAGAACTTTCCATATCCCACAAATTAAAATCACTAGGATGGTTCAAGCAGTGTCCACCCACACAAGGACATGCACACATGTGCACGCACCACACACACACACACACACACACGCAGAATTATCCAGCCTGTTTCATAAAACCTCACATTTGCTATCGATGGGTTTTCAGTCTTCTATATAACTCAGTTTTACTGATTTAAAACTGCAGAGAGAAGGCTGCTCCTACTGTGAGTGAAAGCTTTCAAGCAGCAGTGGTATGACTTTGTCTTTTAATTGCTCTGAGTGGTTTGTTTTCCTATAAAATATGCAATAAATGAACTCTAGGTGCACCCAGGGTCTCTGAGCTCATTAGGGGCAGAAAATGAACAAAGCCATCACATAAAGTAAAATTTAAAAATGTGGATTCCCTGACTCTTGGGATCATGGTATATTCATTGGATGCTACTGAATTTCTTCCAATGTGCTATTTAATAAAAATCATTTCTCCCCAGAAGAAGGGGCTAAATCCCTAATCCTTGATGGGGATGCAGTTATTCTTTCAGATGATAAGAAATTTCATTTCTTGCACTGGTATAGATAACTCACAGCATGGTTAGCAGCATTATAGTTTGAAAGAGCTAAAGAGAAAAAAATCAAAAAAAGGAGAAAAACAAGAAAAAATAGAGTTAAAGAACCAATAAAGCCAGAATACTTCTCTAACTCTGTAATATTAGGGTCTGCTTATAAAAGTGCCCCTAAGGTACTTAAAGATATAGGGAAAATGAGAACTAGACATTGGAACCATAAAAGAAACAAACACCAGAACTGACCAAGTGAACATGTCCATTCATCAGCAGCTGCCCTAGGTAAAATTGGGAAGTCATAAGAATAGGTCACCCATAGCCTAGCCCTGTAATGTCTGTTATCTCCAGGTGGCCCTCAGCTTTTTCCCACTCTTAATCTCACTCCTAGAGTCTTGACCTCTTCTCCTTAGACTCCTCCTTAAGATCCTTCCTAAATCCCAGATTACTTGACCACCCTTCAATTCCTCTCACAATCTTTCTGTATATAAGTCTCATCTTGCCTCCATGAAGGCACTCAGATTCAATCTATTTCAGTTTACCTTAATCTGGCCTTCTGGCATTAGTATCACAAATGCTCAGGCTCCTTAAGAGTCTACCCATTATGGCAAATCTTTAACAAACTTTGTTTTTCTTTGGCTGGGGAAAAAAAAAGAATAGTTCACCCTTATGAAGCACTCCAACTCAGTAAACTGTTCAGTTGTTTACCATGTATAAGACATTGAGGTTTCAAGGATGAAAAATAGCCCAGTCTCTGTCCTCAAGAAGCTTACATTCTGAGAGGGAAGGATGTGACATATGGACAAGTAGCTTTGCTGCTTCAGGGTAGAATGTGTTGAGTTTGAAATTTCAAAGGCACCCAACCCCCTTCCAGTCCCTCATCTTTGTAATGTCAACATTATCTTCTATTCTTCACTCTCTCTCTCACCTTCCCTAGCCATTTATTTGCAAAGTCTTGCCTATGTTACCTTTTGCATCTATCTGTCCCCTTCTCTTCACTCACATACCCACCACGCCAATTTAGGTGCTCATCACCTTACTTTTATTATTGCAGTGGCCCCCCTAAGCCACAAGGTGGTGCAGTGGAGAGAGTACTGGATGGAGAGTAAGGAAGACCTCAGTTCCTCCTACATAGGGCCATTATTGAACCATTAGTTAGTCCTCCCCCCATTACTTATATAAGTTTGATACTTATGCATTCATGTGGTTTTCTCCAACAACAACAAAAAAAAATGTAGGCTCTTTGAGGGCAGGAATTTTTTTTAATGGCTCTGTACCCTGGTATGTAGCACAGAACCTGGCATGAAAAGGCTTTGGACCTATGACTACTGACACCCCACATTTTCCTTCTCTCCTGGTCTCCCTTCTTCATGCTATAGGAAAGCAGAACTGAATTCTATTGTAGTACTTAAACAATCAGAGGAATATTTTTGGGGGGGGGCGGGGATTACAACCATCCAATCTTATTTCATATTATGCCCCTTCATACACTCTCCATTACAACAAATGTAACTTACTAGCTTTACCCCATACACATTTTGTTTCCTACCTCCATTCCTTTGCACAAGTATTCCCCCATGTACTCTTTCCTCACCTCAACTTCATAGAACCCATAGCAGGTTCTTGAGAAAAGCAAGAGGACATGGACATATGGGTACAAGAGGAAGAGTTAGTCTTCTAAATCAGTCCTCTAAAATAAGAGGGAGGAGAGAAAAAGAAATGAAAGCATATAAATTTTTGAAGTTTGGAGGAGGAACATAGGGAGTGCACCCTGATTATTTCCAATCCTCTTAATAAATAGGAGGCAGGGACTCCTGCAGAGAAGGTTGTGAAGGTAGAATTAGAGACTTGAAAGAAGATCAAGTTTGAAACCACTGTTTTGTGGAGTGCTCTAGAGAGTTAATCAGACATGAATAATAGAGATTGCCATGCAACAATGAGGTCCCACTTGGTGTTAGATACTTTGAATTTATAGTGGACCAAGTAAGCTTGATTTCACTTCTTTCAGCAGCACTTGGTGGTTCAGATAGGAACAAATATGGCATATGGTGAGCGTGACCCTAGTATTTGGCAATTTTAGTATTAAAATGGCAAAAAGGCAAGAGGGCAGAGGATTCAATATGGAGAACAATATCTTAGTAAATAGCTTACATTTCAGAAGCACATTAAGGTTTGCAAACATTCTTTACATGCATTTTTATTTGATCCTTACAACAACCCTGTGACCTTTTATGGCTAGGGCCTGATTAGTGTGAATAATGATTCCTCCGAAGTGATCTCAATTCAGAAGTATGCTAATAAACATTCAGGGCTTAGTGCAGTGCCTGGCCTACAGTAGTCACTTAATAAATGCTTGTTGATTGACTGAAATATTTAACAACTAGCTCTCCAGGGGGAAAATTTCACATGACACACTTTTAAGTTTAATAGTAAGACTTTCTCCATCATTTTCTCAAGTCGAGACAGTCAATAAAACAATAAGTCAAGTCCTAATTTGTAGCATTTGCCAATTCCAAGGTTTAAAAGGTGAATGAAAATTTAACAATTCTTACAATTACAATTTTAACAAATGTTAACAATGAAAATTTAACAATTGCCAAGCCCATAAATGCTGGCTACAGCACACACTGGGTAACATGGATTCGAATTTGTACCATTCAAAGCTATAATTACAAAAAACATGATAATTGATTTTAGCCCAATGTAAATATACAATGGGAATTTGAATAATGTGACTATTTTAGGGGATTTGTTATTTAAACTAATCAGGACCTAGATGTACTACTGTCACTTTGCAAAACAGGAAATGAAGTTCAGAGGTTTAGTGACTTCCCCATGGTCATTCACCTACTGAACATCCAAGGCAGGATTTGAACCTAGGTTTTGATTCCAAGTCTAGCTCTCTTTTCACTCTGCCATTCTGCTTCTCATGGAATGTCACCTTATTCACATGGCAAAACTGTGAAAGAGGAGATAGTGAAGCTCACATTTGGATGATGGATCGAGAGAAGTATTTCTCAGCTACCCAGAGTTTGACATACGTTATCTCATTTGAGCCTTACAAAAACACTGTAAAGTAGCATAGATCTGAAAGCCTCTTTATCAAGCACTAATATTCAGAAGCTCCCCCTCCTGTTCTTAATATCATAGCCAGTCTTTTCATTCCACAGAAATGACTGACATCATCTACAGGCACTTCACAAATTTTACAAATTAATTATAATCTGTCTATAATTGTATAGCAATTACCTCATTTGCAACTGAATACAGACACATCTGTGGGGGAAAAAAGACAGATGTCTTTGCATCTGCACAAAAATTAAAATGCCCCATAGTCAAGAGGGTAAAAAAAAAAAGGAAAAATGTAAATTCCCAGAGAATGGTTTATACTTTCTTTTTATGTGTTCACATGCCTTTTTTTTTTTGTTATTTAGCCTAGCTATCCTCATCATATTATGAGTTTTTCAATGGGACCATATTTTTTTATTTATATCTTCTCATTGCATTTACTCCCATACCCTTCAGTATTTGATCACAAAATGTCTACCAGTGGCTGATTGACTGATACTGATAAACTCAGGGCAGTTAAACTTGATTAATTGCTGTACTGACAAAATCAGGTTTACTGATGGTTTCATAACCCTGGCCACTTAACAAAAGGGAGAAGTGTTTTGTTGCAGTTGGAGGAATTTGATGGGGGGGGGGAAGGGATTCTTGATTGTTAATGTTATAAGGTCTTGAGAGATCATAGAAAATTCTCCTCTGAAGAAATGTAAAGATAGAAAAAGTACAACTACATGAATGGGAATGTTTGAATGCAGTTCTGGCTCTTGGTATAAAAAATGACTTTAGTCAGACAGGATGGCTAAAGTCTTTCTTTAATCCCTGCTATGGGAGGCACTGAGGATGGGTGATCTTTTGAGCTGAGGAGATCTGAGTTGAAGCCAATTGGATATGGGCACTAACTTTGACGTTAGTGGTGGGGACCCCCCTCAAAGCAGGAGATGAATCAGTCAAGGTCAGAAATGGAGCACTTCAAACCTCCTGGACAATAATCAGGCCAGTGATCAGTCCCTACGCTTCCCTAGAAAATCCAGTCTGATAGCTAAATAGATAGACGATAGATAGATTTATTGAAACATTGATAAATAACTAAAAGAATGAATGAATAAATTGATGATAAATTGAAAAGTAGATAAGGAAATAAATAATGGATAATTTATAAGACAAATAAATGAATGAGGGAATAAGCAAAGAAACAATCAGATAAATGGCTCAGACCTTTCAGCCTGAAAGAGTGGGACCCTATTAAAGGATCTCTGATTTAGAGTTGGGAGGTATATGTAGAAGGTAAATAAATATAAAGTGATCAGAAGAGAGTATTAAGCACTGGTGGGACTCAGGAAAGATGTCATGGAGGAGTACTGGATCATAGAATCTAAAACTGGAAGGGATCTCAGAGGCCATTTAATCTGACCCCCCACCCCCACCTCACCCCCCACCACACACACTTAATAGATGAAGAAAATAAGGCTTAGGTAGATTAACCGACTTGGCCAATATGACACATACTGTAAAGCATCAAAGGCAAGGTTAGAAGCCTTTGACTCCAGAGCCAGTGTATCACACTGCCTGACTTCAATTAGCCTGGCACCTTCCCCATTCATGTGGGAAAGTACGCCAGGCTACACTATGATGTTCACTGACCTATTTTCATAGAACCAAACTCTCTCATTGAATGAGAGAAGAGAAAAGCCTCAGGTTCAAAGCAAAGATCCAGCCTGAAAAGTTCTCAGGCAACTGGAAACCAGGAAATACAATTTTACTTCTACACAAAAATTCTTCTTTTGAGTCCTAAAAATTCTTAGGTGAGAAAATTCATTTCTATATATGACTTTCCAGGTCACAGGCAACAAAAAGTCAGTAGGACAGAAAAAGTCTCATCAGAGTTGGTTAAACACAGTTACTGCTCAGCATAAATTCCCATGATGAACCCAATGCTTTCTTCATGAGCCAGCTTCTTTTCCTCTCTAAAATGGAAGTTCACAGACTCTGCCTAAAAGGAGATGAGCCTCTCAGCCCTGATCTCCATGGAGCCACCTGGGCATTTCCCTTCAGCCATCTTCTGTGTACTCCCATGCCCAACCTCTTTTTCCAAGAATTGTAATCAAATCAACACTACCCTTGCCTCTTGAAAGACTGAACAACTACCCTATTATTCCACTCAATATCCCCATGACCTTCCAGACCAAAATCCCTTTCCTTCAATCTCCAATCTCCTCTATGTATTATCATCCCCATTAGAATGCAAAATCCTGGAGGGCCTGAACCATTTTGCTTTAGTACAGGGGAGAGGAACCTGAGGCTTCAGGCCACATGTTGCCTTGTAGATCCTTGGTGTAGCCCTTTGACTGTGTCCAACTTTTGCAGAACAAATTCTTTTATTAAGGGGATTTGTTTTGTGAAGTTTGGATTCAGTCAGAGGGCTACACTTGAGGACCTAGAGGGCCACATGTGGCCTTGAGGTTGCATGTTGCCCATCCTGGCTTTAGTATATCTGTTGGAGCCCCTTTGTCCATAGGAAGACCTAAGCATTTTTTTAAAATTCATTCCTTCATTTGCTTTCCATTTATGGAAAAAATTGACACACTATAACTGTATGAGCAAGTATCAGAGCAAGTCCTGATTGTAAATAGGCAAGGGGGGTAGAGCCAAGATGGCAGCTGGAAAGCAAGGACTAGCATAAGCTCCCCACCAAGTCCCTCCAAAAACCTATAAAAAAATGGCTCTGAACCAATTCTAGAACTGCAGAACCCGCAAAACAGCAGAGGGAAGCAGGACACTAGCCCAGAACAGCCTGGATGGTCTCTGGGTAAGGTGTATCCCACACGGAGCTGGGAGCGGAGCTGAGCAGAGCAGAGCCCAGCGTGGGCAGTGTGGACCACCAGACCAGGAGCCGGGCAGAGCATGCCCTAGTGCC
>CM053622.1:228549682-228573612 GCA_028646595.1 Phalanger gymnotis | reverse complement strand
TATTTTCAAAGATAATTAGGGGAAAAGGAAAAGAATCTGTACATTTCTAAAATGTTTATACTAGCTCTCTTTGGGGTGACAAAGAACTGAAAATTGCAGTGATGCCCATCTATTGGGGAATGACTGAACAAGTTGTGGCATATGATTGTGATGGAGCACTACTGTGCTGCAAGAAATAACTCAATGCTTTTAGAAAAACATGGAAGGATTTGCACAAAATAATGAAGAACGAATGAGCAGAATGAAGAGAACATCATATACAGTAATAGCAATATTGTCTTATGAATGAGTGAATAAGTTATTTTGAATATTACAAATACCCAAATCAACAATAAAAGGCATGTGAAGAAAGATGATATCACATCCAGAAAAAAGAATTGAAAAATAGAAATATGTGTAGAATAATTTTACATACATATACCTATTTGGGTCTAAAGGTAGCCATCTCTAGGGTGAGAGGAAGGAAAAAAAGAAATTTTACATGATAATTTTGTCATGTCTTTGAAAGGAATAGCAAGTTGTGCATAGCAGATTTATAGTTTTATATTATATTATGCTATGGAAATGCTTGTTTTATTCCATAAATTAAAAACAATTTTTTAAAAAATAATGAATCCCTGTCTGAGATCACAAAATGAAACCATATTCTTTCCCCTAAATACTCTTTTTTTTTTTGCCAGAGACTGAATTTGAACTGAATGAGTAATTGGCCCTTTGCAGCATGTCATTTATTATATCTTATTGGACTAGAGTAAGAGGGAGAGAGTTTGCCTTACATAGAATTCATAAATAATATTATTTGATACTTTGAGCTAGGATATAATAGAACTGAACAGGGAGGAAAATATAGCTGTCAAGCCATATTTCTTAATGAAGAGGCAGATATATAATCTTAATTCTTTTTTTTTTTTGCCATAATTGTGATAGCACCTTTCCCTTGTCAGTAACCTTGATAGCATTCTGAATATTGATGTTCAGTACATGGTGAATCTTTGATGAATAATGTAGGGAAGCCAAATGTGCTTTGAAAATTCCAATAAAAATATGGAGGGGAAAATAATGAGTATATTAGACTCAACTGAAGCTGCTCTCTACTCAATTCCCAACGAATTCCTAACTGTGAATTTTGTTGGTCTTTTCTTAGTATTCAGCCATCCAGAACTCTTTATAGCAAAATAGATGACCACACTTTCCTCCTATATACTCTTTTTCTTTAGGTCTTTGTGACACTATTATCTTAGTTCTTCTCTTGTCTATCCATTTGTTTTTTATTTCACTTATTGGGTCATCATCGATATTATGCCCTCTAACTGTGTTGGAACTCTAATTCTCTGCTCTGGGCCCCTCTTCTCTTTCTCTTGGTAACTTAATTAGATTCCATGAGTTAAATTATCATCTATATGTAAGTGACTCCATGAAATATATATCCAGTCTTAATCTCTCTCTTGATCTCTTGTCACTAATCTTCAATTGCCTATTAGATATTTTGAATTGAGTGTCTCAGAGACATTGCAAACTCAATTCAAATGTCTAAAACAGAACTCCTTTTCTTTGCTTTGAAACCTAATCTTTGTCCAAACTTCTTCTCAAGGGAGCCAATGCCTTTTCAGTCACCCAAGTTCAAAATCTCAATGATATCCCTAACTCATCACTGTTACTCTACATATCCAGTTGTCAGACTTTATCTTTTCTACCTTCCCAATGTCATCTTCATCATCTCTTGCTTATAATATTGAAATAGCCTCCTAACTTGTCTCTTTGCCTCAATTCTTATCCCATTCCACTCATTCATCCTCAACACAGCTACCAAAGCGATTTTTTCCTAAAGCACAGGCTGGTCATTTCAAACCCTACTTAGGAAATTCCAGTAATTCCTTATTACTTCTGGGATCAAATGTACACCTCATCTCTTGACTGCTGGCTAAGTGGCTAGTAGTTTGAAAGAAGGAGGGATTAGACCAATAAATTCCAAATGTATCAATGATCTAAACATAAAAAATTACCACATACAAAAATTAGAAGGGAATGGAACAATGATAAATGGAGGCAAATTTTTAAATATATGCAAAATAAAACAAATAAATATAAATAAAGAAAAGAGATGATTTTATTTTTGTAAAAAATGAAACTTTTGTATACAAACAAAAGAGATGTATGTATATGTAATAGCAAGCAAAAATACAGACTGAGGGAATATTAAAAATAAAGTTCTGACATATATAATCCATAGTGGATAAGTACCAACTTATATGGTTCATAGACATTCTCTATTAGTTCAGATGGCATTAGACAAAGAATATGAATAGAAAGTTCTCAAATGATGAAATCCAAACTATCAATACTTTGAAAGTGTCCAAAAATCACTAATGTAGTCAAAATTTCCCCAAACCAGAGACACAAATAAAAAACTCTTCATATACAAAATAATTTGCATTTTATATAAATAACATAATCTTACATCACTCAAACTGGAAAAGATGGTAAAAGAATACAAAATTCATTGTTGTCATGGATGTAGAAAAACAAGCATGCAAATTCAGTAGTGCTAGAACTGTGGATTGATTTTGGAAAGTAATATGATATTTTATAAGTTATAAAAATGTTCCTATTCTTTACCCCAGAAATCCCATTTTCAGATTTGATTCCCTGTCAAGGGTAGCAATAAGAATAAAGGACACCTGTATTAAAATATTCATTGTAGCACTACACATAATAGAAAAAAGAAACTGGAAACAAGTTATCTGAAGGCAGATAGGAAATTTATGCCACATAGTTAGCCAGAGGAATGACCTTGTGAGCCACAGGAAGGATACATAGTGAGGAGTCAGATTAGAGGCGGCATTTACTGGGATACTACACAGGACATAATCATAAGCGATTGAGGCTACATAGGTTTATTGGGAAGGTGTTTTTAGGAGGACTACATTTCCCAAGAATGCTAATGAAAAGTCTATTTGTTTTCTTCTACTGAATGTAAAACTTCATTCTTTGTGCAACCAAGGGAAATTAGTGTCAATATCCTGTGTTCTGTGATGAAATAGTCCCAAATTATTTTAGTAGGGAAAACAGAGCCAAAGAAATAATAAGTCCCTTAAAGTGCACTCAAATTCATGTTCCCTTGTTTACATTTGCCAGTCAACTCTCCAGAGTACCAAGATAGAATTTTCACAAAACTTCAGAGATGGAAATGTTACATCAACATCATTAATAAGATCCTGAGGCTTTTAGTCATCATAGTCATCATACATGATCTGAATCCTTCTGTTTTACGAATAATACTTTGAACTTTTCAAAGCCTTTTCATATCTATGGGCTTATTTTATGCTCTTTGGTTTCGTGTATATTCTTCTTAGCTTCAATGTTTCATACATTGAATTGAAAGTGATGAAAGTGTCTTTTAACTTCCAAGAATAAAAGTTTAAAATAGAGAATGCTCTTAATTAAAGTTGAAAAAAAATGTTTTCAGATCTCAGACTGAACCTTTCTCTGCATCTTTCCATAAAGGTTAACAATTTTTTCCATAAATATATTCCTATAGACAAACAAGTATATTTTTTCTAGAAAATAGAAACACCTGGTTGCATATTTCCTTCTAATTATATACATATATATACATATATATATATAGTAATCATGAAAGAATAAAATGGCAATGGGTATGTGAGAAAACTAAGTAACATTATCAACAGTATTTTGCTCTGCTAAAATAAAAATGTACATTACTATTTTATTAATATTTTATAGATAGTATTGGTTCGATATTACCAGGATAAAAGTTAAGTATCTGAGTTTAGTAGGCAAAGGAGGCACACCAAGAAGAGTTCAAAGAGAGGATTTCTTGTCCTGTCTATGTTAACCCAGTGGCAGACCAAGTGTTAAGAAAAGACACAATTACCCAGGATGTTAAGAGCTAAAGGAAAGCCAGCAAGGCACTAAGCAGGCACTGAGGGAGAGAGATAGACTGCTGTGAAGAGGAAGGAAAGCTTTGTATGCACTATGAAGAGATGTGTCCAGGGGAAAAATAATGAGCTGCATTAGTGGCACAAGGTATATGAAAGGTTTCCTGAACTAAGAAGTTTATGGGAAACTGAGTGGCCCATGCAAGTAAGTGAGCTGTGGATACCGATTCAGGCTAAGAAGAGTATCAAACCCCACTCACATGGCATCTTTTGTTCACAGGGGTGTGCTGGAGTCAGCTCAAACTCACAGCAGAGAGGAAATTTTTAAATTTTCCATGGGAGCATTTACACCTTGGAAATCAGCAACTGCTATGAATCTGGGCTTGATTTATTGTTCTATAGATTGTTGATATTTAAGAAAGTAATGGAGGAAATGTTAATAATGAAGATTAAATATAAAAGTGTTTCATGCATCCTTTTCCCCCAGAGCATTGGTTATTATACACCCCTGATTGTTCTCTAATACTAGACTCAGGTCTAAGTCATATTTGGTCCTTACCTATTTTATAATAAATATTTCTATTCAAAATACTTGTCAATTTTCTTGGTGTCTTGCAAGTGAATTGACTCAAATACCCTAAAGCAAGCTAAATTCTATATAGAATACTAACCTACATATTTCAGTCAAGACAAGATATGCACCCCTGAAGTGGTCTCTTCAATAGTTGTGAGAGATGAAATGATTGAGGAAACCAAGTTTTAAGCTTCTGAGCACTTCAATTTATTAAGCAATGGATGCCAATTGCCTAAAAAAATATGTTCCAGGCCTCTTCAGCTTTGGCACTCACTGGACCCCTGAATATAAGAACAGACAGATTTTTATGCATTAAAAACAATTAATCTTATAAGACTAATTAATTAAAAGAAAACAATCAGGATACAAAATTAGGTAATCTAATTTCTAACTAGAGGAAAGCTTAGAGACTTTACAAGTTGGGAGGGGGGAGCAAACAGATACAATTCCCTGAAATCAGAAAAAGAAGTGTCCCACTCCCCCTAGTTGTCTGTATGTAACCAAAGGAACGTGGAAACAATGACTGATTGAGCAGTATAGGGCCAATTTTCGGGTTAGACATACGGGTTGCTTGAGATGTACAACTGTGAGAAAATTCTTTGCATCAGTTTTCAAATGTGACTGGGTTTCTGGTCACTATTATCTAGATCCTTAGTTAAGGGTGTTTATGCAACGGGTAAAGGTGGTCCAGCTTCCCAGCCATACAGCACTAGGTTCAAAGAATGCAATAAAGTTTTCTCACAATTTCCATAATTGAATAAAATTTTCCCATAAGACAGAAATTGGACTAGATCTATAATTGAGTAGAAAGGGAACTGAGCTCCAGAATTGTGTCACAATATAGAGTCAGTGTAATTTGCTCTCTCTCTTTTTTTGTTTTGTTTTGTTTCGTTTCTTCTCTCTCATGGTTCATTCCATTGCTCTTTTCAACTTGACTATTGTGAAAATAAGCTTAATGTGAAAGTATATGTAGAACCTATGTCAGACTACATGCCATCTTGGGGGGGAGAGGGGATGAGAAGGAATGGGAGAAAATTTGGAACTCAAAAACTAAAAATAAAAATAAATTTAAAAAAATAGATGGAGTCAGTGTGGTTCACCCACTTCCCACTACCACTTGCTGTTCTAATCCCCTCAATTCCCCCTTTTGATTCATGGAAGAGGGACAGTCCATTCTCCACTCCCTCCCATGGATCACTTATCTATCAGCCAAATATATAAGGGGTTTCATATATTCAAAATAGGAATTATGTAACTCAAGTCACAGAACAAACTGCTTAGAGGGCTCACAATGGATTAATTTTGAGAAGGGAGATTTACATGTCATTGAAGTAACCAAGAAAACTTAAACATAAACATAAACAGCATGAAAGCAAAGGCGAAAGCAATAATCATCAATATTGACTACTATCAAGTCTCCTGTATACCAACAATATCTACTAGCATTACCAAGAATGACAAAAACAGTTTGACCTACCTGGGTCTATCCTCTCAATTGAGTTAATAATTTCTTCTCAATGTCCATTAATCAGCACATCCTAAGTGCAAACTATCTCTTGTAGTCATCTGTTCCCTGGAGGTATGTTCTCTTGGATATTCCAGAATAGGCCTCATTCTCAGAGAAGCTGTGAAGGGGACTCCGTTTCTTTGCTTCCAAGTCACTTATAGAGATTCCTAAATAATTCTACTAAAATGTGCCATTAATAAGACTTAATTTAATTTAGTGCAATCTCTTGTATTTGTTTACCAATAACTAGTTCATGTGATGAAGACCAGCTCAAGCCTTATGGTTCTGATTCTGCCAACAACAGAGCTATAAGAAGAACATCAAATCAGGAACCCATAATTCACCTGAAACTTCAGAGAAAAATCAATTTTTAAATACCACTTGCTATTTCTATCTTTACCTAAACCCTGCACCTGATATAAGCATCCTAAAAAAATGTGATAGTCTAACTTGTAAAGTGGACCCTTCTGTCTTTTAAATTTTTCAAATAGATACTTTTAAAATGGGGAAATAATTTCCCTTTCTTTACAATTATCAATGCAATTTTATATATAACATCTTTAAGCCAATTTTGGGAACTTATTACTAAAATATACTCAAAGCCAGAATTTCCATGCTAGATACATTTGAAAGCTAACATATATATGTATATACATATATATACATATATATGCAAATAGTTCTTAGAGAAAGCAGTCTAATCCTGTTGCTTTCTCAAATTTACTATCCATTTAATTAGAAAACTTTTATATTATATCTTTATCTTATTACTTTGCCTAATTCCAACTTTATGAGGATAACACTCTTATATATAATTTGGACATAAATATAGACTAAAATTGTAAGATTTTTCATACTTGAATACTATTATAACAACTTAGAAATGTTCCAGTATCAATCTACTAATTACTAGTTAGTATTACACTTATAAAACTACTTCTCACCTTCCCTGATTATAGAAATTTGCTATGAAAGGCAAAGGAAGGACATAATTATAACAATGTCAAGACTCATCCCCTCAAGGGAACAGACTGACCTGATATATACCATAATAGGAGAAAAGCTCTCTTAGCCTTATTTGATTCCAGGAATGAGTCATGTCTGACAGCCAATCATGTAGCCATGAGGTATCAAAAGCCAGCCTCAGGATTAACCAGATTGAAAAATTCTCTGTTCAGAAATAAAATAACATAATGGGGAAACTCGGCCAAGATATTCCTATCATATCAAGGTCATTTCTCCAACTTTTCCCAGGAATAGACACCAACAGTTCTCAGACTGCAACACATGCCATTCTCTACTCTTAGTTCCAAGAGTCTTTACCTCAACTAGCAAAATTTCACTAACCACAGCTTAGGCCTTACATATTATTAATTTACTCATATTTCCCCAATAGTTACATTACAATTATCCTTTACTTATAAAGTAAATAGTAATTTATAATGGCTTGTCAATCCTCCCTGAATCCTTCTATAAGTTCATAACAAGGAGTCTCCCTGCTGGAGTCTTTTTCAGGTTTTCCTGTCATTGAAGGATGTTAGTAAAGCCAATAGGCTAGCAAATAGTCATCCTTCATCCTCACCATATGAGTAGTACATCTTCTTTCATACATTGCTTTGATATATTACCTTGATACATTTCTTAATACATTACTACATTCAACTCTCCTTTGAAATTCCTTGTTTCTACTGTGGTGCAGCCTGTTCATACTCACCATTCACTTCATCACTGCCCTTTGAAGGACCACGACCTTAATTATTTGTAGTGTTCAATGACTCATAGCTATATAACATCGATGTTATAATTAAAGTGAAAATAAGGACCTTTATCTCAGAGATAAGTTTGGGGTCATTAAAGGAACATTATAATTTCCTACAGGCAGCCTACCCTACTTTCCACCCTCTGTCTAATTCTGGACCCAACTCATTTCAATTTGTAGTCTCTATCTAACATAGGCAGATACCAACAGAGAGTATGTGGTAGTATGGACAGACTTTTTTTCATTTGGTTATATTTTATGTGTAGTCGAGCCAATTCTTTTGAGTGATTTGGCTCTCATTTAGGATGTTATGTTATGTTAGATGGTTTAATGCAACTCATCTGATGTCATTCAAAAACAAAAGTATCTGGAGAAATTGACCATCTAAAATGATTTCCTTTTTAAACTTAAATTCTGCAATAGATTTCCTCCACAACTGTGTCAAAAGACTTTTGCAAGTAAGCATATCCCATTTTCCCATTTTATGCCTCTCTTGATAGTAATGATTTCAGAGGAGGAGTGAACAAGTTTATTCCTGTTGTTCTAGCTTTCAAGGAATTGTATGCAAGTTTGACACGTGCATGGGACACACTTCTTTGGAGAAGAATATTATTTTTCTATCAAATTTAATGTTTGTTACAGTCAACAAACAATAAGCAAAGTGAAACTTTGTAGTCTCAACATCTTTCAGCCAATTTTATGATGTGGAATTATGCTAGTGAAAGCCTGCCTATCACTCATTTCTCTTATCAATGATGCCCTCAATTTGTGTCTTGATGTTCTCATAAAAATTATATATAGGAAAACAGGCATATGGATAATTAGTTATTGTTCCCTGAGTCATCTTTTATCATACTTCTCAAGTTTCATATTTGTTACATTCCTTTATTTTTTCTTGACTTTATTCAACTTTAAATTAAATGCTCCAGAGAGACATGTACATCTTGATCCATAAAAAAGGGTGTAAAGACAAAAAATTTTGAATTTGCACAAAAGAATAGTAATGCAGATATTTGTTGTGTTATTCTTTTGGTTGTTAGGAACTTGTGATTTTGAAAACATTGGGCTGGTATCTCCAGATCATTGGAAGTTTTGAGAGTTGGCTTACTCTCCAAAGATCAGCAATGGTTTCTTAATTATCTTGTTGTCTCTGCTGACTTAGTCTAGTGAATTGCTACTTAGAAGTGGTGTAAAGTTTGGGGAAAATATCATTTGGTCCAAATGCTCCCAAAGCTCTGGAACCTGTGTTGAAATGTTGCCGTATATCCCTCTGGCACTAACTACCTAAAAAAAAAACTGGAATCCTCCATCACTTCAACCATTAAACCTGACTCACATATGGTGCAAATAAACAGGCAGTTTAGGGCTGACAAACCTTTTGAAACAGTGATAGAAGAAGAGTGCAAGAGAAACAATGGCACCATAGTCCAGCCCACTGCCAAGGCCACCCCAATCTGGCCTGCCAGCATGACTGCATCCTCCTCTCCCTTCCCTCTTGCTGTCCATTTCCTCCTTTGAAGTCTCTTCTATCCCCTCCTTTGAATATCTTGAGCACCAACCCTTCAGCACCTTCAGATACCGGCACAAAATTCTCTATGTATGCTTAGTTTCTGCCAGCTGCTTTTCCCATCATGGTTTTCTTCAGAGCCATTTCTACTTGTTCTAGAAGGATATCTGAGCTATGCTACTAGAATTCAAATGTATTGACTCCATATTCCTTGATGGTAAAGAAAGTTTGTTACAGAAATCTTAGCAAATATTTTCTGCCTTTCATCTGTTTGAAGTTCCCCTTCCAGTTTCTCCTTTAAAAGCACTCAGGATAACTGCTTAGTTGGGTCTCGTAACAATTTGTCTTTGAACTTGTTTTCTTCTCCCCTGTCTCTTGATATTTTATGAGGTAATACTGATTATAATCTTCCACTATCCTTCCCTGTAAGATTTTACAAAGAGTTTTTTTTTCAAAATTAGTGCTACCTTTAGTTGCCATATCTTTCCACTTGACAATGAGTCATGTGTTTCCTGACTAAGGATGTTTCTTGGTTCTTTTGGTCTTCTCCTTATGGCAACTGTTTTACATTTACAAAAATTACATTTACATTAGACTTTCATTTGAAATTGTTTATAATCACTGTCTTTCCTCCAACTGCTCCCCTCCTGGGTACACTTCTGAATTTCTGGATTTCATCACCATATTTTGACTATGGTGTCACCTTGAAACCTCACTCAGTTCTTAGGACCTCCAAATTATGAAATAGCCATTCACCCCTATAACCTTAACATTGGGCAACATACCTCTGCCATATTGGCCCCTGCTTCCATTGGTAAGATTGTCCTGAAGCTCTCATTTTGTTTTGTCATTTTGATTCTGTGTTTCAGAAGACTGCTCCCCACCCCCCAAAGATCTTTCTATACCATTGACTTTTGGAGTGCTCTCTTACCTTTCGATTATTCTTTACTGTTGTCTATTTGATGTCTCTAAAACTCTTTGCAATTGTGTGTCAGACATTCTGTATGTATCTATCACAATTAATTCAGTCACCAAGGTTGCTTCCTTATTAAATCAATTTAAATTGTAATTAAAGCAAACCAAGTGTAGCATAAATATTACCTTTGCCATCAGAATAAGTGTCAAATACCTCTAATCAACAGGATTAATTTTTACTTCTAGCATAATGTATATTCAGCTTTAGGAGAAGAGTGGGAATTCAGTTTGTTAATGATCAGGGATAAATGCCAAGGAGGTTCTTAGAGAATCGTAGGGCAAGGGGATTGAGATGAAGGACACAAGAAATGGGTGTTTGACTGAGCAATGGATAAAAGGTCAAAAGATGGTCATATTAGGCTATGGGAGTATAAGAATTTAAGTGAAATTGGACACAGGGCCCACAATATCTTTGTGGATTTACTGTTCCCTTTTGTAAAAGGCACACTCATGGCATTGTTGATGGCAAAAGTCCAAAGATCTGCAGCTTGACATTCTCTTGGACAAAACCAGGAATGAATTATGAAGATCACTAGTTCAAAAGCTAAATTGTCAAGTTCTTTATCTTAGCAGGAGATATTTTGCAAAATGATCAGAGTCTAATACGTTGGACATTCGCTATACTATTTATTGTAGGGCAGAATTCAACATAAGGTATTCCCATGAGTGTTAGGTGACTATGAAATTAGTATTAATATATCAGAATTTAAATAGATTCTATGTCAATTCTTAAAATGGAAAATAATTCAATAGCACAATAGTTGTTATACATATAGCATAATATCCTTAGCATGCCAGTAATTCATTAATATTATTTCAAAGCAGATAATGGGGGGAAAGTCCTTATTTGTAATATTATTCAAAGTTCCTTAGTGACAATGAAAGATTTTTAAAACTTTGTAATGTATTTTACCAATTTGTCCTCCTAGCTTTATACTCCCCCTGAGCAAAATTGCATATCTACCACAAAAGAGCTTATAGTGACTTTCATGTAGTCAATTCTTTTTCTAAAATCATATTTATCGAAGATAGCCACAGTCAGTAAGAAAAGCCCTGGAAAGATATAGGAGTTAGAAGACTGAGGTCTGGGCTCAGCTCTCCCACTAGCTACTATGTCATCTTGGATATGTCACTTAACTTGAGCTGCCAAATGAGGAAGTTGGAATAGATGGGGTTCTATAGACCCTTTGGGCTCTAATTTTCTAAGATTGTTCATTCTAGTTCAGAATTTTTGTCTCAAGTTAAAAATTAGGAAGTTACTAGTTAAGAAAGAGACATCTTTTTTTGACTAACATATGAAAGCAAGTTTGATTTTAATGCAGAGCATTAAAACTCCTGCTTTGAAAGAAGGGGAGAAATAAATGCATGGTCTCAATTAATCTTAGGTTTGGCAGTGTTCAAACATGTATTTTAAGGATCAGGTTTCAATAAGTTTAGTTCAATTGTTTTGTTTTGTTCCATTCCCTTTAGAGGTGATGACATCTAAGTATTATTTTCAGAGTGCCATTACCATTTAGTATCATTGAAACCATTGCCACATTCATCTTCCACCTGTTGGAAGCTGCTCATTTTTATCTGGTACTGTCTTTTTAAACTAACTTGAGTCTATTCATCAAGTTGACAGTCTTAAATGAAAGTGTGTATTTGATTTTCCACTACTGTGATGGGCCTTCAGCCACAACAACCTTCAAATTGCCTTTTTTTCCTAGGGAAGATCCAAATATGATAAGCTTGCAACAGAAAAGCCATCATAAATCAAATGACACAAAGAATAAATGTGACAAATGTTCGAAAGAAGATGTCAGACCTCACAAGGTTTTCTTTTGTTTCCTTAAGTTGTATCATTTATGTATAAATATTATGTACAAATCATCCATTTTAAAATGCAATTTTTGAAATGAATTAATTTTACAGAATCACAGAATTTGAGAGACAGAAGGGACTTCAGTGGCCAGCTAGTCTAACTTTTACTTGAAAGGAATCCTGACTAAAATATCCCACATAACAAATGGCCACCCAGCCTGCTTGACCAAAATTTTCCTCTTTGAACCTTCCACCCATTGCTCCTAGTTCCAATTGCTCTTGCTCTCAGGACTAAACAGAACAAGTTTAATTTCCAAGATAAATGTAGGAAAATGCAGCCTTTCCTCAACAGCTGCTAGTATTCACACCTCCCCCCCCCCCAATTACTTTGTTTTTTTTTATTTTGCAAATATTTTATAACAATATACAAATATTACATAAAATACATGTATATATACACACAAATACATGTTGTTTTCCCAAAAGGAGGCCAGTGTCACAATTACAAAGTGTATGGAGGGAAGTAAGTTGCAAGAAAAGAAGACTGGAAAGGTAGAAAGCCAGATTATGAAGGATTTCGAAAATCCAACAGAGGATTTTATAAAAATATCTTGCTTGAGAAGCAAGCCTTCTAGCTGCTGACCTCTATAACCTCAGAAGCCTAGACCCTTTAGTACCCCTGGTGCCCTGAGGCCAATTAATCTGATGGATCTGCTCAAGATCCCCTTGTGTATATACCTTCTGATTCCCTGAATTTCAAGATCCCTGACAGATACGATGTGACTTACAAACATGCAAACTATACAAACAGTACATTTTGAAATGTCCCATATGCAGTTGGTAAAACTCAGCTGAGCTTCGGTCTGGAACAACTAATTGCCTATTGGGCTTTTAAAAATGGATGTCTTGGAGACATCTCAAATTCAACATGTCTGAGACAGAATTCATTATCTTTCTCCTTAAACCTTCCCTTCTTCCACCCTTCCTATTTCTGTTAGAGCCAACACTATCCTTCCAAGCTTCCAGGTTCATAACCTCAGGCTTGTCCTCAACCCCTCACTCTACATATCCAATCAAGGGACAAATCTTACTGCTCCTACCTTCACATCTCTTAAATATGAACCCTTCTCTCCATTCACACAATCCTTGGTTCAGGCTCTCAACACCTCTTGCCTAGATTGTTGCAACAGTCTCCTAGTTGGTGTCCCTGCTTCAAGTCTTTCAACACTCCAGTCCATCCCACGCACTACTACCAAAGTAATTCTAAGTACAGATATGACCATGAGACTTCCATATTCAATCAACTCCAATGGCTTCCTATTGCCTCTAAGATAAATTACACATTCTGTTTAACCTTTAAAGCTCTTCATAATTTCCTGCAATCGATCTTTCTAGCCTCATTGGACATTACTGCTTCTCCTACATTCTGTGAAGTAGCCAAACAGGCCTTAATGTCCTTCCTAGTATTGCTCCTTCTGTCCTCCCTGTATACCCAACACACTCAAGGATAAGTAGGTCTACTTCCTGCCCCTTGCTTTACTAATTTTGCTCACTTGGAAAACTTGCTTCCTTTGAGTTTATCACCTTTCTATAGCACCTGGTTAAGATCTGTTTTTCCATCATCTACTAGCACCTAGTTTGATCCTGGTCTTTTCTCAAGTAGTTCAATACCTGGCTTCCAACCCTAATCTTTGAACTCATACTCAAGGATTTCAATGAACATGTTAACAACCTCAAAAGGCTTGCCTCTACTTTATCAACGCCTCAGCTCCTATGTCCGACATCTTCATTATTTTTATTTATTTTATTCTGAACTTAATAAATAAAACAAGTGTAACATAGTAGAATAAAAAAGGATTGCACAAGAAATTGCAAATCTGTTATGTACAACTTGCTATTCCTTTAAAATATGTAATGAAGTTATCATGTAACTTTTTGTTTTACTTTTTTTTCTTCCCTCCTACCCCGCCTCTCCATGGCTACCATTAGACACAAATATGTTTATATATGTAAAATCATTTTATCTATATTTCTATTCATCCATTCTTCTTCTGGATGCAGATAGCATATTCTTTCATGGATCCTTTGTAGTTGATTTATTTATTTATAATAATCAAAATGACTTAGTCTCTCAAAGTTATTCTTAAAAAATATTGCTATCACTGTGTACAACATTCTCCTGGTTCTGCTCATTTCACTCTTCATTATTTTCTGTACCTATCCATGTTTTTTTCTAAAACATTGAGCGCATCATTTCTTATAGCATAGTAGTATTCCATCACCCTCATATACCACAACTTGTTCAGCCATTCCCCAATTGCTGGGTATCCTTGCAATTTCCAATTCTTTGCCGCCACAAAGAGAGCTGCAATAAATATTTTATAACATATAGATTCTTTTCCTTTTTCCCCAATCAGCTTTGGAAACAGATTTAGTAGTGGTATTGTTAGGTCAAAGGGTATAAGCAGTTTAATAACTCTTTGGGCATAATTCCAGATCATTCTACAAAATGGTTGGATCACTTCACAGTTTCACCAACGGTGAATTAGTGTCCCAATTTTTCCACATCCCTTCCAACAATTGTCACTCTCTCCTTCAATCATTTTAGCCAATCCAATAGGTGGAAAATAACCTCAAGGTTGTTTTAATTTGCGTTTCTCTAATCAATAATGATTTAGAGCATTTTTCATGTGATTATGAATTGTTTTGATTTCTTCATTGGAAAACTGCCTGTTTGAATCTTTTGACCATTTGTCAACTGAGGAATGACTCATATTCTTATAGATTTGACTAAGTTCTTTATATATTTGAGATATGAGAACTTTCTCTAAGAAACAGTCTTTAAAATTTTTCCCCAATTTTCTGTCTTCCTTCTCATCTTGGCTATATTTGTTTTACTTGTACAAAATCATTTTAATGTAATATAATCAAGATTATGCATTTTACACCTCGCACTGTTTTCTAGCTCTTGTTTATTTATAAGTTGTTTTAGAAAATTCTTTATATGTGTCAAACACAAGGTTACCAATAGTCATTTGCTGCTGTAAACTGTATTTCTACTTTGTTCCACTGATATACCTTTCTATTTTTTAGCCAATACCAGATTGTTTTGATAATTACTTCCTTATAATATAGTATAAGATCTGGTACTGCTAAACTGTCTTCCTTCACATTTTTTTTCATTAATTCCTTTGGTTTTCTTGACCTTTAGTTCTTCCAAATGAATTCATAATTTTTTTTTCTAACTCAGTAAAATATTTTTTGGTAATTCAATTGGGATGTCATTGAATATATAAATTAAGTTAAATCGTAATTTTTACTGTATTGGCCCTGCCTACCCATGCACAATTAATATTTCTCCAATTGTTTAAATCTTATTTTATTTGTATAAAAAGGATTTTTTATAATTTTGTTCATACAGTGCCTGTATTTGTTTTGTAGGTATACTCCTAGGTATTATATATTGTTTAGAATTATTTTAAGTTGGTATAAGTATGAGTGGAGTTTGGTTTTCCAGGACCCATGGCCATGACAATCTTTTGTTCCCAGGTGTTTGGTATGAGTTCTGTGGTTCAAAACATCTCCACCACAACCCATGTAGATTGTAAGGGCCAAGTCCTGCCTGTTAGATTGTAAAGGTCAGGAACCTGGAGGGTTGGAGTGCAAATATAAAGCAGGTGGGCACCAGTCAGTAAGTGGGGAACCTTTAGGGTTGAAATGCACAAGGTAGGTTGCTTTATTTGCCTTAATTGGCCCCCATCAAGGTTTTGGGGAATCTGTGTTTACTTCAACTGACCCCTGTTGAGGCTTTAGGGGATTTAGGGGAATGCACAAGTTGTCCTGTCTGGATTGACCCCATTGAGATGTAGGGAGAGTTGCATCCCCTGTCTCCTTCTTGCCTGCCCCTGCAAGAAGGGTTATTAGGGAATGCTGTAGGAGTTGTTGCTCAGCAACCCTTGTGAGAAGGCTAGAATAAAGGCTGCATTGTTTAATTGTTGAACCCTTCGAAGCTGTCTTTTCTTTATAAAAGCAGATCAAAGAACCTGTGCTAGCAGGCCATCCTAGGTGTGCTGAGGTGCTTGCCAATACAATTGGCTATTTCTTACCATCTCTTCTTGCAGGGTTTTATTTGTGATATATAGGAATGCTGATGATTTGTGTGACTTTACTTTATATCCTGCTATTTTGCTAAAAATTATTGTTACAACTAACTTTTTAGCTGAGTTTTTGGGAATTTCCAAGCATATCATCATATCATCTACAAAAGAGATAGTTTTATTACTTCATTTCCTATTCTGATTCATTCTATTTCCTTTTCTTCTCTTATTGCTATTGCTAGGATTACCAACACAATACTGAACAATATTGGTGATAATGGGCATCCTTTTTTCACACCTGATCTCACTGGGAAGGCTCCTAGCTTGTCCCCATTTCAAATAGTGCTTACTTATGATTTTAGGTAAATGCCTAATTTAAGGAAAAATCCATTTATACCTATACTTCAAGTGTTTTAATAGAAATTAGTATTGTATTTTATCAGTAGCCTCTTCTGCATCTATTGCTATAATCATATGTGTTTTTTATTTTTATTATTGATATAATCAATTATATTGATAGTTTTCCTTATTTTATACCATCATTGCATTCTTGGTATAAATCCGACTTGGTCATAATGTATAATCTTTATAACATATTTTTGTAATCTTCTAGCTAGTATTTTATTTAGGATTTTTGCATCCATATACATTAATGAAATTGCTCTATAATTTTCTTTCTGTTTTTACTCTTTGTGGTTTAGATATCAGTATCATATTTGTTTCATTAAAGGAGTTTGATAGGAACCCTTCTTTGCCTATTATTCCAAATGATTTATTTAATAATGCAATTCATTGGTCTTTAAATGTTTGATAGAATTCACTTGTAGATCCATCTGGTCCTGATGCTTTTTTCTTAAGAAGCTCATATGTGGTCTGTTCAATTTCTTTTTCTAAAATAGGTCTATTTAGATATTCTATTTCACCTTCTTCTAATCTAAGCAGTTTATATTTTTGTAAATATTCTTCCATTTCACTTAAATTGGTAAATTTATTGGCCCATAACTGGGCAAAATAACTTCTAATTGTTTTAATTTCAACTTTTGAGTGGTATATTCTCATTTTTAATGAGTGTTTTGATTCTCTCTCTTTTTTGAATCCATATTAACCAATGGTTTATCTATTCTATTGGGTTTTTTTTTCACAAAACCAACTCCCAATTTTAATTGTTAATTCTATGGTTGTTTTACACTCAGTTTTATTAATCTCACCTTTTATCTTTGGGATTTCCAATTTAGTGTTCAACTGGGGATTTTTAGTTCGTTCTTTTTCTTTTTTTTAAATCAAATGCCCAATTCATTGACTTACTTTTTCTCTATTTTATTGATGTAAGCATTTAGTGATATAATGCTTCCTCTGATCACTGCTTTTGCTGTATCCCATAGGTTTTGACATGCTGTCTCATTATTGTCATTCTCTTTAGTGAAATTATTGATTTTTTTAATGATTCGATCTTTATCCACCTTATTCCTTAAGATTAGGTTGTTTAGACTCTAATTTGTTTTTAATCTATATTTCTGTAACCCCTTATTAAATATAATTTTGTTACATTGTGATCTGAAAAGTATGTTTTTAAGATTTCTGCTTTTCTGCTTTTAACTATAAAATTGTTATGTCCTAATATGTGGTCATTCTTTATAAAGGTACCATGAACCACAGAGAAAAAGGTGTATTCCTTTCTATTCTCATTCAATTCTCTCCATATATATCTATCATATCTAGCTTAACTAAAATTCTACTCACTTCTTTGACTTCATTTTTATTTATTTTTTGGTTAATTTATCTAGTTCTAAGAGGGAACTATTATAGTACTACTATCTATTTTCACCTATAACTCATTTAACTTTTCTTTTAAAAATAAAGATGCTATAGTATTTGGTGCACATAGGTACAACATTGATATTGCATCATTTTCTATTGCACCTTGTACCAAAATGTAGTTACCCTGTTTGTCAATAGCTTTGGCTTGGGGTCTCAGGTATTATTCCAGTTTTGCATTGAAGGAGGTGATTTTTAACATATGGAAATATCAAGGTAATACATAGGTGGTACATGTGTCTCCCCTCACCCTTGTACCATGGTCCACCCTTTGCTTCTTCCAAAGCTGTACATGTCAAAGATGGTTGATGCCACTTCTTACACATAAATCAGCAAAGACTGCAGCCTTACTATGTCCACTAGGCATCTTCCCATAGCCCTTGGGTCAACCTACTTTTGTGATCTTCTGAGATCACAGTGTTCCAGGATTCACAGCCTTATAGCATCCCCAGGAGAATAGTGTTATGTCTTCCCAAAAATGCTAAGTTAAATTAGCTAAAAATGTGCTGCCACCCTGGATTCATTTTTCTTTCTCTAAAAAATGAAAATAAGATGAACAGGTACTGGTTTTAAAAAAGAAGAGAATGGGGCTTCAGAGTAAAGACCACTTTCACTTATTCCTGAGGGAGAAGAATGTGAGTGGTTCCCATGCTTTTTCAGTTGGTCACCATCCACTGTCTAATTGTTGTGGAAGGGTAGAACTCAATTCCTCAGAGCCACTATTAAGGGACTATGGTAGTACTGGAAAGACAGGTGTGACAGTTTACATATGTGAAGTCACTAAATCTCTTGGTGACATGTTAAGTGGGACCATTCAGTTCCATTAAACAAGGATTTTATGTGCACCTATTAAAGAGACAGCCCTAGTTTAATAAACAGAAAACCAGCCTCAGAATGAGGAAGATCTGCATTGAAGTCCTATCTCTGAGAATTACTGACTATGTGACCTTAAATAAATCATTTAACCTCTAATTGCCCAAGACAAATTTCTGACTAAATAGTATGTGCTGATAGGCATCAGTGGAGAGAGTTCCTTCTCTAGGAGTTCACCACAGATCTGGTCTTCTCCCAGCCCCACTCCCCACCAAAAAAGTACAAAATATTTGATATAAAAATTAATTACTGTCCCCATCCTCAAGGAGCTCACATTGTATTATGTATACATGAAGAAAAAATTTATAGCTATGAGCTATCTGATTTTGATTAGTGAAGTCCCACACCTTGTCTCTCAGTTACATATAAATGCCCCTTACAGATGGAACCACAGTTTTAGTTAAAGCATGTGTAATGAGGGCTACTTCACTCTGAAGACCCTTGATGCCTAGAAGTCCAGGTATATTCAATTTGCA
Organism: Phalanger gymnotis; assembly: GCA_028646595.1. Taxonomy (NCBI): domain Eukaryota; kingdom Metazoa; phylum Chordata; class Mammalia; order Diprotodontia; family Phalangeridae; genus Phalanger; species Phalanger gymnotis. Next base: position 228,554,327 of record CM053622.1, on the reverse strand, counting down.
TTTCTCCTCTAGAGTTCCCTCGTACCCTTGAGGGGGAATAGGGAGTATCTAGGCTATCTGAAAATAGTTTCTGTTTTTTCGTCAAAATCCAAATAGTTTAGCATATGTGACCTCATTTTTTAAGAGAGATCAGAGGGCAAGGGAACAGACAGGGACGAATATCCTACCTTGTTCTTCTCCAGGTGATATTGCATTCTGAGCCTCCTCTACCATGTCCCCTGCCTTTTCCTCTTTTGTATGCTTTGATAAAGACAAGAGCCTTCTTCCACTCCCTATTAGAATATATGTTCCTTGAGAGTACAGACTCTTTCCTTCTCTTTGGATTTGTATTCCCTGTGCTTAGCACAGTTCCAGGCACCTACTAAGCATTCACTAAATGCCAGTTGACTGACTGACTCATGTTCTAATTGAAGTAATAGAACCATTACCAAAGTACCATCACTCCCCATTTCAGAAGACATGATGAAGGCAACATTTGGATGTTAAATGTGACAAGGTCAGAATTAGGAAGCTAGGTGGGCAGTGAACAAAGTATTGGACTTAGAACCAAAAGGACCGGCTTTCAATCCTGCCTCAGACACTCAATAGCTGCGTGACTGTGAGAAAGTCACTTAGTCTCTCTCAGATTCGATTTCCTAATCTATAAAATGGAGATAATAACAGCACCTACCTCCCAGGGTTGTTGTAAAGACCAAATGAAATAACATATGTATAGTGCTTTGCAAACCCCAAAGTTCTATATAAATGTTAACTATTATTATGTAAAAGGAGCAAGAAAATGAACAGGGTGTATATTTTGCTTCAATCATCTTGTTTGCATTTCTCTTTTGGAAAGCAGTTTAAAAAGTGATGTGTCAATCTACGAGATGTAACTGCAAAGTGTAAGATTGCTTTTACTTACACTCATTTAATTGTTATCTATCACATGTAAATTGTTCTGCTCATGCTTGGATGGAGCAGTGATCCCAGCTGTGTAAGTATTTCCTCCAGTATTGACCATAGCCTCTCATTCTTATCTATTGCTTTCTATAAATTTTGGATAGAGGGTCAACTTAATTGCTAGAGGATAACTTTGGGTTCTTTTAATATTTCATTGATAACCATGTAATATTCAGTCTATCTGTATTACCCTTCAGTCTCACTATGGAGCCAGCTTGACCTCATTTCCAATCATTCGTGTCCCTATTACGTTCAGTGCTCCTTTTCATATGCCTATAATTATTGGTAATATACAACAGTCTACCATCACCACAAGTGTTTCCATTGCCCCTTAAGAGACAGAGTTTTATAGCACAGAGCAGCTAAAGTTCACCAAAATCATTGTGGAAATTCTCTAGTATAAGTCAACCTCATTCTTTCCTATTAACTCAATTCTGGACCCAGGTCATCTTTCATCTGTTACGCCTGTCCAATGTATAAATATTTGTATTGATAGGCTAATTCAGTCAATTGTATGTTATAATCTAGGGAATATATGTTGTAACCATTTTTTACACCATGGATGATCAGATAGTTCTCTTTTAAACTACTACAAATCTCACAATGTAAAAAACCATCCCCAAATGGATGAACAGTCAAAGGATATAAACAAAGTTTTCAAAAAAATTGCAGACTATTAATAACTACACAAAGAATGCTCCAAATCATTAGTAGTATGAGAAATCAAAATCACAACAACTCTGAGATTTTACTTCACTCTCAGTAAATTGGAAATTATGACAAAATAGAGCAATGATCATTGGAGGGACCATGAAAAAGATAAAACATTACTATATTATTGATGGAAATGGAAAGCAGTTTAGAATAATGTTATGTCAGTGACTAAAACATCCATATCCTTTGATCCACAGATCCCATATTAGGCATTTCTCCCAAGGAGTTAAAATATTAAAAGAAAGCTCCAATGTACACAAAAATATTGTAGCAACATTTTTTAATCTGCAAAGAACTAGAAATAAAAGTAAATGACTGCCATTAGGTTTAAACAAATTGTTGCATGAATGTGATGTAAATATAGTGAATATGAAAAATACAGTGAGGTACTGAAAAATTTAATATGAGCTGATGCCAAGTAAGGTAAGCAAAAACAGGAAAACGACATGCACAATGACTATAAAAATGTAAGTGAAGAGAAAAACAACCAAAAGAAATGAAAATGAATGCTATGCAGTTATAATGATCAAGCTTGACCTGAAAGAGAGAAGAAAGGAAGCAAGCATTTATTAAGTACCTACCATGTGCCAGGTACTGTGCTCAGTACTTTACAGATATTATCTCATCTTATTCTCACAACCCTGGGAGGTAGGTACTATCATTATCCTCATTTTACAGCTGAGGAAACTGAAGCAAACAGGTTAGGTGACTTGCCCAGGTATCTTAAACTCAGGTGTTGCAGACTCCAGTTTCGGTACTCTCCCCACTGTTAACACTTAGCTGGCTCAAGGAACAGGAAGAGATAGGAGAATGTACCTCTCTCCCTTCTTTGAAGACGTGAGGGACTAGGGAAGCAAAATACTTCCTGTACTGTCAGATTTGATTGAAATATTGGTTAGTTTTGAACTGTTGGGATTTCTTATTTGTTTGTTTGCTTTCATTTGTGGCCTATAAAGGTTAGCTTTCAGGTTGGGAGAAAGGAAAAATAAATTAGAAAATGAAGTTGATATAAAAACAAAACATCTCTTTAAAATAGTACTGATTTCACTATTCTGGGTCTTAAGATAAAAAGTATATCAGATGTGGCTTAAAACGTTTAAAGATTCTCACAATCAATAATAAATCTTTCTTTTGTTTGAATTCTTCACACAACATCCTCCAGTCTTTAAGTAAACATGTGAACCCTGAACACACTGCTTCTTAGTGGTGCTCGTTGGGCTAGTTTCCTTGGCAAACAAAATTTTACTTTCTTCTGTGAAGTGTACAGAGTGTTAGAAGAGGACTAGCACCTCTGGTGTGAAGGCTTGCTGAGCCTTTTTAGGGCTGTTCATTCACCTTTAGTGTCTACATGGCACTCAACTCTCACCTGTATGTATTACAAGAATCTGTAACATACACAGCAGCCACGCCCAATAACCATCTCAGCAGACAGGCTAAACAAGTTGAGGGTGGTTGATGAGCCTCAAGCCTGTTGATAATTCGTGGGGGTGGTCTACCCCAAGCATGTGAAGATTTCCACTGGTAGAATGGGCAGATAAGAACAATTTGTTCCAATGGCCATGAAGGTGGCTGAAGTACATACTATGGAGTTCTTAGAGCTTGGTCAAACATGGAAGACAACAAGGTCATGTACTGCAACCCAAGCCATAACCAGTCCACTTGATTTTGTTTTGTCACTGGACTTCCATGACTCTGGAAGAAAGAGTGAGATTGACAACTTTATGCAACTCTGCCTCACTTAAATCCTGTTCACACACAAGTCAAGATATCACCCTATGATATCATTGGCCCTTTTTGAAAATGAAGGACAACTATTTTTTGTGGTGCAAAAGCTCCATTTGGGGAATATACTTGTGTATAGAAAAAGTCCTCTGTGTAGTAGAGAGAATATTGAGCTAGAAGGCAGGAAGGAGATCTGAATTGCAGACAGAATTAGCTTACCCATTAAGTAGCCTTTTGAATTTGGGCAAAATACTTCATCTCCTTTAGTTTCTTTCTCTGCAAAATGAAAGAATCTAGGCTCAATGACCTTGAAGATCCCTTTGTGCTCTAACAGTCCACGATTCTGAGTCATATCCCAAGTTCCCTTTCAGTAAACAAGCTCAGGATTCTATTACCATGATTACCTGAAACAGAGAGCTAGAGAGATGAACTGTCTTGCCCAAGGTCACAAAGCTAGTTAGCAGAAAAGCTGGGACTGACTGAAGTCCAATTTTGCTGTCTCCCAGCCCAAAGCTCTTTCTACCTCCTTGTGCTGCTTCTGGTTATAGACATGTGAATGCAGGAGCAAGAATTTAGCCTAATCTTATTAAAGAGTGATAAGCTTAACCTGGAAATGAATAATTCTTCATTTTCCAATTAGAGTAATAAGGAATCAACTCACATTAAAGTAGGAAAGTAGCTAAGTGGAGATCTATCAGAGCCCATTTCTCAACAGTCCGTTTCCTCAACAGCAGACTAAGAATTTCCCAATGAGTTAATTAGGAGAGGATACATAAGAAGAAACCAGAGGATGATTAGCAATCTACTGAATTATTAAATTGACTAGTAGCTAAACACAAGAAAAACAATGGCATCATTTAGCCCAAATGAGGACCAAGAAATGTTGCCTACTTTGGCAAATATGTTTATTTATTAGGATTTAGCCAAGTGCGCATAAGCAAACAGTGAAAATACCATTAAAAATTTGGAGTGAGTTAGCATCATATGCCTGCAAAAGAATTCCATGTATTAGCATCAGGACATACAGTGTGCTCTAAATATCCAACATTCTGGAGAGCAATTCGAAATATACCAAAAGGGCTATAAAACTGTGCATACCCTTTGATCCAGCAATACCACTACTAGGTCTGTATCCCAAAGAGAATTTTTTTTAAATTTATTTTTAATATGTTTGGTTTTCAGCATTGATTTTCACAGGTGTTTGAATTACAAATTTTCTCCCCATTTCCTCCCCCGCCCCACTCTAAGATGGCATACACTCTGGTTGCCC
>CM053622.1:228524732-228540630 GCA_028646595.1 Phalanger gymnotis | reverse complement strand
AAGTCCCTAGTTCCTATACAAACACCCAAGATGACAAATTCATTTTATCAGGTACCAGTCCTTTATTTCATGGCATCCACAGATAATGTAAATGTAAAGAAATAAAAAATTAATATTTTTAAAGACACTCACAGTAATGATTCAGAGAAAGAAGAAAAGAGAACATTAACCAAAAGAACTAATTTGGACACATAGGACATCCATTAATTCAATCAGATTCTAAAAAGATATATATAAAGAATATGCAAACAAGACCAAGTAACTGAGGATAAATTTTGAATGGATAAACAATGTTGTTGGCCTGGACAGGATCTAGCCAATAAAGTAGTAAAGCAAAATCAAGGTGTCTTGGCATAGTAGAAAAGCTAGGGGAGCCAGGACAGTGGCACTGTCTGTAACCAACTTAAATGGAGGGCCTGGGCATCAGACTGCTAAGACAATACCTTTATCTTCTTAACCTTAGTTGTCCTCCAGGTCTGACTCAGGAAGCAGGGTGTTAAAGCATAACTCCCTTCCTCCCAAGCCTGGGTGGAATAGAAGTTAGAGCAACATATTAAGAAAGACCTGAGGAGAATGAAAGAATTTATGCCCAAACAAGAGATAGGGACCATTATGAAATGAAAAATGGATAACTTTGATTACATTAAACTGAAAAGTTTTTGTACAAACAAAGTCGATGCAACAAAGATTAGGAGGGAAGCAGAAAACTGGGAAAGAATTTTTACAGCCAGGGTCTCTGATAAAATCCTCATTTCTAAAATATATAGAGAACTGAGTCAAATTTATAAGAATACAAGTCATTCCCCAATTGATAAAAGGTCAAAGGATATGAACAGGCAGTTTTCAGAGGAAGAAATTAAAGATATCTATAGTCATATGAAAAAATGCTCTAAATCACTATTGATGAGAAAATTTTAAATAAAAACAACTCTTAGGTACCACATCACACCTGTCAGATTTACTAACATGACAAAACAGGAAAGTGATAAGTGCTAGAGAAGATGTAGGAAAATTGGAACACTCATGCATTATTGGTGGAGTTGTGAACTGATCCAACCATTCTGAAGAGCAATTTGGAACTATGCCCAAAGGGCTAAAATGTGCATACCCTTTGACCCAGCAATACCACTTCTATGGTTGTATCTCAAAGAGATCACACTAGTGGGAAAAGGACCCATATATACAAAAATATTTATAGCAGCTCTTTTTTTTGTGGTGGCAAAGAATTGGAAATCGAGGGAATGCCCATCAATTGGGAAATGGCTGAACAAGTTGTGGAATATGAATGTAATGGAATACTATTACGCCATAAAAATGAGGAGCAGATGGACTTCATTACAACCTGGAAAGACTTATATGAACTGATGCTGAGAAAGGGGAGCAGAACCAGGAGAACACTGTACACAGTTACAGACACATTGTATGATGAATAATTTTGATAGACTTGGCTCTTCTCAGCAGTGCAAGATTCTAAGACAATTCCAGAAGACTCATGATGGAAAATGCCATCCACATCCAGAGAAAGAATTATGGAGTCTGAATGCAGATTGAGGCAAACTATTTGCTCTCTCTTTTTTGTTTTGTTTCTTCTTTGTCATGGTTCATTCCGTTGGTTATAATTCTTCTTTGCAATGTGACTAATGTGAAAATATGTTTAATGTGAATGTATATGTAGAGCTATATTGCAGTCTTGGGGAGGGGGAGGAGGGAGAGGGAAGGAGAGAGAGGGGGAGAAAATTTGGAACTCAAAAGCTGGTGAAACTGAATGTTGTAAACTAAAAATGAATAAATAAGAAAAAGAAAGACCTGAGTTTGAATCCTTCCTCTGGCATTTAATAGATATGTGACCCTGGGAAGGTCACTTGACCTCTCACCCTCAGTTTCCACTTATTTAAAATGTGAATAATAACAGCATCTATTTTCACTGCATCGTGTAGGATCAAATAAGATAATATATGAAAAGTGTTTTGCAAGCCTTAAAACACTATACAAATGCCAGGTATGTATGTCTGGGGCATAGTTAACCTAACACTGTAGTTTAGTCAAATCTAAAGAAGTACAGTATCTCCTTTTTCTACCTGAGGGGGTCATATGAGCATTTCCAAGTACAGAAGAAAGGATAAACCGAAGTAAAAATTTGTATATCATAATGTGTTTTCCTCTTAAATATTTCATTCTATACTTACATTTTATCTTCCTGGCCACACATTCTCCCGAGCCTGGTGCCCTTAAAACACATGCCCAAGATGATCCTGTAATTCATAGTGGTCACCATGGAGTAAACACTAAGGTAGCATGCACTTAAGGTTAACCAGAAGAAAATATTTGTTGATCTTCATCAAGCAAAACATGTCCACCAGTAGGGTTCATTCGTGTTCATATTATTATTATTATTAATTGGACCCCAAGGGAAATTTTAGATTGTTCTAATCTTATAAATCTAATTACATTTGCCACTTTGTTCCATTATTAGCTGTGTAAAATTTGTTGGATGGAAGGGAAGTAGAGATAAGTAAGAAAAAAGAAGCCATGAGGGGCAGTCATTTTGATTCTCCTATGATTTAATTAGTTCAATCTTTATTATTGAGGGCATGCATGAGCACCCTTTTCCTTTTCCAATAGTAGGTTCCCATTTCATCATACCCTGATGGAAAGTGCCATTTTGGGGAGAGTCGTAAAAACACTCCAGCTCTAACTCATCGCATTATTTATTTATTTATTTATTCATTCATTCATTCATTCATTCATTCATTCATTCATTTATTTATTTAGATTCGGAGGCACCTAGACAGATGTGCAAAGTAATGGAAATACATACACCCAATTACCTTGGATAATTCCAATAACTGTTTAGACTTCAGATTGGATTTGGAGTCAGAGTTGGAGAAGTAACCTGTTCTGTAACTAAAGAAACTGGACTTGCCCTATATTTTCAAACTATTTCTAGATCACATCTGGACATTAGTGTATTACTCACTATTGAAGTACATTTACTATGGAAAAGATCAGTTCCATTCTTCCTCCAGACCCCCATGGAAATAACCATCTCTTTCAGATCCTCTAAAATATAACACTCTTGGGGAAAATGCCTGAAAGACAACCTCCTCTGCTTGCTAGTTGTTTTACAGGTTGGGTCACTTCTTCCTGTGAACAGCAATATTTGGAATCTTCTATTTGTTTTACAAATTGCAAAATCTATCCAAATCAAGGCCTTTTCCCATATTTAGCCTGCTCTTTGAACCAAATCTCCATGGTATCAGCTTTGAAATCTTGCCTTAGAGAGTTCACTCATTGTTAAAGGTTCATTAGGTTATATAATAGTACTATCATCTTAACATTTAAAGCTCTGAACCTAAGTGCCAATTGTAACAACATGTCAGTATGAAGAAAAAGGTAAAAATTATGTTTTTAACATCACCTATTGCCTTCTTATCCCCTGCTGGTGACAATCATCACAGGAATAGAACAATTCAAACAATAAAAAATCATTGCCCCAAGGGGAGAAAAAGAAACAAACAGAAAGAACCTTTGGAAAGGGCAATCCACAAAAGCAACTCAGAAATCTATATTGACAATATTCCTACTTGAGCTTCAAAAGCTGCTCTAAGGAGGTGGTAGCCTGCTGACTTCATCTAGCCTCCTCCAGAAAGGCTGTTCAATCTACAAAAACTTTTAGAATTATTTGGCATTTAATAATTGCTGAGATATGTTATTACTCACAATGTCCTTAAAAAGCTTTGCTTATATGATAGAGAAAAATCTTCAAATTTTGAGCAGCTGAGCAACAAAAGGGGTGGTCGGTTTTAATTTCTACCCTAGGCAAAACTTTGAGGCTTTACTGATACCTGGCCTGATTTAATTACATTTCAGACATTTTAAGAATTCTGACAGGTTTCTGACTGATACGTCGTTCTTATGGGCCCAGGCCCTAGGTCAATAAGTTTTTGCCTCCCTTTATTGTCCTCCCTCCACCTCCACTCTGTCCTCCAAATTGATAAACTTAAAAACAAAACTCAGATCATTTCATTCTTGTACTCAAAAATCATCAATGGCTCCCTATTGTTTTTAGGATAAAACATAAAATTCTGGCATTTAATGCTTTCTATAATCTGGTTCCCACCTACATTTGTAGTCATAAATCATATTGCTTCCCTTTATATACCATCTGTTATACTCAAACTGTCCAAAAAGGCAGCAAAGCAGCTCAGTGGATGGAGTGCTGAGCCTGGGCTCTGGAAGACCCAAGTTCACATTCAGTCTTAGATACTCCCTGTATGACCTTAGGCATATCACTTGACCACTGTTGGACTCAGTTTCCTCAACTGTAAAACGAGGATAATAACACCTATCACAAGAAGAGTTGCTGTAAGGAGTAGATGAAGTATTTGCAAAGTACCTGGCACATAGTAGACATTTAATTCCCTTCTTTTCTATGCTAACCATTCTTTATTCACAACATTCTATCTCCTGCCACTGTGCATCTGACGCTGTCCCTCATGTCTGGAATAACTTTCATCCTTGTTTCCATCTCTTCAAACTTCTTGCTTTCCATGTAGACACCTCAAGGACTTTCCTTTCCCACCACCACAACAGCAATTCTTAGCATATTTTTACTCTTGCAATAAATTTATATTATGTTAGCCTATGTCCCAGTATCCCAAGCTCTGGGCTCACAAAAACAGAGTTCAATCTTGGGAAAATTCCTAAAACACAGTCTTTGTTTGATTTCTGTTGTCCCACTTAGAATTGATTGGCAAATCTCAGAATCTGGCTTATGACTAAGCCTCCACAAAGGTAAGAAACAAAGTACTTAGCTCCTCTACAATCATTGAAGATAAATGAATTTATCAGCCTTTATTTCATGATATGCGCAAATAATGCCATAAACTCATTGTGATATTCTGCTATTTTCCATCCTTAATCCCATTCTTGGAGTCTGACCTCAAGTCATTCCAGTCTCATCAAGCACCTCCCTAGACTCTTCCTCAAGACCCTCCATAAACCCTTCCTCTAGTCACCCCAGACTACTTGGCCACCCCTAGATCCCTCCCCATCTTTTTGTATATAAGATCCATCTTGCCTCCATGTAGATGCTCACATTTAATCTGGCTGAGATTCAATCTGGCCTGCTTGTCAATACAAGCGTCACAAAGGCTCAGATTCCTTAAGAATCTACTCAATATGGGGAATCTTTAATAATTTTTTTTCTTTGGCTGAAAGAAGGCTTGGGTCAAATTCATTTCGGCAGGACCCGGCCTGTCGGTATTTTGGCATCCTGAGCACCCTGAACCTCAATAGTAGGTTAGATTGATTGAGTTGGTGTTGCCAAGAACCAGCCCTTCTTCCTGCTTTCTCTACCAGAAGGTCAAGTTTGGGGGTCACATTGCCTAAGAAATTCTTATTTGGCTAGAAGGTTTGATTCTGGGACTCAAATATGAGCCCCACTTCCAAGATTGATGATCTCCAAGAAATCCTCCTTTTACTAAATGGGAAGTTCCTTCTTGGACTATGTATGCAAGGATATATCTTCAAAGTGGCCATTAATTTCTCTTAGTGAGGGTAGACCCCCCTTCCTTTACCTTCTGCACTGACAAGGTCTCTTCAGAAAGGAGGGGGAAAATTCATCATCAATGAAAACTACTACTTATAAGCCCCACAAAGGAAGGGTCCTCCAAACAATATCCTTCAGGCCAAGAGTCCAGACCAAGCAATTCAACTGGGGATGCCCCCAATTACTGAGTCTTATTCAAGAGGTCTTTTGTCATTTTAACTAAGTGTCAATGAGCTTGTCCACAACTTTTATTAGTAGATTCATTCAAAAATCTCAAATAGGCTAACACCCCCAGAAAGTCAACAAGTCAATTTTGGAACTTCCCTGATATACTCCCTAACAGAGACTTTGTATCTATTAATATCTATGTAAATTTTATATCTAACCTTTGCTACCTAGGATGTAAGCTCACTGAGAGAAAAGTAGATTTAGTTTTTGTCTTCCCATTCTCAGTAGAGTGTCCTACTAAGCACCTACTATGTAGGTACTTAATAAATGTTTCTCGAAGCCCTTTCTTACACTAAGATGCAAATTATTCATTTAAAACATCAACAACCACATCTGATCTCTTCGTATGATTTTTATCCAACCTAAATTGCAAGCTTTAAGGCATCGCTCTCTATTTTAAAACAGTATAATAATTTTTCAATCATATTCAAGTAGAAATTGAGTTGCTTTAATTAATGCCATGACAATTTTACTTGAGATTTCAAAGTTAAACCTAAGCATGTAGCATAAAATAGTTCATCTCTAGACTTTCATATGGCATCAATTAGCAAGTATGTATTAAGCACCCACTATGTGCCAGTCTACATAAGCCTGAATCAGAGTCCTGAAACTGATTTTTCAATCCTGGCTGTGTCACTTGCCTTTATCAGATCTCTTAACTTCTCTAACGCCATTTCCTTCAATATAAACCAAGAATAATAATCGTACTTTCACTGCTGATGTCCAGAGTCTTTCCAAACATTTAATAAGAATGCATATGAATTTGTTTTGTCAACTATAAATAGACCAATACAAATATATGGAATCCTTATAATTAACAGCTTTGAATCCTTACAAATACAAAAAAGGAGCATTTTTGGCAGTGAGTATATGTAGCAAGTGGTCATTATTTTTTCATTCATTCATAGGCTCTTGAATATAGCAGGCACTCAAATATTTGTTGAATGAACAAAAATAGCAGTCATTTCTGTATCTTTACTGCCTGCCCACATCATATGAGTTCCAGATTTTCTGTGGCTAACATAACAGAGGAGAGGATAGATTTTATAGGGAACATTATAAGGAAGCCAAGCCCAGTGGTTAGATGAATGAGCTGAAAGTCTACAGTCATGGGTTCTATATTCCCAGCTCCAACCCAAACACTACATTTTTCAATGGCTCAAGTGCTTTATGATACAGATGGAAGAATGAAACAGGGAGATAGGGACATGTGCCTGGGACCACACAGTCACAAAGTATCCAGAGTTAGCCATCAAATACAAAGAGATAGAAAAAGTGGAAGTATTGGGGAATATGGCAGTAATACTTAGGAAGTGTAGCTGAGTTATGGACTTGCCACCTCAACATGGAGGCCCCCTGCTGGAAGTAATTAATATTGGCCTACAGAAGCCATTTCTATAGATTGCAAGATGTTTACTCTTTGGAAGGAAAGCTGTGACAATTCTGGGCAGCATACTAAAAAGCAGAGACATCATCTTGCCAACAAAGGTCCATATAGTCAAAGCGATGATTTTTCCTGTAGTAATGTACAGCTGTGAGAATTGGACTATGAGGAAAGCTGAGCACTGCAGAAATGATGCTTTCAAATGCAATTTGAATTGTAAGTGCTGTAGAAGACTTCTGAGAGTCCCTTGGATAGCAAGGAGATCAAATGAGTCAATGCCTAAAGAAATTAATTCAGTCTATTCACTGGAAAGTCAAATGCTGAAGCTGAAGCTTAAATACTATAGCCATATAATAAGAAAATGAGACTCATTGGAAAAGATCCTGATGATGAGAATGATTGATGGCAAAAAGAAAAGAGGATGGCAGAGAATGAGATGAATAGATAATATCATGGAAACAATGAACATGAACTTGGACAGACTTCAAGAGATGGTGGAGGATAGGAGGACTTGTGTGCTATGGCCCATGGGGTCACAAAGAGTTACACATGACTGAATGATTAAACAACAAAGCACTAGTCATCCATTGTTTGGCCATGTGCCTTTCTGTTGTCACCTGCAATAACAGTTGCAGCTAAGCAAGCAGAATGGAAAGGTACGTCATGAGGTTATCTAGGACAGGTAGGCTGCCGAACTCAGTAAACAATATTTGTTGGCACTATTATTATTGGTATTCTTTTGCGCATCTTCCAATTGATCTGTGACTTTGTACCTTAAGTGAAGTCTCTCTCCTAAACAGAATAGTTATTGCCTCACAAATGAAATCCCGGCTGTCCAAAAAGCTTCTCAAGTACTCTTGAGGACCTACACTATTGGCTTCATATCACCTTCAGGGTCAAATAGAAAATCCTCTGGCATTCAAATCCCTTTATAATCAGCCCAATCTGCCCCACCCCCACCTTTCCAGTCTTCTTCAATCCTCCCCTTCTCCAAGTACTCTGTAATCCAGTGACACTGATTTTTTTTTTTTTTTTGCTGTTTGCCAAAAAATAAACTCCATCTCCCGAATCTGGGTATTTTTACTCACTAAATGCAATGCCTGGGATGCTCTCCCTTATCATGTCCACCTCCTGGCTTCCCTGGATTCCTTCAAGTTACAGATAAAATTTCACCTAATATAGGAAGCCTTCCTGACCCCCCCCCTTACTTCTTGTGTCTTCCCTCTATTCATTATCTTTATTATGTATATCACTTGCTTGTACATAATTATTTGCATACTGTTTCCCTCATTAGACCATGAGTTCTTTGAGAAATGGGATTCTTCTTATCCACAGTGCTTAACACAATGTCTGACAATAGCAGGGGCTTTTAAATAACTGACTGATTAGTTCAGGGCTTCTTAAACTTTTTCCACTTGAGACACCTTCAGCCCATCTTAAATTGTGTGTCAATGGGGTCACAACCCACACTTTAAGAAGCACTGAATTGGTTCATCTCTGGCATTTTAGATCATTTGCTCCTAGCAGTGTCTTTTGCCTCCGCCTAATGGTATTTTCAGCAATCACCTGCCCCATTATTAAGGTCAACTGGGTTCTCCATCTTGTAAGTCACGACCCTATCCTTGTGCGGAACGAGGTGGGACAGTACTACTGTAATTCCACACATATAAGTTGCAGTCCAATCCCCCATCATTTAATGTAATTTTGCCTATAACCTCTCACAAATCCTCCATTAGGGATCCACCTACCCTCCATAATGAAGGCCTTCCTGAAAGTTTTCAAACATTTCATGGGTACCAGCGCAACAACTGGATTAGTAACAACTGTGTTTTCACAAATCATAAGCTCAGGCAAGACTATATGACTTGGGAAATATTCTACTTGTAGTGGCATGAAAATATTGCTCCTTTTTAATTTTGTGTATACATTTTAATTCCTCCCTTGAGAGTCACCTATTCGGTATAGGCCCATGCGGTAATAATAAGAATAAGAATCCACTTACTGTGTGCTAGGCTCTGTGCTGAGCACTTCTACAACTATTGTCTCATCTCTGGGAAGCAGGTGCTATTGTTATCTATTCTGTGACAGAGAAGTTGAGGCAGACAGCAGTTGAGTGATTTGCCCAGAGTCACAGTGCTAGCCAGGCTCTGAGGATGTATTTGAATCAGGTCTTCCTGATTCCGAGCCCAGTGCTCTATCCACTGTACCACCTTACTGTCCTAACTCTGAGTTCTAAGAGCTACCAGGTGGGACTTCCATTCATCCACAGGTAGATACATAGGTAGATAGATAGACAGACAGACAGACAGACAGACAGACAGACAGACAGACAGATAGATAGATAGATAGATAGATAGATAGATAGATAGATAGATAGACAGATAGATAGAAAGATTGAGTAGAGTAGATGGCAGGCTAAACAGTAAAAGGAACTAGTATCCTTTTGTGGCAAACAGACAGCAAGTATTCTCTGCCCACAGTATCCCACATAGATTATCTACCCCAACTCACCCTGCTTCCAACTCTCCAAACAAATGGTAAAGTTAACATTTGTCAATCTTTTTTGAGGGGGGAGGGGGTACTTCTAAATGAGTGATTACCTAACTGCTAAGAAAGAGCCATTTGCAAGTTTTAAAGTTTTATTCACTCAGGCAAATAGTAATGCAAATTTATTTCTCTTGGGATGTATCCATGCAGTGACTGGTCTTCAATCTTTACTATCCTCCTCTTCTAATAAATTTGTCTTTCAAAATATCATCAGACTAATCTTCTTTATGCATAAATTTATTTATTCCACTCCTAGGTTCAAAGCCTAGGTTCCTATTGCCTATTGAAGAAAATTCAAACTTAAGCTGATATCACCACTATCACCCCCACAGCTCATTTATATTGCACTTTAAGGTATATAAATCATTTCATCATCCTCATGTCTCTTCTCATTACAATCCAGCTTCCACTCAGCTGCCAAAGTGTTCATCCTAAATCAAAGGTCTGACCATGTCACCCCACACTCAACCCACCCAGTAAACTCCAATGGCTCTCTATCACCATCAGGAACAAATATAAGGTCTTCTAGTTGGCATATAAAGTCATTCACAATCTTTCTAATTGTCTTCCATTCTCTTGCCCTCCAGAAACTCAGCAATCCAACCATACTGGCACTTTTGCTGTTCTTCACATGACACATCATTTTTCATCTTTGAGAAAAGGGAGGTCAGCTCTTGAACCTGTTGTCCCCTGTGCTTAGAATGTTATTCCTCCTCACCCCATGTCATAGTTTTCATTGCTTTCTCAGGATTCAGCTCAAATTTTACCTTTAGCAGGAGTCCTTTCGCACCCCCACCACATCATCTACTTCCCCTTCTGACTTCCCATGTGATTGACTTCCCCTCTGATATTATCTTTCATCTACTCTGGATGTATTACGTACCTAGTTATTTGCATGCTGTCTTTCCTATTAGAATCTTAGCTTCTTGAGAGCAAAGACTTTTTTTACCTTTCTATGTATCTCCAATCCTTATCACATTATCTGACATATAGTAATTACTCAATAAATGCTTTTTAATTAATCCTTTTCCCCCACTAAAGCTCTATGAAATAATTAGTACAAGTATTGCCATCTCTTTTATAGATAACGATGTTGAGGATCAGTCAAATCTTTCTATGACACCACCACATTCAAGGAATCATGACGCAGTGAAAAAAGCCCTGGTTCTGGGGTCCCATGGCCTACATTTGTATCTGCCATTTACTTCCTAGGTCTGACCTTGGTCAAAATACTTTAACTCTCTGGATACCCTCCCAGTTTCCTCCTCTAAAAATCGAGATAGAGTTGATGAACTCTAAGAGCCCTTAGAGCTCTCTCTATGCCATGCATGTCCTCCCTACTTTCACTAAACTGGAATACTTGCTGTTCTTGTATAAAGGAACACTTGCTAGTCTGCCCTTTCTTTGGCTCTGCTTCACACAGGTTATTCCCTATGCTGGGAGCACTTTGAGTTTGTCCTTTCTGCCTTACCATTCTTTCTCAACCTCTCAACCAACTTGTTTTATCCCTCAGGGCCAATCAATTGTTATCTCTTCTAGGAAGCCTTCCCAGATCCTCTCAGTCAGTAATGACACCCTCTTTCCCCATTTCATCCTAGTATGTTATTTGAACCTCCCTTGCTCTCTCCTATGATTTTGTATTATATTTATTTATGTACCATATCCCATATTTAGACTCTAAGCTCCAAGAAAGCAGGGGCTATTTCTTACTTAATCTTCATCACCCATAGTATTTAGCACAAAGCTCCATGCCAGTAGAAACCTAATAAATATTTGTCAAACAAATGAATGAATGATGAGATTGCAGAAAGATTTATTAATCTGATCAATGCCCTACCATACATTGGTAGGTCATTCAGATAATTCAGGACTTGGAGTAAATTTGAAAGGTCAAGTTCATTTAGCTTGTTAACCAAGTTAACTAAATGGTAAGGGGGAAATGGATTTTTGGCCTGAGTCACACAGTCTGGCTATCAGCCTCGATCACATTACTCAAATAATTTCCCAGGCTCTGCTTTGTGCTCTGTAGAAGCAGCTGTAAATTGTGAGTAGAGGAGGAAGTGAAGTGCTTATTAGTATTTGGGGGATCAGGTAAAGTTATTATACAGTTACAACCCATCTGGAAGCCTTAGCAGTCATCTTGCAGTATAATGAACCTAGATAACAGCCTACATATTCTTTTCCAAGGACCATGTATTATTTTAAATCAGACCCAGTAATTGCCATGTATTCACCTTCTTTTAAAGAAGCCTTGCATGCAGCAGTTGTGTTCAGAATCAGAGACAGGCATTAGTAGGCAGCCACCTACATGCTGTGATTTGAGGGATATCACGAAGGCAATCCTTTCCAAAAATACCTTCACTGACAACATTCCAAGGCCTGAAATTTCACCATGAAGGAATTATTCCTTTATGTTCTTTTTAATGTAAATAGCCCACAACCTTAAGCCCCCAATATTTAGGGGAAGGAGATTCTTGCTTTCTTATGACATCATAACGATACTAGTGGAATACACAGGCTGTCTACTGCTTATCCCTCATACTTACCATGTCTCAAGATCATTTTTTCACCCCTGTATTTCATTGATGAAATACTTCATTCAACCTCTCCTTCATAAATACTTTTGGTAATGTGTTATCATATGCAATCATATCTTGTAGAGGAATAGTTAGCAGCTGGCTGAGAGCAAGATACACCTGAAGGACAGAGAAAGTAGGATGCCGGTAGGGAAGACAAGGCATAAAAGGGATAACTAGAGAAGAATACAAAAAAAATTCATGTTTTACAGAGACAAGAGGGGTTGAAAGGAGATCCCTCTTTCATTTATAAGAATAACTCCATACACACATACACGTATATGTATATATGTGTGTGTATATGCACACACGCATATATATATATGTAGTGTATGTGTACATGTATATCTATTTCACATGGTTGGCTAGTCAAATCTTTGAATAGGAGCTCATGATTTCATGTAATTTCTGAGTTCTTTTCTTATCTAACTCTCAGAGCCAACACTTGAGACCATATACTATATCTTGGCAAGTGTAACAGGAAGAGAAGAAAATAGCCCTTCACATATGAAGTGTGTATTCATCTAATTAAATTCTGATTAGTTCAGTTTTCATTATTGGTAATACCAAATTTCTCCATTAAAAAATAAGACAGAGCACTTAGCCTGGCATGAACATGGAACTGATGAAATCAATTCTTCTATCTCTACTTTAATTATCCTTAGTCTGTCTTACCTTTTTAAATTTAATTGCACTTATCTTCTACCCTTCAGATAGACTTAACTATAGTCTGTAAATGATACTTTTGCCTCTCTTTTTTCCATGCTTTACATTCATTTTTCTGTTCTTTAGTCTATATACCTAGCATATAAGTGTTGGACCTGGAGTCAGAAAGCCCCAGGTTCAAATCTTGCTTCTAATACTAGCTGTGTAACCATGGGCAGCTCACTTAATCTTTCTGGACCTAAGGTTCCTTATCTGCAAAATGAAGATAATGCCAGCTGAAATACTTAACAGGGTTGTGGTAACTATACAGAGAACTCCTCGGCCAACTCAGTCTTTTAAAAAAAACATACACAGAAGATAGAAGCAAGGGCAAGCAACTAAAGGTAAATATAAAATGATGTATGTGTAAAGTGCTTTGCAGTTTTTCAAGTGCTATATAAGTGCTAGCTATTATTATTAAGAATATTAAAATCTTGTAAGATTAATTAAAAAGTCAAAAGGCAGATTGAGCCGAGCCTATTGACGAATTTTAAGGACAATTTTTAAAGTATTTTTAGTGATATTGGGAGCAAGAGATCAATCATTTAAAAGAAAGAACTACTTTTAGGATAGTACATTGACAACGGAGGTAAGAGGGGTGAGCCCCTCAATTCTAGCTTTACTTCTGTTATCTTCAATTCACTTAACACCTATTAAGTGCCTATTACATGCAAAGAATTGTGCTAGGACCTGGGGATACACAGGCAAAAACAAAACAGTCTGTGCCCTCAAGAAGCCTATATCCTCTACAACATGTCCACAGATATGTGAATATTCAATACCTCCAGTGAATCTGTGGTCTCTTCAATGTGGGTATTCCATCTAGTGATGCAATATTGCATATTGCATATGCATCTAGTGATGCATATTTGTACCTTTTCATCCTGTACAACTCTTGACCAGAATCCCACAGAATTCACTAAGGGGATCCTTAGGGAGAAGAGTCTTCATTTTCTTATGATGTGAGAATAACAGTAGAGCACACAGATTGCCTATTAGTTAGCCATCATTCTCACCATATCTAAGTTCCATCTCCTTTTTCACTGCTGCATTTCTTTGATTACATCTTTTGTCCCACTTCTCTTGTTTGTAATATGTTTCTGCCTACTTGTGCCCAGCATGCACCTCTCCACTGCCTTCTGGGTGACATTTATTTTCAATTCTTTAAGACTGTAGTGATTCCTGACTCGCAGTCATACAATACCAATAGAACATTGGTATTTTAAAAACCAGCCTTCATTGCAGAGTACAATTTAGGCTTATTAACATAATTTTTCAATTTCTGAAAGGAAATCCAGCCTACTTTCTTCTACCATTTCAATTTTAGGACCAACTCAACCTATTGTCCGTTTAGAACATCTATCGAAGATAGTTCCTGACGAACATGCTCCAAAAGTTGTGACATATAGATATGCATTTATTTTTAGTTTCTACTAAATAGTAGAAACATTTAACTACCTGTTATAATCTGGACAATGGACAATCTTCATTCATTTGGTATTTCCTGTGTGGATATATAGTTAGGCCAAACTCTTTTGAGTCAGTGTGGATCTTACCGAGGAGGGGTTGCAATGTTCCTGGGCTTGCCATACTATGTGTAATATCATCCACAAAGAGTGGCATCCAAAAGATCACACCATACTTAAGAAACACAGAGAAATTTATTTATTTTTAATTTTATTTATTCATTTTTAATGGGGAAACACTAACAATTGTGGGGTTGAGAAAAGGTCTTGTACAGGATGTGAGACCTGAGCTAAATCTTGATGGGAACTAGAAATTCCAAGAAATGTGGTTAACAAAAGAGGCATTCCAGAAATTTGGGACAGCTCACGTAAAGGCATGATGGTGGAAGCTACAATGTCATATTTACGGAGAATAGTGAATAGGTTAGTTTGAATGGAATGTGGTAGGGGAGAGTAATATGAAGTATACCCAGAAAGCTAAAGACTTTGTCCTGAGAACAGGCATTAAAACTTGTTGTCAAGGAGTAGAAACCCAAAATTAGTAGGCAGATAATAAGGACATATTTAGTCACTCACAATGAGGTCAATGAGGCCTTGGGGAAAAGACATCCCAGGGTACTAAAAGAACATATGGTCATGATTTCCATTCTGCTGGTGATCTCTGAAAGATTGTGCAAAATAGGAGAAGTGCCATGGATGGGAGAAAGGCAAAGATTCCTTTGGTGAGGAACCTGATTGTTGATGGACAAAGGAACCTATAGCCAGATATAGCTGGGGATTAAAGGCAAGATTCATATTGGTGCTAGAGATGCAAGGCCCCTAATAGGTTTTCGTTTTGGTCTAATGGCTTTGAATGGTTTTTTTGTTGTTTTTCCTTTGTACCTAGTAATTGAGTATTGAAATTTGGAGAAAGTTATCATCAAATCCCATTTTGTTGATATGATCAATTGTTGGAGAGAGGCCCTATACCTATAAAAGTGATAGCATTACCAAGAGAGAAACTGGACAAAGAGCTGTTTAGTAGCTATGAGAAAGAGAGAGAGAGAACCAACACAGCAGTAGAGAAGTCCCCTTCTATTAGCAGGAAGGGAACTTGCTGCGTAGTGATAAAGGGAAACATTGTGCCTCCCTGAGTAGAATGAGACAAGGATGAACTATGAATTAGAAAAACTAGTGCTGAAAATCAAGGGAAGGAAAGTTCAAGGAAAAGAGGGTTACTTCTTTTTTTTTTTTTTTTTTTTTTTACATTTTTTTTTTTTTATTAACATCTTTAGTTTTCGGCATTAATCTTCACATGCGTTTGAATTACAGATTTTTCTCCCCATTTCCACCCCCCCCACTCCAAGATGGCGTACACTCTGGTTGCCCCATTCCCCAGTCTGCCCTCCTCTCTGTCCCCCCACGCCCCTTCCATCCCCCCCTCCCCCCCTTTCTTGTAGGG
>CM053622.1:228478884-228524232 GCA_028646595.1 Phalanger gymnotis | reverse complement strand
GAGCATCTGTACTCTTCACTCCACTAGACTCAACACCTTTGCTCAAGCTTTCTTTTTCTCTCTCATAAACTAACAAAATAGCTTCCTAATCAGTCTTAAGTTTCTGTCCTCTCCAATTCATTCTCCACACAGCTGCTAAAGAGATATTCCTAAGGCACAATTCTGACCATGTTACTCCCTGCTCAGCAAGCTACAATGGATCCCTACTAATTCCATGATGAAACATTCACTCTTATTTAGCATTTAAAGCCCAATGGGACACAATCCTAGCTTTGCAAGTTTCTACACATTACTTTCTTTCTCATACTATGTTGTTGTTAAGTTTTTTCAGTCATGCCTGAATCTCCATGACCACATTTGGGGTTTCCTTGGCAAAGATGCTAAAGTGGTTTGCCATTTCCTTTTCTAGCTTATTTTATAGACGAGTAAACTAAGGCAAACAGTTAAGTGACTTGCCTGGAGTCACACAATTAATAAATGTCTGAGGCCAGATTGGAACTCGTAAAGAAGAGTCTGCCTGACTCCAGGCCTGGTGCTCTATATCCACTGTACCACCTAGCTGCCCATACTATATGGTCCATCTAGCCTGACCTTGCTGTTCTTCTCATACAGCACTCTATCTCCAATTTCCACTCAATGATCAACAAGTATTTATTAAGCAACTATTTGCCAGGCTCTGTGCTAGGTACTAGGGATATAAATTCAATGGTAAAACAGCCCCTGCCCTCAAGGAGATTATGTTCTAATGTGGGAGCGTATGCATGCGTATATGTATGTATGTATGTATTTACAAACAACATTCAAAACAGAAATTAACCTTGTGAAAAAAGACACTAACATAAGGAGACCAAGAAAGTCCTCGTAACAGTGGCAGTTGATCTGAATTTTATAAGAAACTAGAGATTCCAAGAGACTTACTTCTGAAAGGAAGTGTATACTAGGCAGGTAGAGAGCACATACAAAACATAGAGATGAAAGATGGAATGTTTCATATAAGAAACATCAAGAAGGTGGATTTGACCAGACCATAGACTACATGAAAGGAAGTAATTTGTAATAAGCATAGAAAGGTAGGAGGGAGCCAGGATGTAAAGAGCTTTAGATGCCAAGTTGAGGAATTTAAATTAATAATAGGTAATAGGAAGCTACTGGAGTTTAGTGAATAGGAAATGAAGACCTGAACTAAGGTAGAAGCTATGTAAGTGGAAGAAAGAGATATTTTCCTATATTTTGGAATGTCCTACACCTAAAATGTTCCCCCTCCTTTCCTACACTTCAGGGTGCCCTAGATACCTTCAAAACCCAGCTCGATTGATATCTCCTACGGGAAGTTTTTCATATCCCTCCTCCTCCGCCACAGCTACTGCTCCCTAAAATTACCTTGAAATTACTTTGCATCTATTTTTCATTTACTAATGAAACCCCTAGGTGTCACTGTCAAGCCTAACTATGTTCTCCTCACTCCCACCTCTCCCAACCAGAAAGGCATAAAATTGAAAACTTCACAGAAAGCCCTGACTCTGCCTCCTGAGTGAGTTGGAGTAGGACTTTCTTCTCTAATCCCTAGTTCTCCCAACCCCTGCATGCCTCACTCCCTATCCCTTCTGAGATGGGAAGTACTCAGTCACGTGCTCACCTATTTCACTTGAGATGACAAGTACAGGCTCCACCAAAGAAGAAAAGGTACCAGACCTCAATCAAAGATTCCCTGTCTCCTTTTAATGTTACAGGGATCTTTGGTGCATGCCCAAACTACCTAAAATGGTATCATCCACTTGGTAGATGCTTGGGAACTGCTGGGGACCTGTTTCTGGGAGACAGGAGAAAGAGTGGATGTGTGAATATTCTGTGTTGGTCCACTATGTGATTGAGAGCATCCTTTTCTGGATGCAGATTCAGAACCATTCACATCTATTTTTTTGTTTTTACATATTTTTCTGTTTTACTGTCTCTATTTCCTGAATTCAAAGGACTCCACTCATAGCAGATAGCTCAGCAGGTAAGGGGAGACGGCCTGCCTGTGCCAGGGCCAGTGTGAGCCAATTGGTAAATTCGTTGTGAGCATTTACATGTAGTAAATCAATAAACACAATATTTTATTATTTTGTTTTGTTTTATTTTCATTTTTAAAATTTTATTTATTTTATTCTGAACTTAAGAAACAAAACAAGAATTTCCATGATAGTAGAATAGAAAAAAAAGATCATACATCAAACTGCAAATCTATTATGTACAACTTGCTATTCTTTTTTAAAATATAATAGTTATCATGTAACTTTCTTTTCCCTTTTTTCCCCTCCCACCAGAGTTGGCTACCATTAGACACAAATATATATTGTGTGTATACATATATAAATGATGTATATATGCATGTAGGTGTATCTGTATACATATATGCATATGTATGTAAAAAACCATTAGATACATCTATTTATCAATTCTTTCTCTGGATGTAGATAGCATCTCCTTTCATTTGTCCTTTGTAGTTAATTTGAATATTTGTAATTATATTTCAAATAATAATTTGATTTATTATATTGTTGATTATCTAGATTTAAGAAAGCTATGGAGAAAATGTTTTTAATGCAAATTAAATTTCAAAGTATATCCTGCAAATATTTCCTCCCCCAAGAACCAGTTGTCAAACATTTACCAACACAGTCCTGCCTGGGGGTCACTTTCCTGTGCCCTTTCAGATCATGTGGCTCCCAGAAACAGGTTTGGAATATCTCTTTTCATTGTCTTATGTGTATGGACGGGAGTCTCCAATCTGAAAGCTCAAGCCGTGAAAATTTGGATTCCAACATGCCAGGTGAGATATTGCCCCATTCAGTGGGAGTTTGGGCTTGAACTTGGCAAGAGTAATGCTAAGCAGGAACTGAAATAAAACTTGAGCCTAATCCCTCTCCCCTCTCCAGAGGCCAAAAATGGTGTGGGGGATTATGCCACTGAGGCATTAGGGTAAATGTTTGAATAATTGTTATTGCTGTATCTCTGGAGTAAATATCACTTTGTAAAAGTTAATCTAATGTTTAGTGGTTAAATGGAACTACAGTATTGGCAATGACCCCCTAAAAAGGTGGGGCACAAACAATGGGAGTTTAAGGCAATGGCATGAAAATAGGCATCCCAACCTCCAAAGAGTACTGGAGAATCCTGGGCCTGGGAGAGTGAAGTGTAACAGAACTGGCTCTAAGAGAGTGGAGATAGAGCAGACCATTTTATAATGAGATCTACTTAGTTTTTACTGAGTAAAATAAAATCAAAGTTGGCTTGATGTTGTCCCTGGGTGATTGTTTAAAAAAATCCAGTGAATAGCAATGAAATACTAACGAAAATATCAGTGAAAAAAAGGGTTCCAACATTTGTGCCCCAAGGAGCCAGTACCACTGTTCTGCCTCTGTTTTATATCACATACACAATGAAATGCATTTGTTGGAGTTCAAACATATATGTTTATATAAAAATACCATGGTGGAGTGGGGGGGAAGCACCTGAAACAGAAAACAGCCCTTAATGGTTTGCTTCTTCAGCAAAAAAGTGGGTTCAGAGGAGAAGGAAGGTCTTGGAGAAATAGCCTGGGCTAGGCTTCTCCAAGGTCCCAGCAAGCACACCCAAGATTCATTTGTCATGAAATCCAAGCCAGAGGCCAGTGAGCAGCCAATATCTTAGTTCAGTTCAAGGTCTTAAACACCAGCTCCTTTCTGCTCTTCAGCACCACCCTGGTCTTTGCTCCATCATCTATTTGTTTCCAATTCCTTCATCAATTACTCTTCTTCCTTTCCAATTTCTCCATCATTCTCAATCTTTCTCTGTCTCTGTCTGTTTTTGTCTCTCTGTCTGTCTGTCTCTGTGTCTCTATGTCTCTGTCTCTATGTCTCTGTCTCTATGTCTCTGTCTCTCTGTCTCTGTCTTTCTGTCTCTGTCTCTCTCTGTCTCTCTCTCTCTCTCTGTCTCTCTCTCTCTCTCTCTCTCTCTCTCTCTCTCTCTCTCTCTCTCTCTCTCTCTGTCTCTCTCTGTCTCTCTCTCTCTCTCCTTCCTTCTCTTTTCTCTCTCAGCCAAGCTAAGGACTCATCCTTAAGTACATTACCCAGAGGACATGTGAATGTGTTTTCTTCCCTTACAATGGAAGCTCATTGGCATGTTTGGTTTCATTTTTTTTCTTTCTGACCCCAGAACTTAGCATGTAGTATGAATTTATACAATTTCATGTGACTGATTGGGAAAAGGTAGTCTTGGTTCTCTTGTACTGTTGTTATCATTTGTCCTTCATTCTCGAAGAGGATCATGATATTGGGGAGGTGAAGCCATGACACACAAGTGAATTGGATTTAAGTGATGGAGGGCTGTGCAAAGTCACCAGCCTCATTTTCTCCTCTAGAGCCATCTAGATCCAGTGGCAAGATAAAGTTCAGGACCACTGGAGATGGACCTGGATGAGATGGGAGGTCTTGGTTTTTTAAGCTAAAATCTTTAACAGGTCTCAGTTTGACTGAGGCAACACCTATTCAGTGATTAAGGCTAGGTAAGATTGTGAGGTTTGTCCTTCATTCTAGAAAAGCACCATGACATCAGAGAGATGGTGATATGGCTTGCAGTTGACTTTGATTTGAGTGTAAAAAGTCACCAGCCTCACTTTCTCCTCCAGAGCCATCTAGGTCCAGTGGCCAGATATAAATCAGAACTACTGGAGACAGCCTGAATGTAGTGGGAGATTTTAAGCTAAGGTTTTCTCAGGTTCTCATTTTGAGTGAGACGATGCCCATTCAGCAAATAGGCCTCTTTAAGAAGTGAGTCAAGGGATGGCCCCTTTAATAAAAAAAAATCAAACTGAGAGGGGAAGCCCCTCGTGGTTGCTGGCCAAAAAAGAAAGAGTTACTATTTATATTCATTCTTATATTTGAGCCAGGAGGGCCCAAAAAAATAACCACTAAGGGCTGCTTGGGAAAGGACCTACTATTGTCCAATCCATGAGATCCAGAGTGAATTGGGTTTAAGGTTTGGGCTTTGAGAAAGAAATCTAATCAGTAAACGCCAAAGTACCTAGGTAGCTTTTGACCATCAACATTTACCTTCCTTTGGGCAGAACACCCTAAGGGAAGAGGAAGAGGAAAGGAGAGAAGAGGAGGAGCTGAGCTGTCCAACTGGAAGTGGCCAGAGGGGTTCTCATTCAGGCAGCTCAGGTTGTGATTCGTCCTCCATTCTCAAAAAGTACCATGATATCAGGGAGATGATGACATGACTTGCAATTGACCTTGATTTGAGTGAGGGAAGCCTATGCAAAGTCACCAGGCTAGGTAAGCCTAGCAAGAAATGAAGCAGAGATTGGCCTCTTTTACCTAGTGAAAAAAACAAATCAGTCTGGGAGGCGAAGACCTCAGGGATTCTGGCCAAAACAGAAATAATTGCTATTTACATTCACTCTGAACCAGTCCAGGCCCAAATGATGGGGTATGACCTGGAACCTATTGTTAGCCAATCAATGGGAATATCTGGAACACGGTACAAGAAAAACTAGCTGCTATCTTGTTAAGTACCAAAAGCCAGATCAATTTAGAAAATCTCATTAGGACCATTAAGGAATATTTTCAAACATAAACCATTGGGATTTGTTTAATTAACAGACTATCTTAAACATTGTAATATAGGGCATTTATATAATGTTTTGTACTAGGTGCTTTTATAAGCATTATATCATTTAATGCTCACAACAACCCTGAGAAATTGATGCTATTATTACCCATATTTTATAGATTAGGAAAGTGAGGCAGATAGAAGTTAAGTGACTTTTCCAGGATCACATAGCTAGTGTCAAAGGCCTGATTTGAATTTAGGTCTTCCCAGAGTCACAACTAATGAACTAGCTGTTCTCTTTGATTGATTCCTTTTTTCCCCTTGTGTTTTCAGCAGAGAGACCAGCCTGAATAGGATTTTGAATTCCTTTTGTATACTAGTAAGTGAAATCTCAATTTTAAAGAATTTTTGAATACCAAACTAATCTAGTTTGACCCTGATCTAATAGCATGGCGGTGTTATTGTAAATATTAGCATCAAAAAACATTTATTAAGTACCTAGATGCACATAACTGACATAACCCATTATCAAAGATTTAACCTTGCCATCATTTATTGAATATGCCCCATATACATGCAATGAATATACACTCACTTGAAGATGTCTAGATGCTCTAAGGGAAATTAGATTACTGACAGTCTGTGGTGATAGAATAAAGTCTCAAAGTTAATATATCATAGTTAAAGTCAGACTGTGCATAAATCAAAAATGCTTTTTGAATAAGCATATTCATTTGGCTCTTTTAAAGAAATGGACAAACCATCTGCCCAAACAATGTTCTCTTTTGAAACAGAAATTCATAGAAAAGACCAGAATAACATTTTTACACTCTCAGGCTGTGAACATAGGAAATAAATCTCAGATTTTCCATGGATCACACTATCAAGGATATGAGAGACTTTACAGAAAACATTAGGAAGAAGTAGGGTCTTATGGTTACAGCTCAGAATTCTACTGAGTTTTGAGACATGACCCCTCTCAAGAGCCCTGTAAGGAAGTATTGTCTCTGAACTTCACAGGTAAATAAGAGTTGAAACAGGATATTACTGTAGAAGGAAACTTAATCAGTTCGACAGGCCAACCCAGCTGGACAACTGCTTCAGCAGCTCATGTAAAATAGCCATAAGTTGAGGTCATTTTGTAAACACCCTGCCTTTCCTTTTTCTCACTGTATCCTCATGAGTAAAAATTTTCCAACTGCCACTAAAGCTTCCTGTGCTTGAGTTTCTTTGAAGTGCAATGAGTATCAGTGACTTGCCTCCATGGGGTCTTTTCAGTCATTTAAGTTAAAATTTCCGAGAAATAACTAAGAGGGCTCAGTAGTTCATGTGAGAAACCCTTGCCTATCTGCATACTTACTAATTAACTGAGCCTCATTTATCAAGGGAGTAAACAAAAAGAATTTATTTGAAACAAATATAGAAACTCACTGTTTGTGAGGAATGGAAGGAGTCCTATCTCATAGAAAAAAAAACCTGATGAATTTTAAAAATATATGTTTTAATAGAGTTTAAATATAAGCCTAATTTGCTGTAGATACAGCCAGAATCTGATGATCTCTCTATATAAAATGTATCACTGGTAGTAGCAAAATATTAAGTTTAACTAATTTTTATTTGGGGTTTGCAGCACTCACTCCCTGGGCCTCGGGGACAATGGACTCAGTAACATGATCTATCATGAAAAGTTTATGTATAACTCACTATTTTTTATTATCTCCTTAGTGTGAGTTATGGGGATAGACATTTGAGGTCGGCAGGGGCATGTGAAGAATTAGTATTCCCTTTCCTCTATAAACTCCAAATATTTGACTATCACCCTAATAGTCTATCACTTTACCTGAATATGTATCAAAAAAACACAACAACATCTTTCACATTCATCCGGGGCAGATATAAACCACTCTAATGACTTCTAAGACTAAATACTAGAAAGTCCATGTAGGAGTCACCTCATCTTGATTCACACCTTTCTTTCACCTTTCGACAGTCTTATTTTATCCTATTCATGGCTCTCTAGTTCGCAGATTCTTTCAGTCATCTTGGCCACTTAGAATATCCAACACTATCCCCATATACAATGTAGTAAAGGACAAATTGACAAGTGATAACCAGTCAAAATTCAGCTATCAGGCATCAGCCACCTTGGATCTAAGCTGGCCTTCCAGAAATTGTAAAGTTAGGTTACCTTCCAAACTCTTCTGTCTACCTATTCTGTACTGCCATCCTCACTTCCAAAGCTATCTGCTAAGCATACAGGGTCCTCAGGTTTCCCAGAGCTCCTCACTATTACCTACCCAGAAATCTGAGCCATAGATTTGAAGTAAAAGATTTGAGAAAATTGTGTGAACCAAACTGACTCTATCTTGTGACTCAATTCTGGAGCTCAGTTCCCTTTCTATTCAATTATGAATATACTCTGATTTCTGTTTTGTGAGAAAACTTTATTGGATTATGGGAATTGTTAGAAAATATTATTGCATTATTTGAACCTAGCCCTACCTGGCTGGGAAGCCGGGTCACCTCTAGCTGTTGCTTAAAGACCTTTAACCAAGAACCTGAGTTATGCTGGCCAGAAGCCCAGTCAGATCTAAGGATTGATGCGAGGCATTTTCTCACATTGCACATTTCAAGGAACTCATCCATCTTATCTGAAAATCAGACCCATACTAGTCAATCTGTTCCTGTTTCTTTGCTTCTCTGATAACATACAGACATTTGGGGGGTGGGGGTGGAGAATGGAACACAGAGCATAGCATAGAGTTAAAAGTCAAGAAATAGGCTGGAAAAATGAATAAACAACAGAAAAATTCTGACCATAGAAAGTTACCATGGTGACAAGGAAGATCAAAACACACACTCAGAAGAAAGTCAAAATCTCTGCATCCAAAGCTGCAAAGAAAAATACAAACTGGTTTAGGGCCATGGATGAACTCAAAAAGGATTTTACAAATAAAGTAAGAGAGGTAGAGGAAAAATTGGGAAGAGAAATGAGAGTGATGAAAGAAATTCTGAGAAAAGAGCCGACAGCTTAGCAAAGGAGACACAAAAAATACTGAAGAAAATAACATCTTAAAAGAGCAGAATAAACCAAATAGTAAAAGAGGCACAAAAATCCGGTGAAGAATGCTTTGAAAAGAACAATTGACAAAATGGAAAAAGATATACAAAAATTTACTAAAAAGGACTCCTTAAATAGTAGAATTGGCCAGATGGAAAAAGAGGTACAAAGGCTCACTGAAGAAAACAATTCCTTAAAAGTTAGAATTGGGCAAATGGAAGCTTTATCAAACATCAAGAAGCAATCAAACAAAATAGAAAGAATGAAAAAAATAGAATAAAAATTGAAAAATCTCATTGGAAAAACAATTGACCTGGAAAATAGATCCAGGAGACATAATTTAAGAATTATTGGACTACCTGAAAGTCATGATCAAAAAATGAACCTAGACATCGTCCTTCAAGAAAACTACCAAGGAAAACTGCCCTGATATTCTAGAACAAGAAGGTAAAATAGAAATGGAAAGAATCCACCTCCTGAAAGAGATCTCAAAATGATAATTCCTAGGCATATTATAGCCAAATTCCAGAGCTCCCAGGTCAAGGAGAAAATATTGCAAGCAGCCAAAAAGAAACAACTCAAATATCATGGAACCACAGCCAGGATAACATGAGATTTAGCAGCTTCTACATTAAAGGATCAGAGGGCTTGAAATATGATATTCCAGAAGACAAAAGAGCTAGGACTACAACCAAGAATCACCTACTCAGCCAAACTGAGTATAATCCTTCAGGGCAAAAAAAAAAATAGATATATGATGAAATAGAGGACTTTCAAGCATTCCTGATTAAAATACCAGACCTGAATAGAAATTTTGACTTTGAAATACAAGACTCAAGAAAACATAAAAAGGTAAAAAGGGAAGAAAAATCATAAGGGATTCAATAAGGTTAATCTGTTTATATTCTTACACGGGAAAATGATATTTATAACTCCTAAAAATGTTTCCACTATTAGGGCAGTTAGAAGGAGTATACATAGACAGAAAGCAGAAGTGTGAGTTGAATGTGATGGTATGATTGTCTAAAAAAATAAAATTAAGAGATGAGAAAGAAGAATGCACTGAGAGAATGGGAAAGAGAGAGGTAGAATGGAATAAATTATCTGACATAAAAGAGGCCTGAAAGAGATTTTAGAGTGGAGGGGGAAATGGAGGAAATGGGGAGGGGAGCACATGAACCTTACTCTCATCGGAATTGGGTCAAAGAGGGAATAACATACACACTCAGTTGGGTATAGAAATCTATCTTACCAAGCAGGAAAGTAGGAAGGGAAAGGGATAAGAGAAGGTGGGGGAGCTGATACAAGAGAAGGCAGTTTGGGGGAGGTAAAAGTCAGAAGCAAAACCCTTTTGAAAATGGACAGGGCATGGGTGGGGCCCCTGTGGCCTCAAGGCCACATGTGGCTTTCTAAGAGTATTTGTAATAATAATGCTTAATTATAATAATATAATATAATATATAATATAGTAATTATATATTACATCACATATAATACGTAATCTAAAATAATAATTATAATATAATAATAAATCCTTAATAAAGGGATTTGTTCTGTAAAACCTGGACTCAAAGGGCCATACTTGAGGACCTAGAGGGCCACATGTGGCCTTGAGGCTGCAGGTTCCCCACCCCAGGACAGGGTAAAAGAAGAGAAAGAGTAGGACAAACAGATAGTAAATAGAATAGAGGGAACTACATAGTTGGTAATCATTACTGTGAAAAAAAATTTACAGTGATTTTCTCAGATAAAGATTTCACTTCTCAAACAGATAGAAAACTGAGTCAAATTTACAGAAATAAGAGCAATTCCTCAAATGATAAACGGTCAAAAGATATAAGCATGCAGTGTCAGACAAAGTAATCAAAGCTATTTCTTGTCATATGGGAAAAAATGTTCTCCATCACTATTGATGAGACAAATGCAAATTAAAACAACTCTGAGCAACTACCTAACACCTGTCAGTTTTGCTAAAATGACAGAAAAGGAAAATGACAAATGTTGGAGAGGACGTGGGAACATTAAAACACTAATGAGTACATTGGTGAAGTTGTATACTGATTCAACCATTGTGGAGGCAATTTGCAACTATGCCCAAATGACTATAAAACCATGCATACCCTTTGACCAAGCAATACCACTCCTAGGTCTGTAACCCAAAGAGATTTTTAAAAAAGGAAAAGGACATATGTACACAAAAATATTTATAGCAGCTCTTTTTTTGGTGGCAAAGAATTGGAAATTGAGGGGATGCTCACCAATTGGGAAAGGCTAAACAAGTCGTTGTATATGATTGTGATGGAGTACTGTTGGGGAATTCTCTTACCCCATACTCCCAGGCCTTTGTCCAGCAAAGGCCTGATCTCGCAGGCAATGCATGAGACGGAAGCCAAGGTGATGAATAGCTCCGTTTAATTAAGTCAGTGAACAGATTTTTATAGCCTTTATTACCTAGCACTAGGACTGCCTTGATCTGCCTACTCCCCGCCTACTCCCCGCCTACTCTCTGCCTATTCTTCTCCTGTTCTCCTCCTATTCTCCTCCCCTTTCTTTCCTGCGCTCTCCCCATGATTCACCTGTGCACAGGTGAACCCGGAAAAGAACCCTGCACCACGTTGCCAACAAGGGCGAGACCCTTCCTCCAAACTCCATCTTGTTCCTCCCATACCTCAGAACCCTGATATTACCTCAGCTGGTTCTGGGCACGGAGGTCCAACGATGCTTTAGAGTTGGCTATAACTCGTCCCGTTACAGAGTACTATTGTGCTTTAAGATTTGATGAGCAGGATGCTCTCAGAAAAAACTTGGAAAGACTTACATGAACTGATACAAAGTGAAATGAGCGGAACCAAGAGAATATTGTACACAGTAACAGCAATATTGTATGATGATCTACTGTGAATAACTTAGATATTCTCAACAACACAATGCTCAAAGACAATTTTGTAGGACTTATGAAGAAAGGTGCTGTCCATCTCCAGAGAGAAAATTGTAGAGCCTGAATGCAAATCAAAGATACTTTTTCTTTACTTTATTTTTTCTTGGAGTTTTTTGTGTGTATTTTCTTTCACAGAATGACTTATATCGAAATGTGTTTTGCATGTATACACATGTATAACCTACGTCAAATTGCTTGCCTTTTCAATGCAGGGAGGGGAGAGAGGGAAAGAATTTGCAACTGAAAATTTGCAAAAAAAGAATGTTAAAATTGTTTTTACATGTAAATGAAAGAAATAAAATATTAAATAAAATTTTAAAAATAAGTTTTGGTTCAGTGTAACATAAGAGAGAGTACAAAAACTTTCATGTGATATGCTATGGTACCCTTCTACCAAATTCCTTCTATGTCTGCTCTGGCATTATGTTCCCAAACTCTCCCTCAGAATATTCATTTTCATGATACATATA
Organism: Phalanger gymnotis; assembly: GCA_028646595.1. NCBI lineage: Eukaryota > Metazoa > Chordata > Mammalia > Diprotodontia > Phalangeridae > Phalanger > Phalanger gymnotis. The sequence continues at coordinate 228,512,189 of CM053622.1, read as the reverse complement.
TACCTTGTTTTACTAGGGGAGGAGAGGGAAGGGAAGGGTAATGGACTTGAAAAAAAAAGTAAGTCAACATTTAGGCGAACAAAATCAGCTTTCTATTGATTTACATTACAGTTTCAGACACATTTTCTCTTTATTTGTAAAGGTTAATCACTTGGCGGGGTCCCCAAACACTCATTTCTCTAAAAATCATGTATACAGTAGAGGTGTTTCTACTAAAAGCAGAATCGCTTTGTAGTGCAAATAATCACTACACACACACACATATACACACACACGCATGCACGCACGCACACACATACACACACACACACACACACACACACACACACACACACACACACCCTGTGCCAGTTATTCAAGATGAGATGTTCTTATTTGATTTTTCTAAAGCAACCCGGCCTTCAACTCCAGATAACACAGCCTCCTTCCCTAACCCTGCCTCCACCCCTATCCCACTAGCAGAGATGCATCTAAGGTGATGTCTCCAGGTGGTGGTAAACTACTCCACACCTCCTGCTTTCCAGTTTTGGAACAACAATCTGTACCTTAAAAAGTATATCTCCATCTACTCCCTTAAAGTTCTACTCACAATCCCTATACATTTTCAAACTAAAACATTCTGGATACCAATTCCCTATGTGCATGGCCTTCCCTTGTTAGAACGTAAGCTCTTTCAGAACAGAGGCTGAGTTTTATGTATTTGTTTATATTTATATATTTGTATCCTAAGTGCCTAACGATGCTTGACATATATATTAAGTATTTAATGCTTTTTCATTCACTCAGTAATAACAGAAAAATATGTTCTGAGAAAGACAAAGATGGGAAGCGTATCATCAGAGGTACTATCAGTATCAGAGAGCACAGACAACAGATGGCCTTATGAATATATATGGACTTAAATGCCTTGCCCAACTCCTAGGATTAACATTAAGATTCATTCCTCTTGACTTTTTAAGAGACCCAGTGATCTTAGTCCCAAAGCCCATTGGTACAAGATCCTCTCCTTATTTTTGGAAATCAATGCCCTGTGCCTGTGTGAGGAGTAGGATAGGGTTGGTGAGATGAGAAGAGAGGAAATTTGACAGTTTTTCTTCCGACTCTTCAAGCTCAAGGGCTCCAGTCCATCTGGTCTAATCCTTTCATTAGAGCTGCAATTGCTTTGGTGTTTCTGGCTTGCAGTATTGAGAGAAATGATGGATGAAGACTCTGGTAAGAAGCTTACGTGAGAGGAGCTGGCAGTCTCCATCACATCCCTAGCCCCAGCTTCCTAAAGTAGGGACTATGGAGAGCTTCCATTTGGGTGAGATCTAGTTCTCTCTCCCCCTCTCCCTCCCCCTCCCTCCCTCTCTCTCTCTCTCTCTCTCTCTCTCTCTCTCTCTCTCTCTCTCTCTCTCTCTCTCTCTCTCCCTCCCTCCCTCTCTCCCTCTGTTGAACTCAGTTACTTCACTTCCAATGGGAGAGCTTCATCACTCTGTATTGTCTGGTATATACTATCCTAAGTACACTTTCTACGAATTTTGTTTTTGCTATTAACTTGAAAAAATGGATTCCTTGCCTGATTGCTATGTGAGTATTCATTGTGAAATGAGTATTTGGTGGGAAAGGGGTCAAGTTTTGAATATAAAGCTTGGGATCCTTCCCATCTCCCAATTAATGAAATAGTAATCAGAAATTAGCTTAAAACTGAAACTCACATCCCTGCCTAGACAAATTATATTTAAGGGAGCATATAGATATAATTCTAGCCCAGCACCTCCCTCCCTCCCCCTTTCCCTCTCCCTCCCTCTTTCCCTCTCCCTCTCCCCACCCCTACCACCACCCCTACTTCTCTCTCTGAGAAGAACAGAGTGGTCAAACTTCTGGACCCCACATCCTGGCAGGAATTAAAGTCTCCTTTAGAGAAGAGTGGGAGAAGAAGCTAGGATATTTATTCTGACTCTCTTTGAACCACACAACAATACTGCATGCTACGGAGACAGTTCTCCCAGCATAACAATGGCCACTTTAGGAACACCTGGTAAATGTGATTTCTACAGGTTCTTGATGGAATGCCTACAGCACTGAAAGCAGTATTCCCTATCCATCTTTCAGGAACCTGGACAGACATATCAATTGCTTTGTGGAGGTGAGGAGGGGGAACATGGTTAAGGAACATCAGCCAATCAGTCAGCAAATATTTGTTAATTACTTACTATGTGCCCAGCACTATGCTAAGCACCAGGAGTGTGAATATAAAAAAGAAAGACAATCCCTGACCTCAAAGACTGCAATCTGAAGAGGGAATACAACACACAAAAGACTGTAAAAGAGAAGGGAGTGGGGAGGAAGGTATCCAAGTTCAGGGCAGCTGACCTGCCTCCTGAAACGGAAGTTTGGGAAAGAGCTCTTCACTCTGCCCTCCAAACAGAAGGTCAGAGGGTATTCCGGAGATATGAACACCAAGGCTGATCTGATCTTGAAGGAAGATGAGGTTCCTGATGATGCATTCCTTGTGGGGCATGATGGAGAAGTCCAAAAGAATGTAGCCCACAGGGAATAAAGTTGAGTGTTAAAAAGAATGTCAGATTTTATAGGTGTATGTGTGTACATACACATATACATACATACATATGTATATATACACTCATATACATACATCAGCTTTGCTGAAATCTAGGTGATATAAAAACAAAAGATAGCAATACAAATCTATTTTTAAAACTATACAAAAGTTGAATAGATTGCCCCAGAAGTCTGCAGTGGGCTCCCTCACTCTAGAGGTCTTCAACCAAAGGTGGAATAAATATTTGCTAGCTATAAGAGGAACTTTTTGTCAGATACAAATTAGATTGTGTTTATTATGTGCTCCCTTCCAAACTGAAAAATCTGTTTTCTGTGGTTCTCTGAAGATAATACCAGGAATATAATATTGTCACTATAAGTCTAGGTATCAGTCAGATCTAGGAAGCTGGAGGAGCTAAGTGCTATGGAGAATACAAAGAACTATAACTACAAAGGGCATCGCTTCTGAGGTTCTTCAAATTTAACCAATGAGACTATGCTTACAAAAATTACCTGATGTAAATTTTAATATATCATCATTTAATATGTCATCGCATAATATATCATCAAACTTTAACATATCATTTTAAATGTGTTACATGATTTATACTTATAAATGCTACAAGAGTTCAGGATATTTTAAAAAAAACTGAAGTTAGAGTATCAGGACCTGAGTTTGAATCCTGGCTTTGACTCTTTCTGCCAGTGTGTCTTTTAATGAGTCACTTGGTCTCAGTTTCCTCGACTGTCAAAAGGCAAAGTTATACTAGATGGCCTTTGACATCCCTTTCAGCTTTAGATCTATGATCACATAATCCTATGGATTGAGTGAGATAGTCTGAGAAGGCTTCTTGTAAGAGCTAAGAGTTAGTCTTTGAAGGATAATGGGATTCAGAAACAGCCAATGAGAAGCAGGGAAGGCATTCGAGGTGATGGGAATGTTCGAGCACTAGGGTGGAAATAAGCAAAATGAGTAAATCTCTCTAATGACGGGGTTTGTGCAGGCATTTTGTTAGTGTCTGAGAAAACCAGAAGATTTCCTCTCCTATTTATGGATACCAGTCACTAGCTCCTCCATCCCTGCCCCCACTCCAGATTCATCAGGGAGAAGTAGTTTGCACATTCTCACCTACACATCTATACACACCTATACACAGACACACACACACACACACATACACACACACCTATGCCCTGTCCAAGAAGGGCTTGATCACTCATCTTTCGACACAATCTTCCTGTTGCCTGGAAGAATGAGGCAGCACAGCCAGAATTAACTTATCTGAAATGGCTCCAATGGGGGGAAGAAGGAAGAAGCCAGCCTGAAGCAGAGTACGGCTCAGCTTGCCAGTTTGGGCCATTGGCCTCTCCAGCTGGTATCAAGTGATTGTCTGAATCACTGCCGCAGGGATGCTGTGGCTCTGCAGAGCCTCCTCTGCCTCTTCGTGAGGTATGACAATGGGGAATGAGTACCAGAAATGTTAATAAACTTAAAAACATCATGAAATGAGCAATGTTAATATCATTTCCTTTGTGCTTTGCCACCTTCCCCTAAAGAGCAGGGGGTTTGGCTGCCCATCTGCACTCTCTGTCATCATTTGGTCCTCTGGAGTGAGGATCAGTACCCTGCCCTTATCTCCTCTTCTTCATACTGTGCCTCTCTCCAGGAAGAAATCATAGTCCCTTTGGGGGCATCCTTCATCCATGCTCTCATTATGTATTCTCATCCTGGAGAGGACTGAGATTGTGTCAAGAGCTGAAAGCAGCATAAAATTCATCCAGTCTGTAATAAAATGCCTCCAGAAGAGGGCCAGGGAACAAATCCATTTTACTGACAGTCTTAAGATTTAATCTCCTAGATCATTGTGCACAGTAACGGTAATGTTGTAATGATGATCAACTGTGAAAAACTTGGCTACTCTGATTGATACGATGATTCAAGACAATTCCAAAGGACTCGTGATGAAAAACGCTATTTACCTCCAGAGAGAAAACTGATGAACTCGGAGGGATAATTGAAGTATAATTTTCTCACTTTTTTTGCTTTTTTGAAATGTGGCTAATATGGAAATATGTTTTGTGTGATTTCAATCATCTTGCTTCCCTTCTCAGTGGGTGGGGGTGAGGCGGGAGAAAGAGAATTTGGAAATTAAAATTTTTAAATGTTAAAAATAAATTAATATTTTTAAAAAGATTTAATCTCCTAATTGTTTGGGGTTACCACATACAGGCTGCAAGAGATACAGAATGGAAACATTTCCTTGGAGCAATGTGGAGCACAGGAATTAGTTTCAGCAATGCTATCATTGAGTTGTTCGTGAAGAAATATGAATAAGCCACCCACTAATAGACAAGGTTTTCCAGGACTGACACATCCTCTGACATGTGACATGACTTTCAAAGTAAGTTGCGTGAGCTGTTTGTGTCAAATCAAAGTTTTGCCTAGTGTGTCCTTGATCATGGATTTAGAGGTAGAAGGAAGCTAAGAGGTCAGTCCAATCCCTTTATTTTACATATGAGGAAACTGAGGCTTAAAGAGATTAAGAGATCTAACCAAAGTCTCCTAGGCAGTAAGGTCTTCTGATTCCAGCCCTCTTTCAACTGTACTATGAGTATAATGCTCAAAGTGCCTGCTTCTATAAAGACAGGCAAATTGTTGCCAAAATGGCATGATTTAAGAAGTACAAAAAGGTCCTACAGTCCCCAAATCTCCCACTAGTCCACCAGTCAGGTGCCCCAACTATACTTATAAATGCCTTGTTGTTTGAATTAAGCATTACTTTCTGTAAATGATACACTTGAAAAGCAAGTATCTCTGGGAGCAGAACATATTAAGTAACTAAAATCTTGTTGTAGATGGATCAGTCATATCTTCTTTCTCTAAAACTTGAGGGATCCCAGCCCTGAGCAAACAGAAAAGAGAAGGCCACTCCTTTCTGATACAACCCCCATTGTGGTGCATGCCTTCATCAGCTCCTACTTGGATTACTGCAACAGCCTCTTGGTGAGCTGCCTGTCTGACCATGTCACCCCTCTATTCAATAAACTCCATTGGCTCCTTCCCTATCACCTCCAGGATCAAATACTAAATCCTCTGTTTGGCATTCAGAGTCCTTTATCAGTCACCTCCTATCTTTTAAGTCTTCTATAATACTGACCTCCTTGATGTTGTCCAAAGAAGATATGCCATCTCTCCACACTGGGCATTTTCTCTGGCTGTCTCCAGGCTTGAAATGCTCTCCTTCCTCATCTCCACTTCTTGACTTCCCTAGATTCCTTCAAGTCCCTACTAAAATCTCATTTTCTATAAGAAGTCTTTCCTAACCCTTCTTAATTCAAGTGGTTTCCCTCTCTTGATTATTTCCTTTTTATACATATTTGTATATATCCTGTTTTTATATAATTGTTTGCTTGTTAACTCCCCCATTAGGTTGTAGAAATAATGTAGAAATGATGTCCTCAATGTGGGGATATCAAAAAAAATGTAACCTCCGTTATAGTATTTGACAAAATCTCAATTAAAACAAAAAAACATATGTACACATGCACATACATGTGCATACTCACACATATACATACCTCTAAAATTTATTTGCAGGCATGCAATGTAAGATTGTGCTAATCTCAGTATAGGAAAATGTGTTGATCAGAAATCTTCCATGTGGAAGGTATGGCAGGAGTTTCCTAATCTTGGCCCTCAGTCAGTTAATTACTACTGGCTGAGCAAATGGAATTCTCACCATTTAATTATCTATTTTTCCCTGATGAATTAGATTTTTGTGCAAGAAGAAACAGTGGAAAGTACCTGAAAAATATGATCAGAAGATAAAAATAATCCTCAAAATATGAAGATGCATTTATATTAACAAAGCAGGACAGGGTGCTCATGACAAAAAAAAATAGATTAGCCCTTTTGGCAGCTTCTCATTGTTCTAGAATTTAACTTCATAATAGTGATAATAATAGCAATAGCAATAATAATAATCTCATATATCACACTGGAAGGGGAGAAAGGCAGAGAAAAATAGCTCCTTTGAAAATTGTTCCAACTGACAAAATAATCACAAGCTCTCTGCCCCATTATAGAAGATATTCTCCTGTTTTGCAATCAAGAGGGAACTGGCTGGAACCCTCCTTCCTGGCTTTCAGAAAAGACAACAAGCTCTTTAAAACTTTGCCCTGACAATTTTGCCCTCTGGGCAACCCACTGCCTAGATAGAAGAAAAATTGTTCCCAACAAATCAACAACTTCTCCCTGGAGAGGGCAAAGCATTTGGCCACTTCAAGTTGACTAATCCTGCACTAATTAAGTTCATCCTAATCATGGCAGCAACTCTAGCAGTATACAATAGTTCAAATTTGGTTTGTAATGGTTCTCATTGTTCGGTTGGACACATTCTTATGTTGTTGTCTCCCTCATTTAATTATACTTTTCTTGAGGCTGGAACATCTTTTGTTTTCTTTGTATTCTAAGGCATATGAATGACTACAAAAGTCATTGGTCCTAGAAAAGCTTCTTATTGCACAAGGTTAGGACAAGCCACATAACAAGCTTCACTTAATAGCAGGACTAGGAAAATCAGAGAAAGTGTAGCTTTAGAAAAGATCTCAAATGGCATTAAATCTACTCTGCACCTGAAGTATGAATGCCTCCTATAATATCACAAACAAGTGGTCACCAGATTCAGCTCAAATTTTTAGTCATTCAACAAGCATATATTAAGTACTTTTGTGTTCTGGGTACTATGTTTGGTTCTAGGGATACAAAGTCAAATATATAGCAATCCCTGCCCTTAAGAAATTTACATTCCAGTGGGGGTTTGTGTGAATAACCCTGAGGTGAACAACTGGACCAATTCGGAGACTAATTAGAAACATCATGTACACAGTGAAATATAAAATAGAGACAAAGTAATTTACAGGGGTGAGCATTAGCACCTGAGAGGATTAGTATAAGTTTCCTATAGAAGGTGACCTAGACCAAACTTTGAACAAAGCCAGAGATTATGGAGTCAGAGATGAGAAGTGCATTCCAAGTATACAGGGGTGAAACTCTTCACAAGCAGAGAGAAAGGAGGTGAAATGTCATATACATGGAACACCAGGCAGACCAGTTTGGCTGGAACGTTAAATTCATGAAGAATAATAAAATAAACCAAGCTTGGAAGGATAGGCTGTAGAAGTTAAGGGCTGTTTAAAAAAAAAGCCAAACAGAGGAATATGCATTTTTCCCCTATAAACAAGAGGGAGTCACTTGAATGATAGAGGGATATGATCAAACTTGAGGTTTAAGAATATCAATTTGTGGAATATGGATAGGTAAGAGACTCTACATTTGGAGACCCTTAAGGTAATTATAATAGTTCATGACAAAGATGAGCTAAAGTGGTAACCATGTGAGTAAGGAGAATGGAGAACAATGTGAGATACATTGTGGAGTTAGACTCGATAAAACTTTGCAATTGGTTAGATATGAGGGATAAGAGAAAGAGAAGAGTCAAAGATGACTGAATTTGTGAATCTGGGTGACTGGAAGGACAGTGGTGCTCTCAGCAAAAATAGAGAAATTAGAAAGAGGGGAAGAGTAGGGTGAAGAGAGAAGGGACAAATCATGTGGAAATGTTGAGTTTGAGATGCCTATGAAACATTCGGCTTATGATGTCCAATAGCAGTCCGTCATTCAGGAGGGAAACTGAGTTTAAATATTCAGGTCTGGAAGTCATCTTCATATAGTTCATATTTGAACCCATTAGGCATGACGTCATTGAGAAAAATAGTCTGAAAAGAAGAAAACAGGTTGCAGAGAAAGAGCCCTAAAGCACACACACAAATAGGGAGAGCGGCAAAAATGATTATGCAGCCAAGGAAACTGAGAAAAAGCAGTAAGACATGTAGGAGGAGAATCAGGAGAGAATAGTGTTATGAAAACACTGAGTGGAGTGAGTGTATGGGAGGGCAGGATAGTAAAATGTTTCAAATGCTACAAAGAGATCAAAAAGGAGAAGACGTGAGAAAAGCTCCTCAGATTTGGCACTTAGCAAGTTATTGCTAAGCTTGGAGAGATCAAGTTTCAGTTGAGTAATAAGGCTGTGAGACAGACTATAAGGAGTTCAAAAGTGAGGTAGTAGAGGGGATGTGGAAGTAATAAATGCATCTAATTTTTTTGTCTGTCCCTGTGAAAGGAAGCAGATATATAGGAAGATAGCTTAAGGGGATACAGGATCAAGTGAAGTTTTGTTTGTTTTAAATTGGGAGAAATCTGGGCATGTTTACAAGCAGTAGGAAAGCAACCAGTGGATAATGAGAGATTGAAATTAAAGAGAGATAAGGAAGAATGATGGAAGGGATAAATACCAAAAGAAGACAAGGGGAATGAGACCAAGGTCACAAATAGCAGGCCTGACATTTGCAAGAAGGGCCATCTCTTCCACTCAAAAGAAGAAAGAGAAAAGAGAGGATGGGGGTGCTGGTAAGGTCATTTGGAGTGTAGAGTGGAGGAGAAAGGCTCCTGATGGATGGCTTCAATTTTTTTAGTGAAGTATTTAGATTCTCTGTTGAGAGAGATGAGAAAGGGATGGAGTAGGTGGCTCGAGGAGAGAAGAATATCCTTCAAACTGATGCTGAGAGGAGTAGAGAAGGATGACTGATGTTCAGCAAAGGAGAGCCTAGTTAAGAGTACATAGGTCCTAGTTTAGCCACACGCAAAAGGGGCAGAAAACTTCATGAGGAGGAAACTATTCTTCCTGTAGGAAAGACAGCTACCGTGGTCCATCTTTTGGCCCTGACTTTTGGGAAGGGAGTGGTGAGAAAGAGAAGTAAAGAACTCTTAACAAATAAGAGAAGGAAGTTATCACAAGTAGAGAGACTAGGTGAGACACCATCAGAAGCAGCTGCTAAAAGATAAGGTATGAGAACCTCAATGACAGGAAGGAGGAGGAGGAGGAGGAGGAAGAGGAGGAGATATTCTGATCAAGGTTTCTTGTAAGAAGCAGAAAAGGGAGCAGCCAGTAAATTTCAGTTCCAGGGGTGATAAAAGAGACATTTGCCTAGGTTAATGGTGCTAACTACTCTCTCTCTCTCTCTCTTTTTCCCCTTCCTATTTTAGGAGAAACCATTCTTCCAATATCAGTGAACCTTTTCATATCTCTGTGGACCTACTCTTTCTCTTTCATTCACTTTAGATTTTATTTACCTCCCACAAAAAACTCACTAGCCAGTGATTAGACCATGTTTGATTATTATTCACAATGTGAGGAGTTCATAGAGATTCACCTTTCCCAGAACAGCCTGAGAGTCATACATGCTTAGACGAGAAGTGAGCTGAGAATAAGGGTACACAGTAAACAGAAATGACCTTTTTAGTTTCTTCTAATGAGCTCCTGAAAGAAATCCAGGGATCTCTGTCCCCAAAAAGAATTCCCATTACCCTAGGAAATGCAAGCAACATATCCCCAGAAGCAATTGATTACATCATGATTTGAAAGGAAAGCCATGCTCCAGATGGAGACTGAGATGCTAGGGAAGTTCCACTTCTAAAAAGGAAAGGAAGAGTGAGTTTCCCTGACATGCAGAGAGTTTCTCTGGCTCACGATGATTGATAGTTGTGCCTTTCTTGCTAGCCAACACCACTTGGTGATTAGATATAACAAATTTGAAGTGGACCTGGTGAGAGTGGTTATGTAACTTCCTCCATTTGTGATTAGTAATTCTTTAATTGTCCAGTCTAATACATAGTAGGAACTTAATTCCCATTGAATTCTTATAGAAGCGGAGAAGGCAAAGAGTGTGCCTTGTGAAGAGATGAACAATAGCACGACAAGGTAGGCAAGAGAACCAAAGGTAGAGGACCCCGTGAGGTTGATCTAGACAATCTCAGGGTCCCGATTCAGAAAGGAGGAAAATGAAGACATAGTAGGTATGAAGATCTGCAGTGATGGAGAATTTATTACTTCTCTAGGTAATTCATTTCCTCGAAGGCCAACTCTAATTGCTAGGAAATTCTAAGCCCTCTCCTATCTGTCAGCATTCTTGGTGAATGATCACATACACATGACTTCCTGTCCCTGAAAAAGGAAAGGAAGAAATTAGTTCAAGAATTGTTTTTTAATTGAATTAATTATGAAACATTATTTGTAAATATGTGTATGTATGTATATATACACATATACGTATATACACATATAATCTCCAAATGTTGAAAGCCCCATGTTTGCTTCGTAGTGAAGTAACAACAAAGAATAAGAGTTTGTTAGATGACTACAATTTCTATTTCAGATTCCTCAATTCTTAAAAAATACTTAAAATCCTCAGAACCATAAAGAAAAATCCCAGAGACAGTGGCTAACAGCCCTGAAGAAGAGGCCACAACTTGGGTGAATATGTTTTAGTTTCTTAGTCTTTACACTTTAGAAATGTTTCATTTTTAACCTAAGTTCTTCCCATTACAGTTCTAGTCAATGGCCTCTTATCCAATGATTTGCCAAAATCTAGAACTGATGTTCACCACCTGCAGTCTGTCTCAGAAAAATTAATCTTGATTTCCTTCCCTCCTTCATTATTTGGTATAATATGGAGCCCATAAAATTAGGGTGAGGGAAATAGGACACGACGGCTCTCTCTTTGTCTGTCTCTATGTCTCTGTCTACCTGTCTTTCTCCTCTCTCTCTGTCTCTGTCTCTCTCTCTTCATCTCTCTCTTCCTCTCTCTCTTCCTCTCTCTCTGGCTCTCTGTCTCTCTCTGTCTCTTTCTCTGTCTCTGCTTCTCTCTCTCTCTCTCTCTCTCTCTCTCTCCCTCTCTCTCTCTGTGTGTGTGTGTGTGTGTGTCTCACTCTTGCTCTGTCTCTCTGTCTCTCTCTATCTCTCTCTGTCTCTGTCTATGTCTGTCTCTGTCTCTCTCTCTCTCATCTCATTCCCTCCTCCCCTCATCCACCACTGTTGCAAGTATAAGCATACACCTGCTCCTGCAGTGAGATTGCCCAGTTTGCTCTCAGGAGGGAGAAACTGGTCAAGGAGCCAGGTTTGCTATTGAAATGTTTTTTTGAAATGCTTACTATAAAAATGTTTCTTAGGAAGAAAAGTAAGCCCCACATCATATAGTCTGCATCTGCTTTGCCTCTTGAGGTAAGGGAAAGAACAGTTACTCTTTGTTATGGGAAAACTAGAACATGAAAAGAAAATTGTTCCATTGACTAGGAGAGAAGGGGCCACATTTCATATCCTTCTCACTTCCACCTCTTTTTCTCTCACACATTCACTCTACCTTCTTTCTCCTTTTCTCAGCAAGTTTCTGCAAGTGCCACCTCATACCTTAGTATTTTATGGAGTGCATCACAAACATAAAACTGTCATTTCATTAACTACCTTTTTGCAGAGGTCCATCTCCTTTCTAAGAATAAATGTTTAACAAAAACCCTAAGTATATTTCTTTACCTAAGATTTTTTCTAAAACAAGATCAAACTTATGGAGTATTTATCCTTAGTCTAATTTCCTATTTTCTTTCCCAATCTAGTGAATCTGAGTGTTTGGTAATGGATATTTTTTAAAAGGGAAAATGACTCTTCAAAGCTACGTTAGCCATCATTTTATGTGGGACCCTCGGAAAGAAGCAGATAACATCCTTATGCCCACAAAAGGCAGAGAAACTTGGACAGTAGGGGTCACCTTAAAAGCACCAAAAAGATTGATCCCCTCTCCAGCACAGGGGTCAGAAAACATATAGCAGAGGTGCCAAAAATGGACTGCAGACCTCTTTTCAGTGACAAGCAGACAGGTCAGTCTCCATTACCATGTTCTACTTCCCAACTGTCTGCCACTGTTAACTTGTCTTCCACATGTTGATATTTCACTTACTAGTGTGGTGGGCACTCCCTTCTTCCGTCTTCCGCAACAATAATCAGTATGCCACCATAATGTGAAGTGGGAAAGAGAAAATTTTCCTGCTGTATATTTATACTTCCATACTCCAGGAATCTGTGAGCTTAATGAATGAATGAAAGAAAAAGTCCTTTATTATAGAGTTTGCTAAGTTCCTTCCAAGCATTGTCCTAAGGGCTGGGGTTACAAGTACCTAAGTGAGTACAGTCAGCCTCTGCCTTCAAAAAGCTGACATTCTAATAGGATAGACTGTATATAAAGGAGCATGGTGGCCAAGCAGGAATATTTTGGTCTGCAAAGTTACGGGGATGGTGAGTGGTTCCACAATAGACTGACACGCTCTATCTAGTCACAATGAAGATATTGATTTGATTTTGATTCCAGAACTAGGCAGCAAAGAATTATGGAAAGAGGGGAAGGTGAAGGATATATCAGAAGATGACAAGGCAATTGGTAAGAAGTTTGCCAAGGAATAAAGTGAAGCTTTAATGGAGTCAGCCTGTTCTGATGTAGTAGGACATGTGAGGCAGTAAATAATGGAACCCCGCAATAAGGAGTTTCAGAGATGAAAGGTTTCAGAGGTGCAAGTGGAACCTCTAGGGCATAGCCTCTGGTCTGGATGACAATCTTTTGGTGACAGGTCTTTCTGAACTTAGCTAGGCTACTCTTCCAGCAAACATCCCTAGTCATCCTTTGTCAGACCTGACCTCAAAGCCTTTCTAGCCTGGAAGGGCTTACCAAGGCTTGAGCTCTGAAGGCTTAGCTTTCAAGAACTTGCCACCTCTGTGCCAAGATGAGGTATCGGAGGATGAATCCAACCAAATCCAGAAAGCATTTTAAAGCACCTACTATTTATAAGGCACTTTCCTAGATACTGGGAATTAAAAAAATTAACAGTCCCTGTCCTCACTGGCTTATATTATACTAGAATAAAAGATAAGTAAATACAGAATAATTTGAGGAAAAACACATTTGTTTCTTTTTTGCATATATTTTGCATTGAGTTTTCTGTGTACATGTTGCTTTCCCCTAAAGAATATACGTTCCTTGAGGGCAGGGGCTACTTTGATTTTTCCATCCAGCACTCATCATGGTGACTGGAACATATATTCACCACTCCAATGGATCTGTTATCTTGCTAAATCTGTTCCCTCCAAAGATAAAGATGATAACAATTCCAAACCCACCCATCCTGTTTTCTTGGCTATGTCCTTCCATGTATTCATCACAGGGGATCTACCCAAAGTGCTTATAGCTTTCCACACTTTTTTCTCCTCATATCACGAGAGAATTACCAGAGCACCCAATACCTCTCCCTCTCACCACAGGGCCAGTCCCTCTTCTCTTCCTGAGAGGCATACAATTATCTGATGGCATAGTTCATTTCGATTCTTCAGAGTTCTTCAGTGGTTACACATTGCAATCTGCTTGTATCTACTACGGCCCTCTCCATTGACCTTTTAATTCTTCAGAGAGAGCATGGTAGAGGGTAGGAACTTAATTCTTATTGAATGAATGAGGAGAGAGAGAACAGTGACAACTAGAAAGGCTCAGTAAAAACTTTCCATAGTAAGTAGCACTTTAACCAAGCTTTTAAGGAAAATATGGCCTCAAAGAGTAGAGATAAGCAGGGAGTGCATTCCAGTATAGGGGAGAGCCAGGGGAAAAGATACAGAGGTGGAGAAGGGAGTGTTGAGTTTGGAGAACAAGTAGGCCATTTTGACTCAGATATAGAATGTATGATAGAGGAATAGTGAAATAAGTCTTTACAACTGATCAGGGCATTTTCTTTTTATCCTGCATCCAAGCTTCCCACAGTCATTCTAGCAGTGAGTACGCAGTATTATAGGAAAAAAAGAGAACCATTATGTATACCAAGGGGACATTGGATATGATAGGAGTGGTTTTATTCCTTTGGAGTTGCATGAGGCAATGATTTCTAGGATGGAGTTTCTGCCCAAAGGCATTTTGCTTGTTTACTGATGCTCAAACCAACAAAATAGGAGCGTGTTTATTGTTTTTCAATTCATTGAACCTAAGCACCAAAAATGTATTATGATGCAATTACTTACTGTGGTAATGCCGCCAAAATCTGAACCAGAAACTGTCAACATCCTGTCTATGGGAAATGCTAAGGTTAAAGAGGAGAGCTATCAGGTAAAGAGTAGGCTAAGGAGTCTGAGACTTTAAATTAAAAATTAAACCCGGAGTATGCAATGTGGAAAGTACTCTAGAACAGAGACTTATCTGCATGTCACAAATTACAGAACTTCAGGACTAGAACGCTCCTCAGCAGTCCAACTCATCCAAGAATTATGTCTACAGAATACCTGAAAAAGTGATTAAATGGCTTCTACTTGAAGACCTTCAACAATTAAAAGCCCATGAATTCCTGAAGTGGGTTATTCCACTTTTGCATAGCTCAAAGAAGTTTGTAGCCTTACCACAAGTCTAAAGGCTCCTTGTTTCAGAATCAGGAAGATACAAATACAAGAATAATCAGGAATCCAGGCCACAGCTGTGAGGCAACAGCAGCAAGGGAACATTAAATTCTCCTCTTGTTTGATTGTGCTGAGATTAAAAAAAAAAAGTCCTAGGACAAGTTACTGTTCTGCTATTGTTCTTTTGGATAAAATATTTGCTGTTCTTGTTTGAATAAAAAATTTAGGATATAATATCATCTTCCATAGGCTCACTGGAAACATCCTTGGTACAATTCCAGAACCAGACAAGTTGATGGGGGATGATATGTAACTCATCCAATTCCCACATTATTTAATTTCTAGAACATTCTACTTCCAGATAACTCTAATCATTAAGAAGTTTTTCCTGAAATCAAGTTAAATTTCTTCACAACTTCTACTCATTGCCCTTGGTCCAACAGAACAAGTGTAACCTTTACTCTACCTGACAGCCTTTCAAATACTTAAAGATCTACAACTTCCTCCTTGAGGCTTCTCCTCTCCAGCCTAAGTATGCCTAGTTCCTTCTACCAAATTTCATATAATTTGGACTCAACCATTCACTATTCTGATTGTCCTTTTCTGGATACTTTTCAGGTTATCAATCTTCTTAAAACATGGCACCGAAGACTGAACACAATTCTCCACCCCGAGCAGTGATGCTATCTCTTCATAAATTCTCTTTTTCTGTTCATATTTTTGTTGGCCTTAGTGTCTCTCACCACTGTCAGCTTATTTTAAGCTTTAGCTCTCCTGACACTATTTTTAGAGAATAATAGATTCTATAGCAGGGAACAAATTTTGAGACCATCAAGTCCATCCCCCTTATTTTACAGTTTAGGAAACGGAAGCACCAAGAAATTTAGTGACTTGCCTATGAATTACCTAAGACCTGTCCTGACACCAAGTCCAGTGCCCTATCACCACATCATATAGCCTCACACACATTTATTCTCTATTACCTGGCCTTACTTCCATTACTTACTTTTTTTAATCTTCAAAACTCTATTAAACATGAGAAAAATAAGATAACACCATGAGAAGCACAAGAATAAGTTTACATAATGTTTTCCAGTGAGGTTGAATATTCAACCAATAAAGTACTTACAGTAGGCTAAGTGCCCATCATTTCACCTATTGCTAGTTATTAAGCCCATTTTTTTTATCTATTGCTCCCCTCTTTTCATTATTTCCAATGCATGCAAGTCAATGGCCATTGAGTCAAAATTTCTTTCTCCTTTCTTCCTATTTCCCACTACTTCTGTTTATAACACTGGAATTATGCGGTTCTCAATCAATGAACAGTTATTAAACACTTACTTTCTGCCAGGCACTGTGATACACTGGAGATGCAAAGAAATGCAAAAATCATGCCTGCCCTCAAGGAGCTCACAGTCAAATGAAAGAGATAAATATGAAATTAACTGGATTTATGTAAGATATATACAAACCAGATAGAAAGTAATTTCAGAGGGGAAAGCACTAGCAGCAACAGATGTCTTGCAGAATATAAAACTTGAGCTGAATCTTTAAGGTAGGCAAACTAAGAAGCAGAGGAGAGGCAAGAGACATTACTGGAATAAAGGAGAGTCAGTACAAAGGTGCAAGATCGGAAATCTCCTGTCATTAGCAAGATATAGTAAATAGGCCAGTATGGCTAGATTTTAGAGTTTGTAGAGGGGATTAAAGTGTAAGAATATTGAAAATGTAGGAAGGAGTAAGATTTTAAAAAGTTACTCCATCCAAAATGATGAGGGAAATATAGGCATATTGGTAGAAAATAGGAAAGTAGATAGGGAGAGATGGTGAGGATGATAGTAAGCTTTTGGATCAGACAAAATGGGCTCAAGGGTGCTTGTAGAAGAATAGACTGTGACAAAAAAGGGCCACCTCTTCATCTGAGATGGGAGTGAAGAAGACGGTAAGGAAAGATGTCTGAATGATATGAAATGGGGTAGAAATAAAAAGGAGCTCTTGGTGTACAGCCTCAATTTTTTCAGTTAAGAATGAGGAAAAGTATTCTTCAGGAAGAATTTAGGGGGTATTATGGGAAACTTGAAGAGCAATGAGATGGTTTGGAACAGCCATCACAAATAAGTTATGTAGGAACAGATTCATTGCCTTACTGCAGTGAGGACCCAATTTAGATTAGGTAACATAAATTTGTAGAGAACCAAATCAGCACAACTCTGATTTTCATCAGCTCTTCTCAGTAGCACATAAACAGAAATTAAGGACATATGATGGCAATAATCTAAGGTTGAGATTTGGCAAAATATGATCAAGCAAGTAAAAGATAATATAGAGTTAAACTGGTTAACCAAGGGGTCATTATGGAAAAGGAGGAGATGGTAGCCAGTACAGGGCTGATGCTCAGGGAAAGAATTGATTAGTGAAGAGAATGAAGTACACAATGAGTATGATGGACAGGATTATGGATTATAAGGCATAAAGAAAGATATAATGATAAAAGATTATGGATAATGGAATGTGTGCGTTTAACGATAGTAACTATCAAAGTGAAACACTTGTAGATGAAGGCAAGATCAATGATATGGTCGTCTCTGTATGAAATAGAGGTAAAGTAGAGAAGTATGCCATGCAAAATTATTAGATTAAGGACCTGAAAAGTTGGGATATTTGCAGGAATATATACATATATGTATGTGTGTGTATGTACATATACATGTACATATGTTGAAGTCTTCTAGTATAAGGGCAGGAGTTGGAATGAAGAGAAAGATGGTGCTCTGGGCACTGAACTCATTAATGAAGGAAAGAAAATGTCCTAGGGGTATTTCCATAATGGCCACCAGGATCTGGGTCAAGCAATAAGTATGTTAAGCATGAATGTCAAAGGAATGGTTACTAGGTGATGGTGGTAGAGGGAGTTTGGAAGTGGCAATGGAAGCAAGGAGTATTCTAAGTCCCTCACCAAGATCAATGAATCAGGGTTTGAGTGAAAGTGCAACCAATACAGCAAAAAGTGTAAAGGGAAGCAATGCTATCAGGAGGTATCCAAGTCATAGCAGTGACAAAGGGTGGAAGGAGTAAAAAAGTAAAAGGTTTAAGGTGAAAGGAAATTTTAAGAAAACTATTGAATAGGCCTTCCACATGGCACAGTGAAAGGGGGGGGAATTTCTGTAGCACTACATGGGGGGGAGGGGAGGATGACTTGGGGCAAGGTAGGTTGAGGTAGGTGGGAATAATGGAGTGAGAAAAATAGAGTTGGGATAGTGTCACCAGGATAGAGTATTAGAAGATAGGAGAATGCTTACCATTAAGGAATTAGCTCCTTTCTCAAGGTTCAGCTTCATGGAAGGTGGAAATACTATTGGCTCACAGTAGGCCAGGCTCATAGTGAGTAGAAATAAGACTCTGGGGAACTGGGTCAGGAAGCAAATGGTGGCAATATGAGTTGAGCCCAACTGGAGAAAACTCCAGAGGAAAAAATGAAAATTCAGAGGCTGGTTCAGATCCCAAGGTAGCTGCCAGGGTTTACTTGGAAAAGTCCCAAGAGTTGTAACAGGGTTGTGAGGAGGGGAAAAGTTTCAATTAGTATGCAAACAAAATAGGTTTCTGATTACTCTTTAGTTAATAGAACCCTTGATATTCTGAGCATGGCAATTAATCAAGGCCACCTACAATATAAGGTCCAGTCCTTGTAAAAAGTTTTTGTTTCTATATTACATGTAAATCTTTAGGGTGACTCATTAAATATTAAATGCATAGCACTCTGAATGTCCAAGCTTATGGGATATACAAAGATGACACTACCATTTTAATGTTGTGGAACAGTTCATTTGCATTCTCTGTCCAGCCAGTACTCTCTGGCATACCACCAAGCGTCTCTCTTGGATTGTAATTATTTGCAATTTGATTCAGCTTTATATTTTTGCAGTCCTGATGGAATAATGGTAAATAAATCTCTCTGAGAGTAAATTTCTTTTTTCCATGTCATAATTTAACTTCTTTTCCCAAGCTTGATTTCATGTTCCTTCCTATTTGCCATGTCATTTATTTTATTTTATTTGCAACTTCTGAACATTTCCATAATTCAGCAGTAATTGAGGATTTTATGATGGTTCTAAACTACTAAGACACACTGCCACCACTTCCAAGCACAGATTTATGTATATCTTGCAAGTTTTATACCTATTCCAACAAGAACTCAAGGGTAAGAAGTTACAACATATGCTTGCGCTCCTTAATTCACAGTCAAAACCAATCCACAATCTGGCCTAGATTTAATTCAGTGACATGTGGTTAGCACCAACTATGCACAAAGCTCTGTATTTATGTGCTGAAAACACAAAGATAAAACCTGACACTCTCACCTATACCTCAAAGAATTGGTAATTTAGTAAGAGAGATATGACATGTAAGTAAGCATGATACAAGGTAGAGTATAACAGAGTCAAAGGAGAAATCTAGGCAAAGTGATCTAGGAAAATTTTAGAAGACAAGAATATTTTTAGTTGGAAAGGGGAGGCAATCAAAGAAGGCTTCATGGAGAAAGTGGCAATGGGGTTAACCTAAAAAGTAGGATTACATATAAGAGAGAATACAGAATACATCCTAGGCCCAAGGATAGCCCGTGTGAATGAGGAAAAACAGGAAATGATAGTCTGATTTGGGTAACAGCCAATATAACATTATCTGTCAAAAAAAACTGAATATGAAAAGAGGAGAAATGTGAAATAAGGCAGCAAGGGTAGGTGGTGAAAGTCAAATTATGAAGGGTCTTAAATTCTAGATTTTCCAATCCAGTGACCTCACCATTCCCTTACACATGTCCTATGCTTCAGTCAAATTGGACACCTCATTCTGATCCAAAAATCCAAATGTGTCTTGAACTTTCCCAATTCCTTGCCTTTGCTCATGTGATTCCCTATTCTGATAATACTCTCCCCTTCATCTCTGCTGGTCAAATCCTATGCATCCTGTAAGACCCAATTCAAATATCACCTCTTCCTTGATGGCTTCCCTGATCAGCTTAATCAAAAGATTTTTCTTCCTCTTCTGACCTCTTAGAACACTTTTTACCTCACTCATGGCACAGTTCACACATTATTTTGTCATTTTCTATGTTTTCCCTCCATAACTGTAAATTCCTTCTGCTTGTTCTCCTAAGTATTCTCCATAGCACATAGCACAATGCATTGTACATAGTAGAAGCTCAATAAACCTTTCTTAAATGAACTCTATTCACATAGCTCACTTTAAGTGAGGCCCTCATCATCTTTCACCTATGATACTGAAACAGCCTTATAGTTGGCCTCCTGGTCCCAAATCTCTCCCCACTCCAGTCTGTCCCATATTTTGCTATCAAAGTCATTTTCCTTAAGTATAGATCTGACCATGTCTTCTATACTTCAATACTGTACTCAATAAACTCCATTAGCTCCATATTGTCCCTGGGATAAACTACAAACACCTCCAATTAGTTTTTAAAACCATTCACAACCTTGCTCCAATCAAATTTTCCAGCTTTATTGGATAGTATTTCCCCACCTACATTCTGATAAAACCAAACTAGCTTTCTCACATGATGCTACATGCTCAACTTTTGGCATTGCACTGGCCATGTGCCATGCCTGGAATTCACTCACTTCTAATTTCCACCTCAAGGAATCCCTCTTATATTTAAGGACTCAGGTCAAGTACCACTTCCCACACAAAGGCTTTCCCAATCCCCACAACTGGCAGTACCCTCCATCTCAAACTACCTTGTATTTAATGACCTTATATTACTCATCATGTATCTATTCTGTATACATGTATATACTATCTACCTACATCTATATCTATCTGCATTGTATATGTATATGCATATATATATACATCCTCATTTTCTCAAATATTTGAACATAAGCTCCTTAAAATAAGAGATTTTCTCGTTTATTTTATTTGTACCCTAAATGATAGCACATTGCTGGGCGTATAGTAGATGCTAAATGAAAACTTGTTGACTGGTTAATGAATTACCCAAAAATCACCTGTTTGAAGTGGATTATTAAATGAATGGTTTATGAGCATGTGGGTAGTGTCATGAAGTAAGTACGGTTTCATTAAAAATGAGATAAAGTGAGATGAAGGACGGCTAAGTGGTCCAGTGGATAGAATGCAGGGCCTGGGGTCAGGAAGACCCATCTTCCTGAATTCAAATCTGGCCTCAGACATTTACTAGCTATGTGATCCTGGGCAAATCTGTTTGCCTCATTTTACTCATTTGTAAAATGAGCTGGAGAAGGACATGGCAAACCACTCTATATCTTTGCCAAGGAAGCCCCAAATGGGGTCACAAAGATTTGGACAGGACTGAAAAATGATTGAACAGCAACATAATGAGGTGATGTACGTAAAGCATTTTACGAATGTTAAAGTACTTATACATCAAATGTCAGCTATGATCATCATTAATATTAATAAAAATCAGTTATGCCAAGCTAAAATATTTTTAAAGGGTGACTAGACTGGTATATAGGGAAATTGTAATCAAAACTGTATACCTTAATAACAAACATCAAGATGATCTTCCCAGGGGAAAAAAAGGGAGAACTATTGGCTATATGATCATTCAGTTAGGCAGAGAAATAGATGACTGAGTAATATTATACCAAAAAAAGGTTGACGATGAATCAGTTTCAACCTGGAAAACATGATCTAGGTCTCTATTCTTGCCCCTACTGATTCAATGTTTGGTAAGGACTTAGACAAAGATAGAAAATGCATGCTTATCAATCTGTAAAAGACAAAAAACTGGGAAAGATAGCTAATGTTTCAGATGACAGAATCAGGCTTTTAAAAGTTTTCTGGCTCAAAAGGTAGGTGGAAACCAACAAAATAAAATCTGTTGATGACTAATTTAAAGCTCTTTCTTTGTTCAAAACTTGAATGGCTCCAGTATATTGTTCATGGGAGGACTCTCAAACCACCCATGCTTTCTCTTCCCTTGCCATTCTTCTCCACAGAACTACCCAATAAACTAGAAGGTTTCATGTACAATATTTAAATTTGGGGATAACAATACTAAATTCAGGCTATCCGTTTGTTTTCAAACATTCTTCCTACATGACCAGCCTTCTACCTTTTTTTGATTGCACATGAACTCAGAATATTCCAGCTATGGTCTGAATATTACTGAGTAAAATAGAACTATTTTCTTTTTCTAGACATTGAATTTTTATTGATAGTATCTGAGATTGAATTAGTTTTCAGCTACATCACACTATTACTAACTTAGCTAAACAACGAGCCAACTAAACCTCTGCTAAAAGTTCAGCAAAGGTGACTGTGAGGCAGCTACCAAAAAAAAAACCCCAATTCAACTTTGGGCACGATCTATAAAATGTAATGTTTAGGAAAAGGAAAGTAATGTTCTCATTTTGTTCAGTGATACTCAGACCATAACTGGAATATCTTTTCATATACTTTTTTTGCGAGGTAATTGGGGTTGAGTGACTTGCCCAGTGTCACACAGCTAGTTTGTCTGAGGTTAGGTTTGAACTCAGGTCCTCTTGACTCCAGGGCTGGTGCTCTATCCACTTGCCACCTAGCTGCTCCATCGTGCCACCTAGCTGCCCTGAATATTCTAAGTCCTGAACATTACCCCAGAAAACCATGATATGAAAGAGATATTAGCCATATTCTGTTCCACTCCAGTGGGAAGAATTAAGAACAAGGTTATTAGGAGAAAGATTTCAGACCAATATAAAGAACTTTCTTAAAATTAAGACCTGTTCAAAAATTGAATGGTCTGCCTAATGGAGGAGCATGTTCTCCCATCAAATAAAATGCTCAAGCAGAAACTAGATAATAATCAATTATTCATGATGTCAAAGATCATAGAATCATGCAATCTCAAGGATGCAAGGGATCACTACATAAATTCCAATCCATACTCTAACAAAAACTCCCTCTTTAATATCCCCAACAAGTGATCATGTAGCTTTTACTTGAAGACTGCTAATCAATGAGAAGTCACTAATTCATAAGTACATCCATTACACTTTTGGGTGGCTTTCATTATTAGGTAGTTTTCTTTTTGAAGCCAAAATTAATCTCACTACAACTTCTATCTATTTCTTCTGGTCTACTTTCAGAAACCAAATCTAATGAAACTAACTTCTTCTCTTATGTGAAAGCCCTCCTAATAATTGAGATCAGCGATCATAATCCCTTTTCCTGACCAAGTTATACTCTTTTCAAGGTTAAGCATACCCAGTTATATACCCAAATTTCATTCAATATGATTTCAAACTCCTTCTGTCTCAATTGCTTTTCTCAACCTTCCTAAAGTGTCATGAATTAAATATATGTATATGGCTTTACCATTTCAGAATATGGCAAAAGTAACACTTTCCTCATTTTGGATATCACTTCTATTAACACAACTCAAGATTGCCTTCTCTTTCTTAATGCTATAACTCTAAATATATACAACACTGTGATTCATATTAAGCTTGCATCTCTATAGAATTCTCAAATCTCTTTCTCATCATGATCTTTCACCTAATTCTCCTCTCTTCCCTAGCGATGCAATTGATTTTTGAACCCATATATAAGAATTTAAATGTATCCCTATTAAGCTTCATCTTAATTAAGTTAGCTAATCCCTCTCAGCTTTGCATCATCTCTAAATTTCATAATCGTGCCACCTCTGAAATGAGATTATAATTATATAGCATTTAGGAGTACCTGACACATAGCAAGCACTATATGTGTCAGTTATTATTATTCTTTCAAAAAATATCAAACAGAAAAAAGTTAAAGACAAAAATCCCTAAGTCATCTCACTAAAGACTCCCTCTCCACGTTGGTGCAGATTTACTAATCACAACTCTATCGGTCTGGTCATACAACTAGTACTAATTCCACTTTGCTTCATCTTGTACCCAAAAATATCAGAAATTTTGTCATTTATTTCACCAAAGTCCAGATGCGCTATGTCTATAGCGTTTTCCTTATATATCTTTGCCAAAAGAAGAAATTACATTAGTCAGGAATGATATGTTCTTTATGAACCTATGGGGGCTCTTTGTGATTACTGTTTCCCTTTCAAGTACTCAGATACCTTCCCTTTAAGAATATGTTCAAAAATTTTGCCAAGAATTAAAGGCAAGTGTGCCAACGTATAGTTTGAAAAATGTACCTTCTTCCTCCTCTTGAGAAATTGGAAAATGTTTTCCTATGCCCTGTCTTGCAACACTTATCCCATTATGCACAGTGGCTCAGTAAATAGTATCCATCATTTCTTTCAGTACTCTGGGATATAGTTCATCAAGACCTAGTTACCTCACCTCACTGAAGGCAGCTAGGTGCTCTCTCTTTCTCCATCGAGATTTTAAATCTCTCATCAACTGCTTTTATTCTATGTCGCCTCATCTGAAGATCATTCCACTTGGCAGAATCAAAAGAACTTAAATGAGTTCTGTCATTTTTACCTCCTCTCCATTATCAGCTAGCATCATTATGCAAGAATCCGACATCCTTTTTTGATTTTCCCCTTTTCAGCAAGGCAATTTTTCAAAAACCCATTTTGTCTTCACTGTTTATCAGCTACCTCAGTTCATTATGAAACTTAGTGTTCCTGACATTATTCTTAAATCTTTGTTACCTGCCCTTGCTTCCATTGCTCATAGACATTTTAAAATCTAAGTCAGTCAGTGAATTAGTTCCCTCTGCAGCCACATTAGTTACTTTAATCAGCTCTCTTTTTCTTCCTGATTGGTAGTTTGTGTCCTCATAATTCTTGTATCATCTATGATATTTACTTCCAATACTAATGTTCCATGATTCAATCAATGAGTGAATAAAGAATCATTTCATTAAAATCCACTAACATGGATGAAATTTTTACTTGACTTTGTTTTTATGTAGGTAGCTGTTACTGAATGCCACATTACTCCTGGAGAAACTTTGGAAACAAAAAAAAGTACATGTTCCACATTTGATTTGTATTTATATTTGCAATATAAACACCATTCCTTTCAAACACAGCAATGCAATGTTATTCTCTATTTTTGTACTATTTTCACTTCATGGTACAATTGATTAGGTTTAATCCAGCTTTGAGAAATGCCTAAAAGCACATAGGTATTTTTGCAACTAACTGGATTTGCAGGTTATAGAATTATAGACTAGAAAGGCATTGCAAAGCCCAACCTTCTCCCCAAGTCAGGAATTGCTTTCTTAAAATAGGATATCCTAGTAATACCATTTATGAAGACTTCACTATCTAAAAAGGCAGCCTGTTCCACTCTCAGACAGCAATAGTTTTAGAACATCCTCTCTAATGTTAAGCTAAAATGCATTTCCCATTTGATCCTACTTACTTGTCCTAGTTCTGACCTATGCAACAAGATAGCTAATTGCTAGAAACTTCTTATATTCAAATGAAATGTGCCTCCCTACAGCATCATCCTCCTATTTGTTCAAAATCAGTCCCTAAGAACCACACAGACCAAATTAAATCTATCTTTCATATGATTGTCCTTCAAATATTTGATAGTATAGTAATGTTCGTGGTTGCCCTTAATCTTTTCCATATATGAAAGTCCTTTGAACATTTCCATGCCCTTCAGTGTTCTGATCAGCTGCTTCTGCATACTCTCTACCAATGTTTATATGAAAAAGGAAGAGAAAGTCAAAGATTAGGACTTCTGCTGGTTGTTCTTACTATTTCCTAGCCCTCCCTGCCCCTAGTTGGGTATTCTTATTTCTTCTTCCTTCACAGCATATTTTGTTTACAGTTCCCATCCTTATAGTTGCACAGGATGTGAGAGCAGTAGAATGACAGGAAGTACAAA
The DNA here is from genome assembly GCA_028646595.1 of Phalanger gymnotis. Classification (NCBI taxonomy): domain Eukaryota; kingdom Metazoa; phylum Chordata; class Mammalia; order Diprotodontia; family Phalangeridae; genus Phalanger; species Phalanger gymnotis. The sequence continues at coordinate 228,486,499 of CM053622.1, read as the reverse complement.
GAGAGCACATTTCAGGGACACATCACTGACAGTAGCACAAACTATACATGTGTGATAACAACATGCACACATATAAAGTCATATAAATTGCCCTAGATAAAATTTACATGAGTCGTCGCTGTATAGTTATGAAACTAATATTTTTATGTATCTTCTGGAAGGACTTTCTGGTCATGCTGTGTATGTATTTTTAAAAAAGAACCTTTCATAAAAATATTTTCCTCGGATTAGGAAAAAAGAGTGCTATTTATTTTAGCCACGGTGATGATCTAAAATCTTCATTATTTATCTTGCTTGGGAAACTTCAATAAGAATGCTGTAATCAATATTGTGTACCTATTGTTTTACCTATCATTCTTTCCATTCAAGAATAAATGGTAAGTACTGTGAATACCTCTCAAAAAGACACTTGCAATATTTTTCATGTATTTCATAGGAGACTGACTAAGTGATCTTTGAGAATAAATTCTTGCAGGGGTTTATCATTTTTTTCTTGCTTGCTTGGAAGAAGTTGTTTCCATCTTATTTAATAGCACCATTGTCCATTTGTCCAGTTTCCAAGGCTCTTTCACATACATAAAGATGGTAAGCCCTACGCTAAGAGGGACCTTAGAGTGCTTCTAGTCCAGAGTCCTCCTTTCACAGAAGAGAACACAGAGGTCCATGGAGGTGAACTAACTTGACATCATACAATTAATAAGTGGTAGAACCAGGATTCAAACTCAGATCCTTTACCATTATGCTATGTGGCTTCCTCATTTGATGTTCACAATAGCCCTGCGAGAGAGGCAAAATAGCTATTGATATCTCCATTTTACAGATGAAGAAACTGAGGTTCAAAGAAATTAAGTGATTTATTTACCCAAATTAACTCAGCAAATAAGTGGCCCAAACAGGATAAGAATCTAAGTCTTCTGGCTCTCTATACAATTCTCTTTCTTGCTGTTAGTGTAACTCTCAAGCACAAATCAGACAGCCAGCAGGGCACAAGCTTCTTAAATTGGTACTGCCTAAATTCAATGCCAAGACTAATGTCTGAAAAGAAAAATTAGTTGAGTCAACAGGATGCCAAACAACCAATTTGAATGATTTTTGTTTCACTGACTAGCTTATTTTGTTTTCCTGTACACATAATTCCAAACTTGACATCTGTTGACTCCCGGAATGGAAATCCAATAGGAAATTTTCTTAGAAAAGTCTTTTTATAGCTAAGCCCCCACAGCCCAGTCATAAGCATTAAAAAATCAGCCAAACTCACCAGTGTTTATTCCATACAAGCAAAATGACAGGCTTCAGCACGATGGGGTTTCTGTCTGAGGGAGTTCTGAATTTGGAGGGAGGTTAGACAAGATGAATGCCAAGGTCTCTTCCAACTCTAAAATTCTTTGTGCTTGTGAATGAATGTTTTAAGGAACTACAATATCATCCCTTTTGGTATCATGTTGAGACCTAAATTGAACTCTTTGGGATCATGCCTCTCTAAAAGTCCTTCATTTGGGGAACAGGTTATATTTCACTAAAGATTAGGACTGCGCAACCAACGTCAATGAGGATTAGGTCCACAGCCCTATTAGTCACTAATGTTCAAGTATAGGCAGAAAAAAGCTTTAATAATTAGTAAGTTAGAGCTATTGTGTACACAGCACTCCCAGGATTCTGTCACCCATGGTGGGTGTTTTTTTTTTAATTTCTCACTAATTACATTATTTCAAGAAAATATATTATTCAGTGACGCTTATGTATCAGCATGCATTCATATTACTCATAGATTGTAGGTCATGTAGAAGTTAATTATAATGACCTCAATTAGTTCTTCACAACAATAAACATGACACTTTTGAAATGCTTTTTATTTGGTTAAAGTTTGACATGCAGTTAATAGGCATATTCACTACTTTACTGAACTTAGGGAAGTAGGAATTTTCTTGGGAGGAGTTTGGTTTGATATGCCACATTAAATCACATTATTGGACACAGAAAATTCAATTGCTTTTTTAAATAATTGTATCTTAAGTGGTATAATTTTTAATTACATGGAGCTAAATGTTTGTTGCTTCCATTTTGAAGTTGCAATTTCTCATTTCTTTCTTCAAGTGTTTTGTCCACACATTTCTTTTTTAATGTAAAAAATCCCTCATGTGTTGCAATAGCTCAACAAACTAACAATAAATAGCTTTTTCAAATATTGAAGTATGAGAAATAGTTTAAACCAATAATGAACATTCTATCATCTGGAAAATTTCTTAAAAGAGTCCATTCCCAGCTTCTTCATGTCTTTTGATCCCTCAAGAAAATTGTAGACTACTTTTAAATACTTAACACTCATCTATAAACATCGTTTTATACCTTTACCAGTTTAATTCTTCAGGAGCAATAATTCCATTTTGTGATCTTGTTTTAACTTATTTAGAAAATGCTGCATTGTGTTAGGCTAAGAGGAGCAACTGATAGCTAGAAAAGAACTAGAGATGGCTGGCACTTCTGTGGCTACTTCGGCTCATGTCTAAGCTATATGCTTAACTTTCCATGAGGTGATCAGACCCTATCCCTTTTTAAAAATCACCTCACATCTCCCAAAATACCTCAGAACTGATCTGAGATTCAAGTTAACACTTTATGGTGCAAAGTACATCTTTCTAATAAGAAAGCTTACTTGGAAAAACAAGCAAAGATTCCAGAATCACAGAACTGGAGGAGACCATTAAAACCATCTAGGTTAATCATGCCTGACTGAGAATTAATATTATAATATTCCCAGGAAGTGATCATCCAGGTTTTATCTAAACAGCTCTCCAAAACAAGAATGCACTGCTTTGCAAAATATTCCATTCCACTATTAGATACTCTAATATTTGGAAAGCATTCAACTGTCTGAAACTTGCATCCAGCAGTGCCATCACAATCCTCGTAGTATCTGTTCCAAAGCTTCTTTACTTTCTGTGAGCTGTCTGCAGAACACGTAGTTTGGTATGTCCAAAAAGACTAGAAAGGTAGGTAGGGACCAGGTTGTGTGAGACTTTAAAAGCTAAGCAGGAATTTATATTTTATTTTATTTTATTTTATATGCAACAGAAAGCTGCTGGAGTGACAGAGTAAAGAAATCAGATCTATACTTAAGGAAAATTAATTTGGTAACAGTGTAGGACTGACGAGTGAGGAGAAACTTGATTCAAAGAAGATTCTCTTCTCTCTCGTCAGCATGTACTGTGTCTGTTTACATGTGAGTTCAGTAGTTTAGGGGACTCTCAGATAAGAAATCTCCTCCTCCTGAAAGGCACCTTCATTTCAATTTAACTCAGAGAGTTGTCAAAGGCATTATAAAGGTTAAATGACTTGCCCAGGGTCTTACAGACAATATATCAGAAGTGAGGCTTGAATCCAGGTCTTCTTGAATGAAATATTTGCTGTATTTTTTCTATATGTATGGGAGGAGGGGCTATTGGAGAAAGAGAAATAGTCCTGTCTGAATATATAAATTGTTAAATACCAGAGTCTAACTTTAGATTCCCCTAGTGGTTAAAATGGCTATACTATTCCTCTTGTGTCTGGTAGATCAGTGTGGTAATTTTCTACTGTTATTCAATACGGAAACCTACTTCAGATAAAGAGAATTGTGACATATTCCATCAAAAATGTTTCTTAAGTGTCTACCATGTGCCTGGAATCATGAGAGGTACTGGGAATATGAATCTGACCCACCAATACTTCTAGGACTGTATCTCAAAGAGATCATACAAATGGGAAAAGGACCCACATGAACAAAAATAGATATAGCAGCTCTTTTTGTGGTGGCCAAGAAGTGGAAATCGAGGGGATGCCCATCAATTGGGGAATGGCTGAACAAGTTACGGTATATGAATGCATGAGTAATGATGAGCAAGCAGACTTCAGAAAAACCTGGAAAGACTTGAATGAACTGATGCTGAGTGAGGGGAGCAGAACCAGGAGAACATTGTACACAGTAACAGCAACATTGTACAATGACTAACTTTAATAGACTTATCTCTTCTTAGTAACACAAAGATCTAAGACAACTCCAAAGGACTCAGGATGGAAAATGAAGTCCACATCAAAAAAAGAACTATGGAGTCTGAACGCAGATTGAAGCGTATTATTTGTTCTCTCTCTCTCTCTCTCTCTCTCTCTCTCTCTCTCTTCTCTCTTCTCTCTTCTCTCTTTGTTTCTTCTTTCTCATAGTTTCTTCCATTGGTTCTAATTCTTCTTTACAACATAACTAATGTGAAAATAGGTTCAATATGAGTGTATAGGTAGAGCCTATATCAAATTACATGCCATCTTGGAGCAGGGGGAGGGGAGAGATGGAGAGAAAATTTGGAACTCAAAATCCTACAGAAGTGAACATCAAAAACTAAAAATAATTTTTTTAAAAAAATGAGTCTGTTCCAGGCTTCAAGAACCTGACATTTTATCAGAAGAGCCAACATGGACAGAAATCAGGACATATAGAATACACACAAAACAAATTGGAGGCAATTTGGGGAAAAAAGAGCACCAGGAGGTGGCGGGATTGGGAAAGCTTTTGTGTAGAAGGTTGTACTCAAGACAAGTCCCAAAAGCAACAAGAGACTTCAATAAAAGATTTGTAGGATTGGTTTTTATTAAGATTCTTTTTTGGAGGGATATCCACAAAATCATTTAGAAAATGTTATTTTTGCTGAGAATTCTTACTACCTCAGATGTTCATTTGATCTAAGCCCCAAGTTAAGCACTATAGGCTTATTACCAGACCAGAGATGAATTAGTCAAAAGCAAGAATATTAACCTACTCTGAAATCTGGAAACCAACCAAATTAAAAAACCAAAGATAAGCTGCAGAGACAAAATCTGACATCGTGATGTAGCTGTCTGGTGTAGGAAAAAGAGAATTGGATTTGGAAAACCCTATGACCTTAGAGAAGTCACTAAGAAGAATCTCCAGACTTAATTTCCTCATCTTTTATAAAATGGGGCAAACAATACTTTCACAGGCTGGTTGGAAAAGATCATAGAAATGGGAGCTATTCATAAAAACTCACTTTTTAATGTGGTAATTTTCGACTATTATTTAATATTAAAACCTACTTCAAGTAAAGAGTTGATATATTCAATCAATCAAAAATTTATTGAGTACCTACTATGTGCCAGGCGTTGTGTTAGATCCTAGGAATACAAAGACAAAAATGAACTCCCTGGCTTATTACACACACTGAACGTGAGCTGTCATGAATAGTTCACATTTCTATGGAGTTTTAATGTTGCTAAAGCCACTTTTCAATATTATAAAGCTACTCAGAGCACTAGCAATAAGGCCTAGAGCTTCTTGAGTTTCAGAAAGACTCTAATGATACCATTTTGAGTTTTACAAATTTGATATTCTTGTTATAAAGAAATCTAAGAGTTCTAATTCTATTTCATGTTTGGAAGGTTCATTGATCAATTGAAATTGTTATTTTAATCAAAGAGCCATATACATATGGTGCTCATTTATTTAGTAAAAATTGATTGGCCCAGCGAAATGGGACCAGGGCTGTCACTTTTGATTTTCTTTGACATATTTGCTTCGGTTTCTTATGTTAATGTTCTGAGATTCCTTGAGCTACTTGTGCTTTTGTTTCATCAAGTTTTCCACACACAAATGTGATTTGCCATGTATCATTAGTACAAACAAATCAGCCACAGGAAGTAAAAGCAATCTACTATTTCTATAACTTTTGTAGTCATTTAAATGAAAATCATTTTTTCAGAATCCACTTTGGTCATTAAAACAGCCAAAATAAGTCAGAGAATCATATCAAGCTAGAGCAGGAGATCTCAAAGGTCATCTGATGCAACCTTCTCATTTTGTGGATGAAAAAACTGAAGACTTGGGGCAGGGTGTTGCTGTTGTTATTCAGTCATTTTTCAGTCGTGTCCGACTCTTCGTGACCCCATTTGGGGTTTTCTTGGCAAAGATACTGGAGTGGTTTGCCAGGTCCTTCTCCAGCTCATTTTACAGATGAAGAACTAAGGCAAACAGGGTTTAGTGATTTGCCCAGGGTCGCTGTGCTAGTAAGTGTCTGAGGTCAGATTTGAATTCAGGATGATAAATCTTCCTAACTTCGGGCCCAACGCTCTAGCCACTGTGCCACATAACTACACAACTGAGCAAGGTAAATAGGAAGAATGGTCACTCATCTAAAAGGTGAATTAAAGAGTACAGGGCACACACATACCTCAAAATATTTTCTTTCCCTGGGAATATATGGTTCAGGCATGAGAGTAAGGGGAGAAATGTCAAAGAGAAATTTTATGCATGATAAACTGCTGCCCAGAATTTGTCTTGCTTCTAAATCATCCTGTGGCCCAGTAATTTCAGTAGGCACTGTGTTCATTTTAACCTAAATTATTTTTATTTGTTGTCAGAGCTACAACTAGGTATTTAGTACCTGGAGAAGAAAATGCAACTCTACCCTAGGACACCACAATATTCCAAGCTGAAGGACAAGTTATTGTTTGGAGGGTCTGAAAAGGGAGACTCTAGGGATTCTGGGGGTCAAAAGCATGTCCTTGGATTAAACCACCTTTGACAAAAGTGGGCTTTCTCCTTTTCTCTCCCAATATCCATCCTATGCTGTAGTCATACAAATATTATCAATGTCATTTTACAATTGGGAAAACTGAGGCTGAATAAGACTAAGTGACTTGACCAAGGTCATCTGGTAAAGAGGTAAAGTCAGGACTTACATGCAGAACTTCTGACTCCAAATACAAGAACTATTACATCATACTTCCATGAAATTTTGGTGAATTCATTGTAGATAATGGGCAAATAGTACTTTAGTATTTTTTTTATAGAATAACAAATCTGGGTTTTTTTTTAATGTGCAATAAATTTCCACTTCTCTCACTGATCCTTTTTATGTATGTTGTCTACACTCTCATCCCCATATTTTCCTTCATTAGTTTTTTTTTTCTATTTAAGGCTTTTCTGGCCATTCTTTATTTCTTTGAAGTCACTAATTAACTTTTGAAGTTTTCTATCTAGAAAGCCTTTGATTTCCAAGTCTATTACATTATTTAACTTTTATCTCTCAAGTTTCCTTCTCCTGAGGTAGGAGATAGCAGTTCTTATGACAGATCAGTAAGGGAACAGTAGCTTATTAACCAATAGTTTTACATAGCATTCATCCTCAAACCATATGACTTTCGATGTAGAAATTCTATAGGGAATACTATAAAAAACCTCACAGATTGTTTCTTTCTGGCTGCTTGTAGTATTCTCTCCTTGACCTGGAAACTCTGGAACTTGGTGACAATATTCCTAGAAGATTTCTTTTTGGGATCTATTTGAGGAGGTGATCTGTGGATACTTTCAATTTCTATTTTGCCCTGTGACTCTAGAATATCAGGGCAGTTCTCCTTCATAATTTCTTGAAAGATGATATCTAGGCTCTTTTTTTGATCATGGCTTTCAGGTAGTCCAATAATTTTTAAATTCTCTCTCCTGGATCTATTTTCCAGGTCAGTAGTTTTTCCAATGAGATATTTCACATTGTCCTCCATTTTTTCATTCCTTTGGCTCTGTTTGATAATATCTTGATTTCTCATCAGGTCACTAGCTTCCACTTGCTCCAAT
>CM053622.1:228458587-228478384 GCA_028646595.1 Phalanger gymnotis | reverse complement strand
GTGAAAATCAATGCTGAAAACTAAACATATTAAAAATAAATTAAAATTTTTAAAAAAAGGCAATCTAGAAGTCATCAGCAACTACTAACACACGCATACCCATACATACACCTATTCTCAAAACTCTATTGAATGAGAATGAACTATACATGTACTGAGAATCTCCTTGTTGGGGGTGGGGGAGAAGCAAACAGGCAGATTTTCATAAATTATTTCCTTATACAATAGACCATGTGTTCACAGTCATGCAATGGACTAAATGCAGTAGAGGATACATTCTTCTGTGGTTTGTTTTGTTTTGTTTTTGTTGATTATAATACTTTGTGTGACTTCAATACAGATTTCTTCTTTCCGTGTTTAAAAAAAAAACCTCACAGATAATACCAAATTTTTTCCATTACCAATGTTAAAGTTGCATTGGGGCAGCTAGGTGTCTAAGTGAACAGTGTTGGGTTTGGAGTCAGGAGGAATTGAGCTCAAATCCAGCCTGAGACACTTACTAGCTGCACGACTCTGGACGAGTCACTTAACCCTGTTTGCCTTAGTTTCCCCATCCGAAAAATGAGCTAGAGAAGGAAATGGCAAGCCACTCACTCCAGTATCCCTGCCAAGAAAACCCCAAATGGGGTCATAACAAGTCAGACGTGAGTGAAATAATTGAATAACAACAACAAAACACAGTTGCTTTAAAGACGAAATGGTGACTGCCCCACTTGAAAACATCCTCCTTTGGCACTGTGTGTAATTTATTCCTGCTTTTGTCAGTGTCAATGATGCATAGACAGTAGCTGTTCTCCTGATCCTAATCCTAATTTGAAAGTGTCAACTAGTAGTCTGACAATTAGAACACATCTCTGACAGCTTTCTAAAGCTTTTTCTAACCCTGTCAGCGACCGTATTTAATATATTTATTGCAGCCACATAGTTATCTCTTCTGAGGTTATGAAGTTTTCTCTTCACAAGGCTGTCAGAATCAGATAGCATTAGCTATCTAATTCCACCTAAAAGTCATGCAGAAAAAAGGCAGTCATTTACTAACCCTTATCAAAAATTACCTGGACATACCTATGCTTTCTTTCACATGTTGTAGTCTGGATGTGTTTCATAGCCAGGTGGGTGTTGATTTTTGCCTGTTTGAAAAAGAAAGATGAAAACTTCAGCTGCACAGATAAGTATAACAAATTTTGCCTCCCTAAAAACACCCAGTTGTTGGTCCCATTCTTCTCTGCTCAATAAATAAAGCATCTTTAGAACTTATGAAGGAAGAGAATACTTCTCTGAGGGGACAATTGTAAAGGTGGAGACAGGCCACAGACAGAAAACTAGAGTGACCCATTATCCAATATTAGTTTAAGTTTTAGGTATGCATAAAACGTAATTGGAAAATATGATATTTGCTTTGAAAATCTCTTTGTAGGTTGGATAGCTGTGAATCACTAAATCAGAGTTGCAGAATTGTAAAAGATATCAGAGATCATCTAGCCCAGCTTCCACCCAGAGTGTACATCCACTCAACAATAAAGTACTATGTGGGAAACAAGCAAAGTGAATGAGAAGAGTCTAAAATAAGAACATATTAACCACATGCTATATCAATGAGACTTGATGAAATAGGATTCATTTTAAAAAAAAGAATGTAGCCCTGGAAAGACATGTCATATTCAAAAGGAAAAGGATAGACAGAAGGGTAGGAAGAAAGGGGCATGGTATTATCTATTAGGAACACATGGAATACAGAAATTATGAAAAAGAAGAAGCAAAAAGAGAAGATATGGGCAGAGAACCATAAAGGTAGAATCAGAAGCATTATTGTCTTTGTAGCACATTATAGACATAGAGAGGAAGTACATGAGGATTTCAAAAAATAGATTACAGTTATCTCTTCCACATCACAGGGGTTGGAGGGTGTAGTACCTTCTGTTATCTAGAAAATCCTGAAAAATTCTTTGGGCTTCACTTCATACCAGAAGAAAAAAATCTGAATTTTTTCTTTTTCTTTTATGGCATGTTTAAAATATAAGAATGTAAATTATGTTGTTATTATAGAATATACTCCATGTGTCATCTACAGCTTCCTCAAAACTTCCAAAAATTCCCATTTAATTTCTTATGCTTACCATGATATATTGAAGCCACAGTGGGGAAAGTTGTGATACAAAAGGGATAACTGTATAAGCCTGGTACAAAAGCATGATGGGAGACTTCTGTTATCTATGAGAAAATAGAAGTCTCTTCCTAGGAGGAAATTTCCTCCACTAATATAGGTCAATACCAGCCTGAAACATCAAAAGGTTAAATAACTTGCCTAAAATGGGTCAAAAGCAGGATTTGAACACAGTTCTTGCTGATTCTGAGACCAGTCTTCTGTACACCATCCCACGCTGCCTCTTTCCTGAGCTATTAATGAAAATGAATTACTTTGTTAAATTCATTGGGTATTTGTAACTTACAGCATCATAGATTTATAGCTGGAAGGGAAGTTAGAGGTCATCGAGTCAGTCCCTTCATTTACAGATGAAGAAAGTGAGGCCCTAGAGAGGTTAAGTGGTTAAGTACCCAGGGTCACACTGCTAGAAGTGTCTGAGACAGCATTTGAATTCAGGTCTTTTGATTCAAAGTGACACTAGCCATTGTACCATATATGCTTCAACCTTATCCTACTACTAACTGATGATATTGCAAGGCCCTAATAAAATGATTCTTGAATTTTGAAAACTTCAAGCACCTGTAATAGACCTCTGAGGGAGATATTTTGGCACCCCTCAAATGATAGCTACAGATTTGTCTTTATGTACATGTGCATGTTCCATAGTCATCAGGCAATAATATATAGACAAACCAGCAAAACTTACTAACACTTTCCACATCACTAAATGCACCTGAAAAGGATAAACATCTCTAATTATATCTGGAAACCTATCTTACTATTCTAATGGTATCCAAGATTTCATTCCACGCCTTTGGGCTTGTTCCTATCTATCTTCATTTATTGATCATTCTATGTCTATGTATTGCTCAAAAGAAAAAGAACAAAGACTGGTACAATATCCCTTGAAATCCTTTACAAGCATCACCATTTTTAAGGTTGGGTCTATTTTTAATAATTAAAATAAAATGCTAAGCAAAACTAAACTAAAACTTCTAAAGGTCAAAGAATTTTCCAAATGTGATAGCTTATGGGGTGTGTGAAGTAAGTCTCCACATTTGAAATCTAGACTTCCTAACTCCAAGTTCAGTAGCATGGCACCACCTTCCTCCCTTTTTTCCTTCCTTCCTTTTTTCCTTTCTTCCTTCCTTCCCTCCTTCCTGCTTCCCTCCCTTTCTGCAACTCCCTTGCTCCCTTCCCTCCATTCCTTCTTTCCTTCCTTACCTCCTTCCTTCTTTCCACCCTTTCTGCTTTCCCACTCTACCTTCCCTACTCCTTAACTCCCTCCCTTCCCTCCTTAATTCCTCTCTACCTTCCTTCCTTCCTTCTTTGTTTCCTTCCTTCCTTCTTTCCATCCTTCAGCTTCCCATGACTTTTAGAACAAAAAATAATTAAGTTTTGAGTTCAATACATTAACCATTCTTAAGCTTTCCACACTAGGTTTTTCCTCTCCATCACTATAATTTCAGACCTACACCAATATTGCCCAGACCAACTGTGGGAAATATTTCTGCAAGTTTTCTTTTCGCTTATAAACTAACCGATGGTTTCATAAGTGTTCCTTCCAGCCTTAAAAAGATAAGGCACTTCTGAAAGAGTAATACTTTGAAGATAATGTATTTAGCTCTGTATCCATGATTCATGGCTATGTTCACGTGCTTCCTTTCTGCCTCTCCACCAGTCAGTATACACATCCTAAAAATGGATGGAGAAAATAGTTACTAAAAATATAAATAATACCCTATTACCAAAACTTTAAACAGACTGATTTGTTAGAAATAATAGCAATAAGATGAATAAAGACAAAACTTTCTTATCTAAACATAATTGGAAATTTCTCTTAACTACGATAATATTTTCTAAAATTTTATTATCATTTTACTGTAAAAGAAATATTCTTGTCAATATGCCCCAATATTTTGGCTCTGACATTTCAGGAATGATGAGAAAAAAATTAACTCTGATAACAGTTGAAAATGAATCTCTTCTGATTAATAAGCCTGTCGATCTTTCAAATTGAAAGATGTGATCATGCTATCTTTATCAAAAAGAACAGCGTGTGAAGTGTTGGGCCTTAAAAAAAAACCCAGTGTTTTGAAATTCATTCAGTCCTTAGTAAAAGACCCAAGGAAAAAATGAAACAAAACATGATTTGTCTATTATAAAATGCACTGAATTTTTGATGTCTTCTATAAAGCTATCTTTTATATTACGGCATTACCTCTCTGTAGGACAGCTAGGTGGCACAGTGGATAGAGAGCCAGACCTGGAGTCAGAAAGACTTATCTTCCTTCCCATGTTCAAATCTGACTTCAGACATTTACTAGCCTGGCAACTCACTTAACCCTTTTTACTTCAGTTTCCTCATCTGTAAAATGACCTAGAGAAAGAAATGGTAAATCATTCTAATATCTTTGCCAAAAAAAAACCTCAAATCGTGTCACCAAGAGTTGGACACCACTGAAAATGACTCAACGACAACAAAATTACCTATTAGTAAGTGCTGGTGGTATTCTAGCAGTACACACACTTAAATTTTGCTACAATTGTTAAGGTAAGTTTATGGCCAGAAATCATACATATGATCTTGGGAAGTTGAGAAAGCAAAAATTCGAATCTGCTGAGATTTCAATAACATTCAGATGTTTTACTTTCTTCTCCATAGAAAGACTCTGAATATGAAGGGTTAACATTACCTCTTGATTCTCTTACCGTGACTGACACCCATAGCAGCTCATGCTAAACCCTTTGGAAACTAAATAGATAGCAAACTACAACTAATTAAATATTTGGCTAGGAAAGATACAATGCTTTTTCTTAGGTCTCTTTTAATTAATGGGATTGCAGGAAGATCCAAGACCCACCCATCACCAAAAAAGTGCAGTAGCTGAATACAATGTTCCCAGGCAACCTAACTGGCTCTTTCTCATAGAGGACAACTTAGTCACCAACAAAGACCATTATCTTCATAACTTTTTGAAGAGGGTCATTTCATTGCCAGTGACTTAGAAAGGTCCTCATGCCCAGATTCTTTTATTGCAGTACTCTAATTCCAGCCCTGACTATCTATAAATCAGGTTGACAATAGCCTGAGTAGTAAAAAGTACAGAGAAGGGCCAATCAGTTCTTCACAGTTTTTCATCTGAATGGTAAAGAAAAAAGGGAAGGTATATCCAGACTATCTTCCTTTTATAATTAGTGAGACACTTTGGGGCTTATACCTCACCCTCTAAAACACCTCTCAGATCCTTATCAATTCTGTATATCTCTGTTTCATCATGCCTTGAAGTTCTCTTCCCCTTCAACTTCTCCCTTTTACTGCTCTATCAGCAAGGCCCACAGTTTGACTCCCTCACTTCTTCACTTGGCTTCTCATTCATCTGTGTGCTGTAACCAAGGCTTGCTTTTTACCACAGCAAAGAAACTTCTTCATCCTGACATTTCACTCTAGTCCTGGAATTTACATGTTGGAAGTACCATATGCACCTGAGGCATTTCCTGATTGGATGACTCCTTCCCAGAACCTCCATTTAAGAAGGATTCCCAGGACACCCATGTCTCCTTTCTCTCCAGGATGCACTCTGGTCTTTCTCTACCACATCCCCTTGAGGGGTACCTTCATTTTACCCATGCCTTCCAGCTTCCTTTTGCATGTTGTCTTCCTCCATTAGAATGTAAGCTCCTTGAGGACGTCTTTCTACTTGTATTTGTATTCCCACTGCTTAGCACAGTGTTTGGCACATAAAAAGTGCTTAATAAATGCTAGTTAATTGACTATTGAATTTTCATGGCCATAGCCCCTCTCATCCTGTGCAATCAACTTTTTTATCTGTGAAAGAGATCACAGGTTTCTGCTTTTCTCCTGCTCTGCTCCCTTATATCAGACCCTTCAGGCTTCTTAAGAGGTTTCACAAAGAACCATAAAGGTGGTTAAAATAACCAGGTTATTAGGGGGTGGAGCCCAAGATGGCAGAGTAAAATCAGGGACTTGCTTGAGCTCTCCCCCAAATCCCTCCAAATATCTGTAAAAAATGACTCTAAACAAATTCTAAATTCAGCAGAACGTACAAAATGACAGAGTGAAACAAATTTCCAGCCCAAGACAATCTGGAAGGTCGACAAGAAAGGTGTGTTATATCAGTCTGAGAGAAGAGTACAGTCCAGCATGGGATGCATGGCATACACAGGACCAGAGCAGGCCTCAGGGGACTGAATCACTGGCAGCTATGGTGGTTTCCAGACTTCTCAACCCCCAAACACCAAAGACAACTTAAAAGGTCAGTAGGAAAGGTCTGTTGGACCTGGCTAAGAGAGGAGCAAGGTCTGGCCCCAGCCAGGGTGGTGGCAGCAATTGCAGTGGCTTTTTCCAGAGCTCTCAGCCCACAGACTGTGGCAGGATTGAGCGGCTGATCAGAGGAGGAATGCAGGGATCTCTTTGTTGGCACTGAGGCAGAATTCTCTTGCTTTGCTCATGCTTGGATCATGCTGGATCACAGTCCTGGGTGGCAGTCCTGGAGCACAAAGGAGCACTGACATGGCAGAGCTTGTGGTGTTGGTGGAGAGGGAATTCTCCTCACAGTTCCGAGGCAGAAAAGAGTGCTTGTGGTCACTCACAGACCAGAGCACAGGCCAGCAGAGGAGTAAACACTTCTGGCTTGATCATACCACCTTGGAAGAACTGAAATTTTACAACTCCTTAGAAGTATCTCTGAAAATAGCTGCACAAAGCCCCTGAATCTTGGAACAATGTACCCTCCACACTGGAAGCAGAGTCCTACCTTAACAAAGATCTAAAAAGTCCAGTAATTTGCTGGGAAAATAAGCAAACAGCAGGAAAAAATCAGACTACAGAATCTTACTTTGGTGACAAGGAAGATCAAAACATACAATTGGAAGAAGACAAAAAAGTCAAAGTTCCTACATCCAAAGCCTCCAAGAAAAATATGAATTGGTCACGGGCCATGGAAGAGCTCAAAAAAGAATTTTGAAAATCAAATAAGAGAAGCAGAGGAAAAATTGGGAACAGAAATGAGAGTGATTCAAGAAAATCATGAAAAACAAGTCAACAGCTTGCTAAAAGAGACACAAAAAAATGCTGAAGAAATTACGCCTTAAAAAATAGACTAACCCAAATGGCAAAAGAAGTCCAAAAAGGCCAATGAGGAGAAGAATGCCTTTAAAAGCAGAACTGGCCAAATGGAAAAGGAGGTAAAACTCACTGAAGAAAATAATTCCTTAAAAATTAGAATGGAGCAAATAGGAGGTAATGACTTTATAAGAAATCAAGAAATTATAAAACAAAACCAAAAGAATGAAAAAAATAGAAGACAATGTGAAATATCTCATTGGAAAAACAACTAACCTGGAAAATAGATCCAGGAGAGATCATTTTAAAATCATTAGGCTACCTAAAAGCAATGATCAGAAAGGAAAATTGTCCTGATATTTGAGAACCAGAGGGTAAAATAGAAATTGAAAACATTCAAAAATTAGCTCCTGAAAAAGATCCCAAAAGGAAAACTCCTAGGAATATTGTAGCCAAATTCCAAAGTTCCCAGGTCAAGGAGAAAACATTGCAAGCAGCCAGAAACAATTTGAGTATTGTGGAAGCACAATGAGGATAACACAAGATTTAGCAGCTTCTAGATTAAGAGATCTGAGGGCTTGCACTACGATGTTCCAGAGAACAAAGAAGCTAGGATTAAAACCAAGAATCACCTACCTACTCAGCAAAACTGAGTATAATCCTTCAGGTGAAAAATGGGCATTCAGAGAAATAGAGGACTTACATACATTTACACAGTTATTAATAATAAAGTTTAAACAAATGAACATTTAAGCACTTGCTATAGGCAAAACAATATATGAAAAATCATTATTGATTAAAGAAATGCAAGCATTCTTGATGAAAACACCAAAACTGAATAGAAATTTTGACTTTCAAATACAAGAATCAAGAGAAGCAATGAAAAGGTAAACAGGAAAGACAAATCATAAGGGACTTATTAAAGTTGAACTGTTTACCTTGCTACATGGAAAGATGATATTTGTAACCATAAAACCTTTCTCAGCATTAGGGTAGTAGGAGGGAATATATATATGAGAAAGGGCACAGGGTGAGTTGCATATGAAAAGATGATATCTAAAAAATGAAATTAAGTGGTGACAGAAGATTGTACAGGGAGAAGTAGAATTGGGGTAAATTATCTCATATAAAAGAGGCAAGAAAAAGCTTTTACAGTGGAGGAGAAGAGGAGGGAGGTGAGAAGGAATGAGTGAAACGTACTCTCATTGGATTTGGCTTAAGGAGGGAATATAACATATGCACTCAATTGGGTATGAAAATCTATCTTACCCTACAGGAAAGTAGGGGGCAAGGGGATAAGAGAGGTGGGGAGTGATAGAAGGGAGGTCAAATGGGAGGAAGAGGTAATCAGAAGCAAACACTTTTGAGGAGGGACAGGGTCAAAGGAAACAATAGACTAAATAGGGGGGCAGGATGGGATGGATGGAAATATAATTAGCCTTTTACAACATGACTATTATGGAAGCGTTTTGCATAACTGCACATGTATAACCTTATATCCAGTTGCTTGCCTTCTCAATAAAGGTGGGTGGGGAGGGAGGAAGGAAGAGAATATTGAACTCAAAGTTTTAAAAATGAATGTTAAAATTTTTTTTACATGCAACTGAGAAATAAGTTATACAGGTACTGGGCTACAGAAATCTAGCTTGCCCTGCAGGAAAATAGAAGGGAAGGGGATAAAAGAATCAAGGGGAGTAATAGAAGGGAGGGCACATTGGGGGAAGGGGTAATCAGAATGCATGAGTCTTGGGGCACAGGGAAGAAAAAGATGGGGAGGAAATTTGGAACTCAAAATCTTGTGGAAGTGAATGTTGAAAATTAAAAATTAATTAACTAAAAATTAATAGTTAATTAAAAAATAATTAAAACTAAAAATTAATTTAATGTCATTGAAATTATAAAAAGCAAAGGTTATTTTTTAAATAACCTTTTTATTTTTAAATCCTCCCATA
Source organism: Phalanger gymnotis (assembly GCA_028646595.1). Taxonomy (NCBI): domain Eukaryota; kingdom Metazoa; phylum Chordata; class Mammalia; order Diprotodontia; family Phalangeridae; genus Phalanger; species Phalanger gymnotis. Next base: position 228,469,200 of record CM053622.1, on the reverse strand, counting down.
TTAACCATTGACTTCCGTGCAGATATATAAGAAGCTAGGCCTTAGTCTTTCTCAAATCCTCCAGTTCTTTGGCTGAACTATTTTCTTTTCAGGCCCTGTCCCTACTTTCAACTGATTTCATCCTATCTGAGTGGTTTGCTGAATCAATCTTTAATTTGATAGTCAAGGTAAGGTCATAGATTTAGATCCGAAAGGCATCTTAGATGGCATCTAGTCTAATCCCTGAAATTTGGAGCTTTACTAACTTCTAGAACACACGATGCAAGAAATTCTCCATCTCTGTTTGGAGAATTTATACCTCATCTCACACAGGTGAAAACCTAACAGACAAAAATACTGGCCCCCAAATGAAGAACAGCAGTGAAGCCTAAGTATGGGACCCCCTGGTATGAAAGAGGAGGGGAAAGGGAAGGAAATAAGCATTCTACAATGCGTGCTATGTGTCAGGTACTGTGCTAAGAAATTTTTGCAAATATCTCATTAGATCTTCACAACAACCCTGTGAGGGAAGGTGGTATTATTAGTTCCCATTTTACAGTTAAAGAAACTAAGAGACAGTTTAAGTGATCTGCCCAGGGTCAGAACTTGAACTCAGGGTCTTCCTGATGCTGCTGCACTACCTAAGAGCCTTTGAGAGACTTTATAAGCAATCTTAGCTACCGGACTTGTTTTAAGTGACAAACCTCATATTTAGGTGACCCAAGATTTGAACCCAATTTCTCTGATGGCATATCTCTTTTCACAGTAGCTCACTTCCTCCACAGGCCACTATGAGGTTCTTATTCTCTAAAAATTTGCTTTTTGATTCTTTCTTCAGGTGTGGGACCCCTGGCTTATGAGATCTACCTTCTATCTACTCCATTCTCATGAAGACATACACAAAGATGTCATTCCTGGGTTGATCTTGGATCTCAAGGCCCTGCCCATATTTGAAAACTACCTTCGTAACTGGTTTACAATTTAAAACATATGTTTACACAGTTATTAATAATGAAGTTTAAACCAATGAACATTTAAGTACATGCTATGGGCAAAATAACATATGAAAAAATGCTCTAAATCATTATTGATTAGAGATGCAAATTAAAACAACCTCAATATGTCATTTTACACCTACCAGATTGGCTAAAATGATTGAAGGGGAAAGTGACAAATGTTGGAGGGGATATGGGAAAATTGGGACACTAATTCATTGTTGGTGAAATTGTGAACTGATCCAACCATTTTGGAGAGCAATCTGGAATTATACCCAGAAAGTTATTAAACTACCCTTTGACCCAGCAATAACACTATTAGGTATATTTCCAAAGATGATTAGGAAAAGAGCAAAAGAACCTATATGTTCTAAAATATTTATAGCAGCTCTCTTTGTGGTGACAAAGAACTGGAAATTTCAGGGATATCCATCAATTGGAAAATGGCTGAACAAATTGTGGTATGTGATCGCTACGGAATACTATTCTGCTATAAGAAATAATGAGCTCAATGGTCTTAGAAAACAGAAGAAAGAGTTGCTCGAAATAATGAAGAGTAAAATGAACAGAACCAAGAGAACATTGTATACAATAATGGCAATATTATTTTAAGAATAACTTTGAGTGAATAAGTTATCTTGACTTTTATAAAAACCCAAATCAACTATAAAGGACATATGAAGAAAGATGTTATCTGCATCCAGAGAAAGAACTGATAAATAGAAGTATGTATAGAATAATTTATATGTGTATATATACATATATATATACATACACATATGTATATGTATATATATATACATACACATATGTATATGTATATATGCATATATACATATACATATATAAATACTGACTTGTGTCTAATGGTAGGGGTAGGGAAGAAGAAGGGGAAAAAAGAAATTTATATGATAATTTTGCTGTGTATTTGAAAGGAATAGCAAATTATGCATAGGAGACTTGTTGTATCATGTGAAATCACTTTTTTATTATACTATGTTATGGAAATGCCTGTTTTATTCCATAAAATAAAAATAAAATAAATTTTTAAAAAGACATTATGCCGAATGTTGAAAGTACAAACGTTACAAACAAGCAGTCTCTGCCTTCAAATAATAAATTATGAAAAAATCTATTAAGTTTTTACTATGTGTAAAGCACTATACTAAGTATGATACAAACAGAAGAGCAAAGAGTCTCTGCTCTTATGAAATTCACTTTCTAATAGAGAGAGAAGGCATATAGTAAGTTTCAGTTACATGTCCAATGATAAGGCCCAGTGTGTCCTTACACTGTGAAATGGCAATGCAAATGGTAACACAACTTCTTTAGTGTCATTTCTATTAATGAAATCAAATCTTACAATGCCAAGGATTTTTAAAAGTAGGGGAGAAGTTGGACCATATCCAGTATAGATAGAGAAGTGAGAAACGACATGACTTGCATAAGAAAGACACTAGGGCAATTTGACTGATATGGAGAGTGCAAGAAGAGGAATAAATAGAAAGAATACTAGAAATGTAGGCACAAAATTATGGAGAATTTTAAATGCCAAACCAATGAATTTGCATCTTATCCTAGAAGAAATAGGTAATCAATGAAGATTTTTGAGCAAGGGAAGTGACACGGTTAGACCCGAACTTTTGGAATATCAATTAAGAAGCTGTGTGGAGGATGAGACCAGTTGGGAAATGTTTGCCATATTCCAGGTGAAAGATGATAAAGGCTTGAACTAGAACAAAGTGTGGGTGAGTAGAGAGAAAATGGATGCACTAAAGAAATGTTGTGTAGGTGGAATCAATGGGTCTAAGTGGAAATCAGAGTTGAGAGAAAGAAAGAGTCAAAGACGACTTTAAACCTGAGTGACTTAAAGGACGGTGGTCTCAACAAGTAGCTTGGAGGATGGATGGGGAAGTTTTGAGTTCTGATTTGGCCATTTTAAGTGAAATATTAAGTGTAGGACTCTAATTCTAGTCTGGAGTTTGTAGACATGTCCATCTGGAAGTTGGAATATAGGACTGAAGTTCAGGAATATGTAAGATTAGCATGATAGGATAATGCAGCGGTCATCATCATAGAGATACTATGTGAATCCATGAGAGCTAATAAGGTTACTTAAGGAACAGAATGTTGAAAGAGAAGAGAAGAGAGGCCAAAACAAATCTTTGGGGGCTGCTAACACCTACAGACCTTGTTGCTCCATCTCAAAAGTTGAGTGAGACCAGCCAGACTCTTAACAGCTTTTTCAGAGGAAACTTGTTCTTAGGGGCAAAGAATAAGCAATCTGTCCCCCAACTAAAATCTGTAATAGCAAACAATTCCACCCACAATTAAGGACAAAATCATAGTGGCATCACAACCCTGCTGGCCGGAATAAGAATACTGAGTTGAAGTTAGAGAACCTGCAACTTCTTATTTCAGCTCTAAGTGTGAACAAGTTATTCAATGTTCTCGTGACTAAATTTCTCTATCCATAAAATGAAGGAGTTGATCTCAAATGTTTCTTCCAATATTAAATCCCATAACCTAGAGCAATAATGTCTTAAATTTTTAGGGCATGCTTAACATATTAAAGTGGCTCCATCCAATAAACTCTTTTCCCCAGCTATAGTAGCAGAACATTACTTCTATTATTTCAAAGTAACACATTTTTCTCTTACAAATCACTTTTTAAAATGCTTATATACCTAAATAAAGTCAACTCTAGTATGGACCTGGCTACTAAAAAAATCTATATACTATAACTCTTCTTCCACATGAAATTTATAAACACTTGTTAAAAGAGACTATAATATCTATATCTGTCTATCTATATCTATATCAACATATTGATATAGGATATAACTAGCTAGCAGATAATATGACAGAGATCATCTGGATTGGTGTTCAACAGAGCCAACCTAAGTAATCACTAGAGACCTCCTATGCAAGCAGTGGTAAATATCAAAGTTCAAGAACATCAGAAACAGTGGTGACAACAAGAACCCACCCCAGGATCTAGATCTATAGTCTTAATTTTCAGAAACTAAATCTAAAAAGGAAGTGTTGGACATTATTGGGACAGGAAATGGTTTCAGTCCTCTTTTCCTTCCAGCTCCTCTTAGGGCAAGACAGTTTCCTTTGCTCCTCATAGAGGGTCTCTATCACAGGTTCCCAAATTGCGTGGTACCACCCTGGGGTGGGGGGGTTACAGGAACAATTGAGGTGGGGGATAGCAGTTTGAAGTGATGCACATTTCAAGAAAAACCATTAAAGGATTAAAGAAAGTAGATTTCAAGAGGGCACTAAGTAATTTTTTTTAAAAGGGGGTAGTAGGCCAAATAAGTTTGGGAACCTGGGCAAGCTAGACCATTCAAATTTGTTAGCCCTTCCTTAGCAATTCACAAAGAAATTGGAGTTGATTGAGCTTCCTTTTATCAGAATTAATCCAAGCAGCAATTAGACAAGAAGTATTCAAGAGAGGTGTTCAAGGTAGTTAACAAGATTGTAGTCTAATGTAGTAACATGTTCTTGGTCCATTGAAAATATCTACCTATTTCCTTAGTATGATCTGTGTCTAATGCAAATGCCACTCACTTAGCCGGTTCATTTTGCCATGGTTTACGAGGGATCATGTGATGAATTCTTCCCAGAAGGTTTCATTCTCCCTTAACTTGCATTCACAGATGGAATCTCTCAATGTGAATACTTAAACCATTATATTAGAGATATTATAGGGATGGAAAAACTAGATTCTCTGTTCCTTATAAGGATGTTATTAGTTATCTTTTCTTACTATATTTTTATATGATCGTATATGCATAGTTCTAATTCCATTTAGATTCAGTAGTGACTGTAGGACCCAGTGCCAGGCCATTATTTCCCATGAGATTATACCAAATTTTTCTTTAGTTTCCAATAAGAAGGAAAAGGAAAGAAATTGAACATAAACTTGGAGAGCAAAGTAAATATGAATATTGTCTCTCCTTCTTGAAGGAATCCTGTTTTCTGAAATAATCCAGGAAAAGGTAACATTTATTTCTTTGCTCTCTTCCAACATGGAAAAATAATATGAAGATGAAATTGTTGTTTTCAAAAGTTCTGAGTTTCAAATGAAAAACTAAAATTATCGTTGGTGCATTCGCTCATTCAAGAAGTATCTCTAATCTCATACAAATTAACAGTGCGCCACCATTACTGGAAATTAAATTTTAGTGAAATTAAAGTTTAGCAAAATAAATAAAGGAGCCAGACCATTTTTCTCTCTCTTGGAACTACAGGATTACTGCCAACATTTCAGATAAGAATTCTTTATTTTTTTTCCTATAAGCAATGGCAAGGGTCATTCATTTTTAAGAATGTTCAGCGTTTGTTGGTCTGTGAGGGAGTGTCTACTTTGGAAAATAACTTACGCTTAATAAGAAACGAATGGTTTTGAATGTGGTTATCCTGGTATTGAGGAGTTATCATACTGTCCAACTATGAAATCAATAATAATAAAAAAGTAACCTGCTATTCCTTTAAGATTTTGTTTCAGCTTTGAGCTAAAATCCTTTTCAATGGCACAATACAAACTATAGATAAGATGGCAGTAGCAGGTTATTAAAACACAAGCCTGCTTGAGAAACCTTTGCACTGCAGCTTTCCATGAATAGTGATGATAATAAAGAACTGTTGACTAAAGATCTGCGGTGGGGGGCATAATAACAAAATTGGAAGGAAATTAAAATTGCAAACTAGAAAGCTAATAAAGTGCTTCAGCAATTGTCACCCACTGAATGAGCATCAAAGATGTTCTTGTCTAGCAGTTTATGGACAGCTCATTTGCAACTGGGTTAAACATAAACTCATCTGTGAGATTTTAGCTTAAATGCTGCACTACCTCATTGAGATGGGGTGGGGAGGAGCAGCTTAAATTTATGATCAGCAGTAGCAGACAAAGTCATATAAAGTAATTACTATTAAAACTCATCCCATAGAATCATAGATGCCCAGAAATAAGAGGTGCCTTCGAGGTCAGTAAATCTTTATAACTTCCACCAAAGCTATATAGCTTCTGTTTAACGACAACCAGCGTTAGAGAATTTATTACTTCTCGGTACTGGGAGAGTGGGGAGTGTGGGTGATGGTGAAAGGGCTGGGGAGGGGCAGGCAGTGGTGGTAATAGGACTAGTGCTACACCTCAAGCCCATCTATATCTGGTAGACAAGTGGTGAAGGAAAACTCCATCTTCCTCTTCAGCAACTTAGCATAGTGCCTGGCACATAGTAGGTGCTTAATAAATGTTTATTGATTGATGTGCTTCCTGGTGAACAAAGGTCCAACAGCCTTGCCATCTACCTTGTTGATTCCTAGGTGTTGCTACCTGAGCTCCAGCCTACCAGGTATTACCATTCATCCTAATATTGAACTCTCTAGATCCATGAGCTTTGCCTTCTGCCCTTTTTCTGAACTCTAAGGACCATGACTTTCCATCTGCCCTGCAGCTGAACCATACTACTTGTGTTGACCTTACTTGTTAGAATATAAACTATCAGGAGCAGCTAGGTGGCGCAGTGAGTAGAGCACCAGCCTTGGAGTCAAGAGGGCCTGCGTTCAAATCAGACCTCAGACACTTGACACATTTACTATAGTTGTGTGACCTTTGGCAAGTCACTTAATCCCAATTGCACTGCCTTCCCCCCTCCAAAAAAAAGGAAGATATAAACTACCTTAGAGCAGAAAAAAATCTCACTCTTCTATGTGTACCCTCCAGCAAAGTAACTGGCGCATAATAAACACTAATAAAGGATTTTCATTTATTCCTTCCTGATGCAAATTATTCTACTTCTAGAGAACTCAATTTTAGGCAGTTCTTAAAGCTGAGCCAAAATCAGCTTCCCTATAAATTCTACCAGTTGGTCCTAATTCTGTCCTCGTACACAAAAATGTGTGCCATACAAAGAGCCACACAAAATAAATCTGTTTCCTCTTCCATGTGACAGCTCCTCTTATATATAAAAATAGCTATCAACTCCATTTCATGTGCTCATCCAGGTCTGTGGCAAGGAGCCTAGGGTTCCATATACCATGGGTGCTAGTGCCAGGATACCTTCAAATTACAAGCTGCAAGGCCAAGTGGCCTACCTGGGTTAGGCAAGGCAATCAGGGATTGGAATATCTCTGTTAGTGGAGAACTAAAAACAAGAGGTGTGCCATACAGAATGTAAGGGTCCATCATTATGAAATTTTAAACAAAGAGGAAATGGAAACAAGAAACATATCCAGGAACTAAAATAATTTGGCAGTATGTTGGCCCAAGACATTCAATTATGTTGAATATAATTTAACACAAGATTAAGTGCCTACTGTGAGCAAGATACTCTGACAGACATTAGGGATAAAACTATTTTTTAAAAAAGTCTTTGTCCTCAAGGAACTCACAATTGAATTGGAGAGGGGGAAAAGCAGGTACACAAATAAATATGATATAAAATAGATGGTGATAGGAGCAAATTGAAGACCCAGACAAAGTGATTCAGGAAATTTAAGGAGAGAGAAATCACTTTCAGCTGGGCAAGTCATGGAATGCTTCATGAGGAGGTGACACAGTACCTAAGTCAGGCCTTGAAAAAGGAGAAATTACATGAGAAGGAATCATTTTCCTGTTGTAGAGGCCAGCCTGTACCAATGCCCAGAGACAGAAGAGTAAAGGAAGAGATTTGGGGGAGGGGTGTGCTTGGGAGTGGGGAGCAAGTCAAATCTAGCAGAACAACTTGGCAGATACACAGAGAGCATCAAGGATAGTAGTATAAAATAAGGCTGAAAGGATTGCTTAGAGCCAGCTTGTGGATCACATTAACTTCCATACTAAGGATTTTATTCAATAATCTGTAAGAAATTGTTGAAGGTTTTTCAGCAAGGGAGCGATGTTTTTCAATCTGTGCCTTCCTTTGTTCTCACTCTTCATGCAGACTCCAAAACAATAGGAGTTGATATTGGATAACTCGGTTTTGTAGTGGACCTAGTTAGTATGGTCTTGTGATTGTCCCCCATCTCAGGAGTAGATCTGAGGATGTCATGGAAATTATAAGGAATTATCAGGATAAGAAGAATAAAAGGATTCAGGAGCAAAAGATAGGGGCAGCGTGGTTCAATGAATTCTAAACTTAAAGCCCCAGCAAGATACAAATTTGAATACCAGCTCTGCCAGTTCCTACTCGCGTAATCTTGACCAAGTCACTTAACCTCATAAGGCTTCAGTTTCTTCATCTGTAAAATGAGGCGTTTGGATGATGTAAACTCTAATGTCCTTTCCAGCTGTAGATCTATGATTCTGACTGTAGTTCTCTGTCATTCTGTTAACTATGGGGTCAAGACCAAAAAGGGAAGGAAAGCCAGAACTAGAGTAGTGACCTGGAATACAGTTATCCTTTCCACATTGTGGGGGTTAAGAATGCGGCTCCCCCACCATATGGAAAATCTACATAAATTTTTTTATCCCTCCCTTCATACCAAAGAAGTTTGAATTCTCATAGTATTAAAAGATAAAATAGGCTGATACTATATAATACTACATGTGTACTTTATGCATTTCTGAGTTGCCAAACTTTTCTGTGTCTTCTGCTGGTCTACATCTGTAGCTTCTGCAAAACTCATCCAAAATTCCCAATTAATTTTTTATGCCAACCCACAATTTATCAAAACCATGACAGAGAAAGTCACAATATGGAAGGGATAACTGTATAAAAAACCAAGTGATTAGAGGTCAAGACAGAGGCAAAGAATAGTTTTTTTTTAAAAAAAAAAAAAAGAGTAAGTCTGTGGAAGAAATGGGAGAAAAGGAAATGAAGTACAAGGCTGGGCATAAGATAAGAAAACAGGCGTCCAGACAAGTATAAGAGCTTATATATTTAAAGGAGCTTAGTATGTAATTTTATTCACTCAATGAGGTGACGGTGTACCAGTGCTGTTTTTAGCTTTAGAACATAGTACTATCCCCACCCCTCTTGTTGCTCAGAAGGATTCCTACCCCTGGCCCTCCCATAGCTGTCATATTTATTAATGTGATCTAATTTAGATTCAACAGTAGACACCTTTTTGTCTTCTAATTAAATATCCCAAGTTCCTTCAATCATACCTCATAGTTCCTAGTCTTTTCATCCGTCTGGTTGCCCTCCTCTGTACCAACTCAAACTTGTCAATCTCATAAAATGTGGTATAGAGAATTAAACATAATGCTTCAGTTTGGTATGACCACCCAAGTGGATCTCCATAGCAAATGGGTTTTATCTCCTGAGAATAAATGTCACTATGCTTTCTATCCCTAAATTCATCATAAAATCTAACAGTCAAGGAACTTGGAATGTAATATGTAAAAGTTTTTCTTCTTTTAGCTCAATAAATTGAACTTCGCTTTTAAGTAAAATTTCAAGTATTTAGGATAACTTAGATGATTCCAAAGATATCAAAAGGCATTGATCTAGAGTGCCCGTCCTGAAGTCAGGAGGACCTGAGTTCAAATCAGACCTCAGACACTTGACACACTTATTAGCTGTGTGACCTTGGGCAAGTCACTTAGCCTCAATTACACTGCCTTCCCCCCTGCAAAAAAAAAAAACAAACAGAAAATAGTTTTAAAAAGGCATTGATCTTTTTATTAGTCCTAGAGAACAAATAATAAAGAACACCTCTCCTCTTGTGTAATGGCAAGCAAAGTGGGACTTTTTGTTGTCTTTTTTTAGAGTGCTTCTCAGCACTAAGGCAATCAAGTGCCTTTTATTAAGTCTTGCCTGTATTTGTAGGAAGGCCCATACCCTTTGGCTAATTAGGTCATGAGAGGTGTGAAGCCCTTGGGCCCCGAAAAAGGGTATATCACTAACTGGAAGAGTGTCATGTGATTTGACCATACACGTCACACATGCAACTCATCCATGTGACCTGAAATCGTCACAAAGAGATGACTTAAAAGCCTCTGATGTCCCAAACATGCCACTCGAACCCATGTAAACTAGGCCCTCCCCTGAGGCAAGGAGGTCACCAAGAACTCTCAATCTAATCAAGGAAACAAAGGCCAAACTCTTCAAGGGCACTTGGTTGAACTGAGTGCTGAGGGCCCATTTTGATTGCCACTGGTGGTGATGACGTTAAATTAAAAACTGTAATGGGAATTTTTTAGGTCATAATACGAATTGATTTCCAAAGTTGTTTTTACACTAGGATAGGATACACAGCATAAAATAAGGGCTATGGAAGTTCAACACAATATCAGCTGGAGAGATTTTTATCTCTTGAGGGCAAGGTCTTCAGTGAAACACATTAATGTGAATACTGGAAGGCAGTCATAGTGATGAAGGCCCCAAAGTCCATGCTACTTGAAGATCAGATGAAGGAATTAGGAATGTTTAACTTGGAGAAGAGATTACAGAAGACAAGATAGTTGTCTTCAAGTACTTAGATTTTTTTAATGTGGAAGAGGGATTTGAATTTCTGTTTGATCCCTGAAGAAAGGACTAGGAGCAATAAGTAGAAGTAGGGAAAGGAAAGGAAAGGAAAGGAAAGGAAAGGAAAGGAAAGGAAAGGAAAGGAAAGGAAAGGAAAGGAAAGGAAAGGAAAGGAAAGGAAAGGAAAGGAAAGGAAAGGAAAGGAAAGGAAAGGAAAGGAAAGGAAAGGAAAGGAAAG
>CM053622.1:228440724-228452490 GCA_028646595.1 Phalanger gymnotis | reverse complement strand
TCAAAACTCAAATCAAATCCTGCTTCCTCCTTGAAGCCTTCCCTGATCTTGTCTGTGAAAGAACTTTTTTCCCTTGAATTTCACATAGTACTGCATTTTGCAAACTCCTTCATTGAGTTCTCATATAATGTTGTTCATTTATGGTTTTCTATGCTTATGTCTTAGCTCACTACTAGACTGTAAACTCCATAAGGGCAGGGACTGTCTATTACCTAAACTTTTTTTAAATCTCCCCCAGTATCAAACACAACACTCTATAAATAATAGGTGCTTAATAAATGTTTGTTGAATGGATGAAAGCATGTTTTGAAAATCTTTCTGAGGTTACTCCCACTCCATAATTTTACTGCCCTTTTACCACAAGTTCAGACAGAAACAGTTTGAGCAATTCCACAGCATTCATTCCAAGCCAAGGGTACAGTTTACTAGAGGCCATGTTTGGTTTGGCCTAGGAAAGAACAGACTAGGAAAAGCAGTATGTATGGTGGGGGAGGGCGGGTTTGAGGTGAGTCACAAGAAGGGGACTTGTCTACACTCCTGCTTCCTCTGGGGGAATTAGAAGAGAGAGATTGTTACAAGTCTCAGGACTGGGGCTGAGAATAGAATTTGTATCTTGAAACATCAGTAAATAAGGGAGTTGGGAGGCCTAGAAAAGAGTGACAAGTCCATCTTTGGAAACAGATATACATGGCTTTCATTTTTTGAGAGAACTAATATAAGGGAATTGGATACAAGGGCAACTAATATACAAATCAGAGAGAGAATATTGAACAAGAGAAAAGAAAGAAGATAGAAGACAGGAAGTGATGACTCTAGCTGGCCTCCTCATTTAGCTGAGGAAAGAAAAAGCTTAGGAGGCCACAAAGTCCAGGAGAAAATAAGAGATCACAAAAGGTGTAGACCCAAAAGAAATGCAACGGTTATTAAGAATAATTTTGGGGGCAGCTAGGTGGCACAGTGAGAAGGACCTGAGTTCAAATCTGACCTCAGACACTTGACATACTTACTAGCTGTGTGACCTCAGGCAAATCACTTAACCCCAATTGCCCTGCCTTTCCCACTCAAAAGAAAAAGAATTACTTTGCAGGGAAATGTTTTAATATTAAATTGAGCATGGTATGGGAGGGGGAGCTACTTTTGTTCTCTCCAAGCTTCCATTTCCTCATCTGTAGGATAGTGGGATGAGATTGAGCTCGATCTTCTCCAATATCCCTTAAGGTTCCAAATCTCATTAGCCTATAATCTCCACATTTCCAGTGGGTTTTTATTTAAATACATTTTATCAATGACCCAAAAGGGGGGGCAGTGTTTTCCATGTGGTTGTCTGGGTTCCTGATCATTGAGAATTCCTTGGTACTGAGTTAATAAGCACAAGGTTATTAGAAAGAAAAGCATTTCTTAAAAACAAAAGTACCATATACACTTGTGTTTTTCTTCTGTTTATTATCAACATTAATTTCTTATATTGTGTCAGCAAATAACTTCAAGAAAGATCCATGGAATAAAAAGAGAGTGTGGGCAGGTCATGTGAATAACAAGATGGAAGACTAACCATTTCTCTAGTTCTCATGAACTCTCAAAACTCTGCCAAATAAGAATTATGTGCAAGGGGCAAAGTAATTGCAGCTGTCACCACAGGCCAAGACATGAATACATCAAACAATGTAAGAACCTGATGAATTAACAGCAGATAAGACCAATTACTATCTCCAATATGCATACTTAACACTATCTCCTTGATCAACACCCACAGTCTGGCAGAATAATCCAACCCACTCACAAGCTTGTGCTCTGGGATACACTCACAAATTTCTTGCTCCCATAGTCTTTGTCACAATACCATAGCCCTGTCCTCATTCCACCATTTTGTGGAAACAAGAAGCAGACTCTGCCTATGTCCTCCTTTATAGGGCAGGGGAAATAGAGGAAAGCAGAAGCATACTATCTCTGTCTGCAGCAGCAGAGTTCTGCAGCAGAGCTCATTCTGGGCACTAAAGAATAGAGGAAACAGGGACAGGGTTTCAGTATGTGGAGGGGAGAGGGTCAGATGATGTATCAGGCTTCAGAAAAAGGAGACTTAGAATGCATGCCATCTTGGGGTGGGGGCAGGGGAGAAACGGGGAGAAAATTTGGAACTCAAAATCTTGTGGTAATGAATGTTGAAAACTAAAAATAAATAAATTGATCTAAGAAGGAGACTTGCAGGATGATGAGGATGATGATGATGATGATATTAACACAATACTTTATGTTTTACAAATTTTTTTCTCATTTTATCCTCACAACAACACGTTGGGGAGGATGGAAAGTACTATTATTATGCATATTCTACCAAATTAGAAACTGAAGCAGGAAGAGGTTAAGTGACCTGCCCAGGATCACATAGCCAGTAAGTATCTGAGGCCAAATTTGAACTCTAACCTTCCTGATTCCAGGTCCAGTGTTCCTTACCACTGCACCATCTAGCTTCCTCTAACCAAAGGATGTTCAACCAATAATTCATGAGGCAGGGGATTTTATGGATTTTCAAGAGAAGATAGAACCAAGTCAAGATATTCTAGAATTTTTCAGAAATAAGAATTGCAAAAGTAGAATGTTTGGCCCATTTAGCAGAAATAATTGGAAGAATAGAAAAAAATTGAATCCATGCTGATAAACCTTTCAAAAAAGCAAAAGAGAGAATATATCATTGAAAACAGAAGTGAAAGACAATATGAAGGAAGAGAAGAAATAAAGAAGTAACATTAAAAGAACATATGATCTCTACACAAGCAAAAGATATTGATTTCAAGAAAAGGATGTATAGAAACATCTTAAAGATAATAGGGCTCAAGTTTTTGGAACAAAAACTCATTATTTGGCAAAAACTTCTGGGAAACTGGAAAATATGGAAGAAACTAAGTATAGACCAACATCACACACCATATGCCAAGATAAGGTCAAAATGGGTACATGATTTACATATAAAGGGTGATACCATAAACAAATTAGGAGAGCATGGAACAGTTTATTTGTCAGATCTATAAATAAGGAAAGAATTTAGGACCAAAGAAGATATGGAAAGCATTACAAAATGTAAAATAGGTAATTCTGATTATAAAAAAAATTTAAAAGTTTTTGCACAAACAAAACCAATGCAACCAAAATAAAAAGGAAAGCAGAAAACTGGGGGAAATTTTTTACAACAAATATCTATGATAAGGGGCTCGTTTCTCAACTATATAAAGAATTGAGTCAAGTTTATAAACAATAAAAGTCATTTCACAATTGATAAATGGTCAAAGGATATGAAGAGGCAGTTTTCAGACTAAAAAGCTGTCTATAGTCATACGAAGAAATGCTCTAAATCACTATTATTTAGAGAAATTCAAATTAAAACAACTCTGATGTACCATCTCATACATATCAGATGGGCTAACATGACAGAAAAGGGAAACGCTAAAGTTTGGTGGGGATATGGGAAAACTGGGATACTAATGTACTATCGGTAGAGTTGTGAACTGATCCAACCATTCTGGAGAGCAATTTGGAACTATGCCAAAGGGCAATCAAACTATGCATACCCTTTGATGCAGCAATACCAGTACTAGGTCTGTATTCCAAAGGGATGATAAAATGGGAAAAGGACCTATATGCAAAAAAAAAATATCTATAGCAACTCTTTTTGTGACTAAGAATTGAAAATCAAAGAGATGCCCATCAATTAGGGAATGGCTAAACAAGCTGTGGCATATGATTGTGATGGAATATTATCGTGCTTTGAGAAATGACAAGACGGTAATTTCAGAAAAACCTGGACTTACATGAACTGATGCAAAGTGAAGTGAGCAGAACCAGGAGAACATTGTACACAGTAATGACAATATTTTATAATGAAGAATTCTGCATGACTTAGCTATTCTCAGCAATACAATGATCGAAGACAATTTCAAAAGACTCATGATGGGGCAGGCTATCCAGAGAAAGTACTGATATTGTCTGAGTGCAGACTGAAGCATGCAATTTTTCACTTTATTCCTGACTAATATTGAAATGTTTTACATGATTGCACATGTATAAGCTATATCAGATTGCTTACTGCTGCAGGGAGGAATAAGGGAAGGGAGGGAAAGAGGGATAGAATTTGGAACTCAAAACTTAAAAAATGTTAAAATATTGTTTTAACATGTAATTAGGGAAAAAATAAAATAAATAAAATATTATAAAATTAAGGGGGAAAAAATAACATGGCTCCAGAAGAACATAAGTCAAAAAGCCTGGCATTAATAATTAAAGAAATAAGACAAGAAAACTGCCCAGAATTTTAGAATACGGAAAACAAAGCACCAATCAAAAGGATCCATAGATAACCACCAGAAATGGAAAAAAAAACTATTCTGCAAAAGTACAAGGTACATAGTGATTAAATGTAATAATCCCAAAGAAAATAACAAATTCCATAAGCAACTAGGAGCAAGACCTTCAAAAAGAAAAGAAATTTGAGTGATATGAAACTATTCTGCACCCACTAGAAATCACAGAGGGGAATTAAATAATAAATTTCAAAAATCAAATGAACTAAAAAGCAACCAAAAATGATATGCCCTAGAAATCTGGGCATATCATCCATTAAAAAGGTGGATGTTCAATTGAAGAATTGCTACAGAGAAAAAAAAGCGTAAACTGATTATTCTGTTTACAAACATGCCAGCCATCAGAAACACAAGAAAAGTAAACACAGCTACAGCTACTAAGAAAGCAACATCAATGAAATAAATCACCCTCTCTCTAGAGACAAGTAAGAAGGGAGGGAAATTAAAAAGAGAATGGAACCAATGGAGTTTAAAAACAACAAGAATAACAGGGGGACCATTTAGAGATTTATTTCTAAAAGTATAAAAGAGGATGAAGATGAAAGAGGAATTAAAATGGGAAAAGTGATGGAGGAGGAACAGGCCTGAAACACCATGGAGTAAATCCCACTGCCTGTTCGCTACTCTCCCACCCACCTCCCACTCCCCTAGGTAAATCAACACAATGTTTTGGTTTTGGTTTGTTTCTAGTTTGGGGTTTTCTCTCTGTGTGTGTGTGTGTTAAACTGAAAAATGGAAGGGGGGCTGAAAGGGGAGAGGGGAAGTAAAGAAGAAATGTGTGATGCACCTTAATCAAGTCAGTAGTAGGACAAAGAAGGGAAATAACCTCTCATGAAAGGCTATGGGAGAATGGCACAATGGCAAAGGGAAAGTCTGCAACAAGGCAAAAGAAAGAGAGAATAGCAATTTGGTGGTGGGATGGGGTCCCACCAAAGAACACTCTTTTCAGGGGGAGAGATATATTCTGTAATTGAAAAGGAGAACATCACAATGCATTTACTCTGTAAAGAGTTAGTGTTTAGAGAGAACACTACCTCTGAAAGAGTGCAATGCCTACATAGAAAATAAGGAAACAGCAATGAGAACAACTAGCACTGGGAAAAGAGGGAGGGCATTGAGACTGAGTAGATATTTCATGTCAAGTGGGAAAGAAAGCGATCATGGTGAGAAAAGGAGGTAGTCATGAATCACATAATCGAAAACACAGGAAAATTTCTACCATAAGACAATAGCCTCTCCATCACCTCATGACTTAATATTTTGAAGAATAAGGCACAACAGAACAAAGTGAGGAAGGAGCAACTTCTACAAGGAAATAATAGAAATTGTTTAGAAGAGGGAACTTAAAATAGATACTTTAGAAGCTTTAATTCCATTAGGGATACAAAGAGACTAAAGAAGGAATAAACAGGTACAAAGACCACCAACCAAGTAATTAAAGTTTATAACAAACATAAAGGGAAAAGAATTAATGAAGTCAATGAGGTAAAGAAAAATTTTTAAGGAAAGGGTACAGATAGTTGAAGAGGAGGAAAGAGAAGAGGATGCCAATTAACTGTTTAGCAGAGAGAAAAAAGAAGGGAAGAATTAGATAGCTAGGGAAAATGATGGAAGAGAAAAGAATAAATAAGTAAAACTATAAAAGTAGGAAAAAGGGTGACAAATGGAAGTGGAGTTTGAGAATGAAGAGGAAAGAGCCTATAGCAATAGAATTGTCTTAAAAGAGATTGAGCAAAAATAACTGGAGACAAAGATTGTTTACAAGGAAGAACAAAAAATACGTAATTCAGAAAAAAGGAATATTAACAATATTAGAGGAAAATAGAGGATTATCTAAATCTAATTCTCATAACTTAGAATATGAACTGCATTAAAAAAAATCTGAGAAAACAAAGGATAATGATAGATTGGATAAGAAAATAAAACCCCACAAATGTGTTGCATATAAGAAACACACCTAAAAAAGCAAAAATATACACAGAATAAAAATGAGAGGCTTGATTAAAGCATGCTATGCATCAAGTGAATTCAACAAATTGAGAGGTGCAATCATATTATGATTTTCTGAAAAGTACAAGTCTAGCCGTGTCACCCCCTCCACTCAGTTAACTCCAATGACTCCCTTTTGCTTCCAGGATTGAACACAAATCTCTTTGGCCTTTAAAGCCCTTCATGACCTAGTCTTTTCCTACCTTTCCAGTGTTTTTACACTTTAATCCTTGTCTTCAATCTGGTGACACTGGCCTCTTTACTATTCCACAAACAAGACACTCCATCTCTTGGCTCTAGGCATTTTCTCTACCTGTCTCCAGTACTTCAATGCTCTCCCTCATCTCTGTCTATTGGCTTTCCTGACTTCCTTCAAGCCCCAACTAAAATCCTACCTTCTACAAGAAGCCTTTCTCAAACCCTCTTAAATCTACTGTCTTTCCTCATTTATTTCTCATTTATCCTTTATATACTGAGAGACAGAGTGAGAAAGAGAGAGAGAGAGAGAAAGAAAGAGAGAGAGAGAGAGTGTGTGTGTGTGTGTGTTATCTTTCCCCCATTAGATTACAAGCTCCTTGAGAGCAGAGGTTATCTTTTGCTTCTTTATGTGAACTTAGTGCTTAGAGCACTGAGATATTACAAATAAATGTAAAAAGGTAGAAATAATAAACACATCCTTTGCAAACCCTAATGTTATAAAAATGTTGTTAGTCCAGAAAGCTCAAACAAAAGACACAGAATCGAATGAAAGCCTTAGCAAAGAAATCCTGAATGAGTGTGTCTTAAATAAATCTTTAAAACTATTAATAATTATGTGAAAGAAAATGACAGTGATGAAAGAACATACCAAAATATCTAAAATTCTGCTAAAGCAGCCCCAGGATGGGGGAAGGGAGAGGAAAAATATAAGGGAACAAAAATTATATCCCAAAAATTAATGTTTAAAAGAGAAAAAAAAGAGGATTAATGAACAGATTTTTTTTTTAAAATCAGAAAGTCAACACATAAACAAACCCAAAATGACCACAAGAGGCAATATTAAACAATTACTACCAATACTACACAAATTATTCTCAAAAATTAGGAAAGAAAGGACTCTACCACACTCTTTTTTATGTCTCAAATATAGTTCTTTTCCTAAACCAGGGAAGGATAAAGCAAAGGATAACTATAGGCCAATGTCATTAATGAATTTCAATTAAAAATCAAATTAAATCCTGACAAATAGACTACAATTCGTTAAGCAAATCACTCATTTTTACCAAAATGGTTATATATCAGACAATCAAGAATAGTTCAACATTAGGAAAACAATCAAGATAATAGTATTAAAAGTAAAACATTTAAAACTATATTATTCTCACAATAAATGCTGGAAAAGCTGTTAGCAAAGTATAACATTTATTTGTGTTAAAAATCCTACAAAGCATAAACACAGAGGGACATCTTTAATATCACAAAAGTATATAAAAATAAAAACAAGCATCATAGGATATGGGACTAGAAGCTTTCCCATTAAATATGGGAGTGAAGCAAGGATGCCCACCCTCCCTGCTGTTTTATATAGTTCTAGAAGACAACTGAGACTGCAAAATAAATCCATAAAAATCAATTACATATATAGACATGTATGTACATGTGTACGTATACATATGTACATACATGTACATATACACGTACATATAAATATACATATACAAATACGTGAAATAACAAAAACCAAGAGGCAGTATCATTCTGCTGACTTCCAATCTCACATCTCCAATTGTATTTCAGATATCTTGAACTGAGCGTATCTGTAGATAGCTTAAATGCGACGTGTTTGAAACCTTAAACCAGACCTGCACAACTTGGCAGTAGGTAAGGGCCAAAATTAAAATAGGCCAAACTTCTTTGGGCTGCAGATAGGTTTGTAGTGACTCATTTTCCAAGTAAAGGTGAAATTAATTATTAAACTAATTTAAAGATAAACCATATTTTTAAAAGGGAAATTTCAATTAATATCAATTACATTTATTATTTAACATCTGTATTTATCATAAAATTGCTCCTCTCAGACTAGAGACAGACAATGGTTGGTTGCCATGGGTCACATGACAAACAGGAGAAAGTGTGCAGTGACAACCCATCTGCCAAGTTGCATGATGGGCATCATAGTGACTAATGGAAGGCAGGTTAAGTGAGGCATGCACAGAGCACTCCTTACACCTTTACTTTCTTTTACACACTCTATATTTTTCATGGGCCTCTTGAAATCCTTTGGCAGGCTACAAGCAGTCTGAGGGCCATGTGTTGTGTAAGCCCCTGCCTCAAATCCTCCCCATCTCCTACTTTCCCTATTACTGTAAAGAGCAACAGTAACCTCCCAATATTTCAAGCTAGCATTCTAAGTATCATCCTCAACTCCTCGCTGTCTTTCACCACCACCACCACCCTATATGCAATCTGTTGCCAAGGCCTGCTGATTTCACCTTTGCAATATCTCTCAAATATGCCCCCTTCTCTCCTCTGACACTGCCACCGCTTTGGTGCAAGCCCTCATCACTTCATACGTCACAGTCATGCCTGGACTATTGCATTAGCCTTCCAATTAGGAAGTCTGCCCGCTTCAAATTTCTACCCACTCCATTCCATTCTCCACTCAGCCACTGAAGTGATTTTCCTAAAGCACAGGTCCAACCATGTGACCGCTCTACTCAATAAACTCCAGTCATTCTTTATTGCCTCCAGGATCAAACACAGAATTCTCTGTTAGGCATTTTAAGATCTTTATAACCTGTCCTTCTACCTTTCCAGTCTTATATATTACTTCCTGCTATATACTCTTTATTTCACTGACAATGACCTTCTTGCAGTTCCGCAAACAAGACATTCCATCTTTAGACTCCCTGCATTTTCTCTGCCAGAACCCCATGCCTCAAATGCTTTTCTCATCTCTGCCCACTGGCTGATTTCCTTTAAGTTCCAACTAAAATTCTGTCTTCTACAGGAAGTCTTTCCCAACCCCTCTTAATTCTACTACCCTCCCTCATTTATTTCCTATCTATCCTGTGCATACTTTTGTTTGTACGTATGTTATCTCCCCCTCTAAATCATGAGTTAGGACAAAGGCTGTCTTTTGCCTCTTTTTGTAACTTTGGTGCTTAGCACAGTTCCTAGCACATAGTAGGTACTTAATAAATGTTTATTGACTGACTGCCAATATTAGAAAGGTAGAGCCTATTCCTAAACCTACAAAATGCATAAAATAAGGATAAGTCTACCAAAGCACACAGCATACTAAAGTACACATTACAGAGCAGCCCTTTCAGAGTTGTCCATCTACCTTTGGTGTCCACAAGATTCACCCAACTCTCACCTGTGGCTCCAAGAAGCAATAAAATGTGCAGTGGTCACACTCCACTAAACTGTCTCAGTAGATGGGCTAAACCAAGTCGAGGGTAACCAACAGGCCTCAAACCTCTCAGAGAGTTAGATGGCTATCTACCCCAAGCATGCAAAGACTTTCCCCAGCATAATGGGTGGATAAGAATAGTTTGTTTCAATGTCCATGAACACATCTGAAGCAGGCACTGTGAAGAGCTTAGAACTTGGTCAGTCACTGAAGACACCAAGGTCATTCACTGCATCCCAGGCCATCACCAGTCATCTCGATTTTTGTCTTGCTACTGGACTTCAATGACTTAGGAAGGGAGAGTGAGACTGACAACTTTGTGCCACTCTGCCTCACTTAAATCTAATTCATGTGCAAGTCCAAGATATTACACAGTGATGTCATTGGTCCTGTTCAAAAATGAAGGACAACCCACAACAACACATTAAAGAAATAAAGAAAAATTTAAATACCTAAAGTGCATATGACTAAATTGTGCTTATACAATAAAAGTTACAATACCAGCAAAGATAATTTATAACTTTAATGCTATACCAACAAAATTATCAAAGGCGTACTTTACAGAAGTTGATAAAATAATAACAAAATTCATTTGAGGAAAAAAATCTGGAATACCAAGAAAAATATTGCCCCCCAAAACATATGAATTAAGTACAAATAGCACTTCCAGACCTCAAAATATATTCTGAAGCAGTATTCATCGAAATCATTTGGCATTGGTTAAAATATAAAAAAGTAGGTATATGGAAAAGAGCAGACACAGGAGAATCAGAAACCACAAAACTCCATAATTCAGTGTTCAATGATCCTAATACATAAATTACTTAAAAATAGTTTGATAGATATTGTTATTGCTATCTAATTAATAGATACCAGTCATTAGTAATTATTAGTAATCATTTAGTAACCATTTCTCTTAACAGAAAGATATATTTTAAAACAATTTAAAATTTAATTAATTTTAATTAATTTTTAATTTAATTAAATTTAATTAATTGACTAATTACATTTAACTAATTTTAAAAACTGATGTGGTCCCACCCTCAAAGAACTTTCAATGTAACTAATAATAATAGCTAACACTTTTATAGACCTTTAAGGCTTGCAAAGTATCTTAGATACATAACCTCAGTTGACCTTCATAACAACCCTGAGACATAGGTTCTCTTAATACCTCCATTTTATCTCTGAGGAAACAAAGGCTCAGGAAGATTCAGTGACTTGCCCATGGTCATCTAAATGATAAGTATCTGACATAGTATTTGAACCAATGGCTTTCCCACTCAAGATCCAGCACTCTATCCATTATACCACATTATACCACTTACAGGGAAAGAGAAATCACATATTTAATGAGAGCCCAAATTTGAATCGTGCTGGTTATTCTTCCTAGCTTTTTCACATATATTGCATTATTTGAGCTTCACCTAAAGCATCTTCATCCTAGAGACATTAGGAGTTCCTTTTCTAAGGTGACACAGCTAATTAGTGTCGGGCAGAAGACTAGAAGCCAGTTTTATCGGCTCAAAGGGCAGTGCTCTTTCTAATATGGCATATGCCCTTTGGAATTAACTAAAACTACACATGAAATGATAGAAGAGTATATAGGAAGCAACATAGTACCCACAAACCATGCAAGAGACCCTAAGCCCAGAATTAGATATGGTTTAGTTTAGATTTTCTTAATATAACCTGTAATTTTCCTGATGTAGGGAACTCTTGGTGGGGAGTTTCCTATTCCAATACAGATCAGCACTTGTCCTGCAATTTAGAACATTTTCTGGGGTACTGCTAAGTTAAATCAGTCAATCGACAAAAAATGTATTAAGTGATTATTATGTACCAGAAAAATACCTATTTATAGACAAGATATATACAAAGTAAACAGAAGAAAATCTCAGAGGCATAAGATCCAAAGTGGAGAGTACCAAGAAAAGCCTTCTACAAGAGATGAAATCCAGTTCGAGTCTTGAAGGAAACCATTGGAACTAATGATTGGTTCAGAGTACACAACCAGTATGTGGAACAATG
>CM053622.1:228383642-228440224 GCA_028646595.1 Phalanger gymnotis | reverse complement strand
GGGGGGTGGAAATGGGGAGAAAATCTGTAATTCAAACGCATGTGAAAATCAATGCTGAAAACTAAACATATTAAAAATAAATTTAAAAAAAAAAGTCTACACAAATTTTTTTTAAAAAAGTCACTGTGAATCATTCTGAGGAGTTGAAAAGCAAGATTCCCTGGGAACAGAGGATGTTATATGAGAAAGAGCACAAACAAGAATAAAACAAAGATATGGAAAGGGAGACAAAGTCAGACAAATAGCCTGGCCCCTGGAATTACTGACTTAATGACCAGACCAGAGCTTATATTGACCAGAACTCTAGGAAATCTCAGAACTTAATCACAATCTGGGAAGTATGAAAGAAATAAAAAAGGTTTGAAAAGTCCAAGATTTAATAATGATGAATAGGACATCTCATATACCTTCAACCCAAGGATTAATTAATGTCTGTTTCTCTCTGTGAAATAATTCCAGTTTTGTTCTATGAAAATAAAAAAAGCAATGACAAAGAGCAAACTCCACCCAGAGATTATATGATTCTTAGCAAGTCCAATAAACTTGCCCCTTTCTCTCTGACCAAAAAGATAAGCCTCTAACAGCAGGAAATTAAGATGGGCTCTAGTGGAATTCTAACTGGGTTGTCCTCCATAAATTCTTCTTGTTTCTCATCACAGAATTAAGTTCTAGCCCACTTTGTGTGCTGAAGGTATTTTAGCCTTTCAAATTGGTGATGCTTCTTCAAATGATATAATAGACATTATTAGATAGGTCTCTCACCTAAAAATTATGTCCAGCCTTGAATCAGTGTACATCATTATAATGTGTGATAAAGCTAAGTTCCATGTCCCATGTCTCACATGGTGCCTTATTAAACATATTTATGTATATATATTGGTTTGACTTGATATATGTAGTTCTTTTTTGATATTTTATTTTTTCCACAATTACATGTAAAAAATGATTTTTAACATTCATTTCTTAAAACTATGAGTTCTGAATTCTCTACCTCCTTCCTTCCCCTCCCCCATCACTGAGGAGGCAAGCAATTTGATATAGGTTATACATGTGCAGTCATGCAAAATATATTTCCACATTAGTCATGTTATGAAAGAAAACACAGACCAAACAATGTATGTGATTCTTAGGGCAAATATAACAGGGTAGTGAGATAACAGAAATTTGACTGAGTTGGGGTAATTCTTTATAACATAGAGGAAAAGATACACAGAAAAAATCTTTTTTGATGGTGCCATGATAATGTAAATACCATTTCATACTGAGTCTATATTTTAATTAATAATAGAAATATAATTATGGTCCGTAACCCCAGCACTGCACTTAAACACACCAGGTTCAATCCTAGGGGACTCTCACAAAGCATTCTTGGGTTTGTACTGCCATCCAAGGTTTTCCCTGAGAACCTCAGAATTTGATTCATGTCTAGGTATCTACAGAAAATGTTAAAGGACTTTCGGCCCCTTTTTGCAAGGCCTCAGGATAAAAAAAAATACATAGCAAATACAAGATTCTTTTCAAACCCCCAAAAGAAAAAAAACAACCAACAAAAACAATAATGTGCTACATAATGGGTTCACAAATGAGTCCAAAGGACAATCAAGGCAAGTTTTCACTCCAATGAGTCCCATTTTCCCAAGGACCTATATGAGACTATATAACATCATACGATTCAGACTTCTCTAGAAGAAAAATACACTATGTGTCAAGCAAGTAACTATAAGAGAGAGAGAGAGAGAGAGAGAGAGAGAGAGAGAGAGAGAGAGAGAGAGAGAGAGAGAAGACATATAGAGGGGAGGAAGACAATATCAGAAATAAGTAGACAATATCAGAAATAAGTGGCAAGATGTGGAGAATACAAAGAACAGCAAAGTTCATCTTGACTTCCTAGAAAGTTAACACCCTTCTAATTAGAAAGACACAGTCTGAAAAATTCATAGATATAACAAAGAACATGATTCAGGCTTGTTCTTCCATATCATGGCTCTGTCTTTTGCTGCTCCTCCAAATCTGGGACTATACTATTTCTGCTTTTCTCTCTAGAAAGATAGGCCTGAGAATTTTCATGGATGGAGTTTGCTCCTCTAGAATATCCTTCACTATCCTGCTACTACCTCCCTACTGTTGCCATCTATTGAAATGTGAGATTCAGAATTGGGCAGGGGGAGAGTGGGGAAGAGAAGGGGAAGTGCAAATGCACAAATACAATCCTCCTAGGCATTTGAGATTATTCTCTGTGTGTAACAATTGAGATATAAAAATGAAATGACAGGCCTGTTCATTTTCTTTGTTGCCACATTTTTCTATTTTCCCTTGTATCTCTCTTCCATAGTGTAGCAGAGGATATAAAGATGATTTCTTCTCCCCAAACCATGGCCCTAGATTAACTAATTGAAATATATGAAAAAGTAAAAGTGTTTAAGCCTACCTGAACTGAAAAGACAAATACTGAACTCCAGGGACCAACCAACTATCCATCTCTATTTTATTTCCAGAGATGGCAGCCTTTGAACCAAATAGGCCATGGCCACTGGGACAGTGATATAGTACTAGGAGCATCCTAGGAAAACAAATGAAAGCTCTATATTCTTGCCTATATACCCCAGAAGGAAATAAGTAAATTGTGTAAGTAATGATTATGTTCTTCCTGAACTCTAGCCTTCCTTAAAGAAGAAAGGGAAATTTCCTAGTCAACACGATCCCCAGAATCTAGCTCGAGAAGGAAAATTATCTCAGCCTTGAATGTTGCTCTAAGGGTAATCTCAAATTTAGAAGTTTAGAGAAAGGAGTTACTAAGCATCATACCTCTGGGAAAAAGAAGAGGATTTCCCAGGAGATTTGTCCCCATAGCTGGAGAGTAATAAAGATCCACGAGACGTGGGAGCCAAAGACCTGTACTTTGCTCTTTTCTATTACCATGGGTGATTTGGATGGTGAGAGTCCAAAAGGAAAGGGATTGCCTACCTTCCTATCGCAGACTAAATGACATTG
This sequence comes from Phalanger gymnotis, assembly GCA_028646595.1. Taxonomy (NCBI): domain Eukaryota; kingdom Metazoa; phylum Chordata; class Mammalia; order Diprotodontia; family Phalangeridae; genus Phalanger; species Phalanger gymnotis. Next base: position 228,437,233 of record CM053622.1, on the reverse strand, counting down.
TATCTGGGAAGGACCCTGTGGGAGAGAACATGAGAACTTCAAATTATTGCTCCAATGTCAACCCCAAGTTTAGTTCCCTTCTGAAGAGAAATTATGAGCTAAAATAAGTGTTTTATGAGTTTTCTGTATTTGGGGGATGGGGTAAGGCTGTCCTATACCAAATATATATGTGTTACCTTTACTGCTTATACAAGAAAATTTTGCTAACCATAGGAGGCAGGGTAAGTTCAAATTCAGTCTCTGACACTTAGAACCAGTATGGTTTTAGATAAAATATTTAATCTCTCAGAGAAACCTCCTCATCTACACAAATAAGGAGTTTGGATGAGATAATATCTAGGGTCTTTTTCAACTATAAATCTAGAATTCATTCATAAGTGAATGAATGGATGGAAAAGCATTTAGTTAGCACTTGTGTGAAAACTACTAGAGTTCTATTTTTCTGCACATGAACATATCTGGAGATTTCTCACGGTAAATATCCAGTTGAGAGAAAATTACCTTTTTAGATAAGCTACCATGTTAGGAACCCAGAGCTTATGCCATGAGTTATAATATACAAAGCACTATTTCAGTACCAATTATTATTTTCTTCCTACTATGTGAAGAACACTATACTAGGGAAGGTACAAAGACTGGATGAAACATAGTTATTAACATTGTGAAGCTTAGCAGTGGTTACAGGAAGAAGCCAAATACAAAAATAATAATAATAATTTACCAGTAACAGCATACGTCTATTGGCCCATGAGAACTTACTGAGATTGGGAGAGAAGAGAGCAGAGGTGACCTCAAGAAATTCTGTTTAGCAGTCTGGCATCATGAGTATTTTTCTGTCATGCTATGTGGTAGGAACCGCCAGACTGTCACAGTTTTGTGAACATCCCACATAACTGCATGGGTGGGAGTAAGAGGTATTGCATAATAGAACTCTTTCCCTTGCCCCCTGGTAGTTGATACATAAGTAATTCTGGGCACTGCATGTATATCTGTATGCCCACACCATTACCAACCCCAATTTGGAACACATCCCTTCTTGTCTTTAGTAACAGACATTGCTTCAGAGAGGGGAAAGCCAGGTGAAGCTTCCCTTGCAAGAGAGGGTCTGCAGAGATTCCCTGGGACAGCTTTGATTTCAGCATAGGAAAGAATCTGAGTCTGTCATACTCTTAAAATGCATGAACATGAGTTGGGGGGGAAGGAGAATGACAATTTCTTTCTCTGAACAATGAATCTCTGAAAGCTGAGTAGGAGGAATTAGTGACAACAACATGATGTCTTTCAACTTTTATAAAATTGGTATTGGCAAACCCAGAAGTAAAGTTGAAATGAGATAAATTGAGTATAGCGAGATTTGACACATCACTGAATATCAGCTAATGAGAAAAATAATTTCAGTCTAACTTTTTTTTCTTGTTTTCAGTGCATAACACTTTTACATTACAAAATGCTTTAGCAAAATTCCAAGACTATAAAAAACCATTTTAATAACGTCGTCCCTGCGATGAAAGAGAATCTGACAGGTGTAGAACAGTTAAACTCTAAAAAGGCAACATTTCATTCTAAGCACTGGTTTTCCCAAAGTTTTAAGGAACTTTCTTCTTAATCACTTACACTGGAGCAGAAAAAGAAGCTTCAGCATTTGCCAAGAGGGAGAGCTGCTTTAGCTCTGCCAGAAATTTAAGAAATCGAATGCACTGGAAACAAATGCACAGCATGAGGGTAGCAGGGTCAGCAATGTGTTTATTTGAATATCTTCCTCAAGGGACTAAAATGCAATTTGTCAGAGCAATAGAATGACATGATTTGCTCGTGGTTGAAGATCTGCTTTTGAACTTGACTAAGCAATTCATAAAACTAGTACAAATCCAGACTTGGGTCACATGAATCACACTTTTTCTTAGAAGAACTGACCCCATGTGTCAATACCCTGGAAATATCTCCTCTGGAGAAGTTCATCATGATATAAGGCATTTCTATAACCAGTCCGGAAATTGGCCCACTTTGGAAATCATTTTCTGATTCTCATTGGTCAAACTTGGGTGTTGTGAGGCCAAGTTCAGTTGCTCTAAACACCAAAATGCTATATCTGTTTGGTGGTCAAGCCAGCAAACATTTTGGCAGTGATGGAGGGGACATTAAAGGATTTCTAAGGGCATGGAATCTTAAACATTTTTATATCTTGTATCCTTCTGGTTGTTTGTAAAGCTTATGGATTCCCTCTGAAATAATTTTAAAGGCATAAAATAAAATACATACAATTATAGAGGAAACAAATTATACTGAAATACAGTTATCAAAATATTAAACAAATAAGTTCATTAACCCCAGGTTAAAGACCCTTGGACTAAATTTAAGATTACTTGCTATAACCTATATTCAAACTATTTCTTTATCTTTGGGATAATACTAATAATAGAAATAACCCAAATCTTATCAGTGAGTACACATCTATTCTGAATGAATTGATAAGGACATATGTGTCAGGCTTTTGGGGCTTGACAAAATGAGACATTCCCTGCCCTAATATTAAAAAAAAAAGTGTTCTCAGTTCTCCTATCATAGCATCACCCAGCAAACTTTAGATTTAGGCAGGAAATCTCCCTGAAAAGCAGACATAGCAGAGAATCAGAGAACTCTGGGAGTTACTGCCTGCCATACATATTTCTATGGCTACTTTCCCAAATTATATATTATCAAGATTCTTTCCTGCTCCTTTAGTTCCTTTCTTCTATCCTATAACTGGGTTATTTCACTACTCACCAGTATTTCCATTGAAAGTGAGTAGTAGAAGGAAAAAATGAAATTCAAACCCATTGATCTTTGTTAATAGCTCTGATAAACCTTTGGATAATCTGAAGTTGATAATGGTGGAGCAAATTAAAGAAATAATTGGTCCTTACTAGAATTAACAAGAAGGTTTATACAAAAAGCCCTTATAGTATATTCTAGACTCAGGGTTAAATAGGATTTTAATGTATATTTTGATAGGTTTTTTTTAATAATAATTCAGTATTTCAAAGATTGGTGTTCTAATAGGTATGGATATTCAGTTCTTCCTTCAGTGCAGATCACAATCCATCATCTTGTGTTGTTCTTATCCACAGAGTTGCATAAAGCTACAATAGAGAACCTATCCAATATACTGAACATCTTCCTGTGATTATCCTTTGGGACACTCACAATTTTGATCCTCCTAAAGTGATGGTAACCCATCATTTACATTCACATACTATCACTAAAAGAGCATTTGTCTTAAAAAGATGGGCATTTATGATAAAGTACAGCCAAAGATTATTGAAAGCCCTTCACAGTTTCCCAAGTGTAATCTAAGCTAACCTTTTCCTATTTAACTTTTAGACACTGTGCAGTGTTTGTCAAAGATATTTATCCACTGATAGACTGACTCAACAGGCAGCATATCCAAAGGCATTTCATAATCTGAACAATTTGTTGTCTATGTAAATGTTTTGGTATGGATGGCTACCAAGGGCTTTTGAGTGATGAAGAATAGCATTGAAGAGATCATGTTGTCTTTGATGAAATCAGCACAATGTTGACCATGAACAGAAACATCTCGTATTGTCACATTCTATAAGGAACATTTCCAGTTTAGGTTTACATTGGAAAGCCTCCAAGACACTGGCAAAAATCTTTGTGGAACATTAATGTCTCCTTGCTTTATACTATAATTAATGTTGACACTCAGCAGATAACTCATGGGATGATAAATTCATAGATTTAAAGCTAGAAGGGACCTTAGAGTTCATTGATCCAATCTCCTCATTTTACCGTTGAGGAAATCGGGGTGCAGAAAGGATAAGTGACTTACTTTCCCAAAGTCACACAAGTTATGTGACAGAGATGAGATGTAAACCCAAGTTCTCTAATGCCCAATCAAATAATCATTCCACTGTGCTAGGATCCTGAACGTCAAGGCATTAAAAGTGCTGGAGGACTTGGATTTCCATATGCAGGGTAGCCCATTAGGCCAGGTTATGAATGAACTTGCAATTGTTGTGGTGTCTTTATTTTGTCTTCGTTTTTGGTGTGAATATGCAGTTATCAACAAAAAATTTCAATCTTTCAAGAACAAGAAAGAGAATTGCATAAGAAACTGATAATTTCTTTTATATGTAATTTGGGATTTAAGATGAGAGATAGAAAGAAAGAGGGAGGGAAGAGGGAGAGAAAGAGGGAGGGAGAGGGAGAGGGAGAGGGAGGGAGGGAGGGAGGGAGGGAGAGAGAGAGAGAGAGAGACAGAGACAGAGACAGAGACAGAGAGACAGAGAGAGACAGAGAGACAGAGAGAGACAGAGAGAGAGAGAGAAAGAGACAGAGAGAGAGAGAATTGGTTTCTTAGAGCAACTATATATAAAATTACCAAAATTGCTATTTATCCCTTTCTATACTTTTTATTTTCTTCTATGTATCTTAAAATATATTTTAATATTCTTTTTGCATATCTATCACTACCCATTAACCTTATAACCTTAATATAAGTATAGGTGACACTTAAGGAAAGCATTTAAGGTTATATTTTACTCTACTAAGTCAAACTGCTTGACTTCAGGCTTAACATTCCAAGATCCTCCAACTAATCTTCTTATGGCATGGTCTGAAGGTTCTTCATCTTCTTGTTCAACTTCATTTGGGTATAGTACAGTTCATCAATGTCCTCACAAAAATCAGATGCCCAGAACTGAATAAAATACCCTATATGCAATCTTACCAGGACAGAGAATAGTGGGATTACCATCTTCTTCCTTCTGAAGATCATACCTTCTTTAGTTCAACTTAAATTTGTATTAACTTTTTTTGTCTACCATGCTATTCTGCTCATAGAATCACAGAATCTTAGACTATCAAAGACCATCTTGTCCAACACATAGCCAAACAAGAACCCTCCTACCATCATACCTAACAAGTATAACTATACAGCCTTTGCTTGAAAAATCAATATTTTGTTTTCCCACTGAGAGAAAACCCACTACCTTCTAAGGCAGCCCATTCTACTTTTAGATAGTGCTAACTATTGGGAAGTTTTCTTCTCACATAAGAACCAACTTTCCTGATTTTCAGCATCTCATTCTTCCTAGGTTGGGTCCCAGAGGAGTCTCAGAAGAGAATGGGTCATTTGCTTTGGTACAAATTTCATTCTGGGGATGTTGTACAGTACTTACCACTAGAGAGTGCCTTCTGACCCTCTTCTTATAGAAAACATCTTGCAGTATAGATGTGGAAATTCTTAGTAGACTACAATCCACTTTCATTTCTTGATCCCAAATCAAATTTCTCAGCATTTTTTCACTATCCTCCCCTATCTTCACTTTCACATCTAAGTCACCACATATTAATGTCCGTGTTGACTTAGTTTGGTGTTATCAAATTTTCCTTAGTAAATCTTTTCTTCCATACTCTGCAACGAGTGTTTGGTGCATAAGCTGCAGTTATCTTCATGATGATCTGTTTAAACATTCCCATTAAGATCACTGGAAGATAAGACAACCATGTTTCTTGTTGTCTTTGGGCATATGATTTAACCAACTTTTTTCCTAGAATCTATCTACTCTCCTTCTGTTTAGCTGCAATTCATTTATGTTTTCTAATTTCACTAATAGTAAGAACATCAACAAGGGTGTGGCTCATTTCCTTAGATAGTACATATATCTCTTTATGAGTCCCTGGAACAAAAAAATCAGATGTTAAAAATGTTAACTTAAATTCCTGCTTGCAGACAGTCTAAGAAAAAAGTCATTCATACTATCCTATTTCTGCCCTTTCACCAGCATTACTGTAAAAACATAATAGAGGTAACATAGAACTGATGGGTGTTCTATTTTTTTATTTGTTTTATAGGTTACCATATCCAAAGAAACTAATCATCTTGTAGCCAGACTTCCAGTGATGAACTTCTCAGTGTTTAGGTAGGCTTACAATCTTTAAAAAAACATATGTAGTCAGTCTCTGGGTCTTGTACTCGAAGCTCTTTCAACTTGGCTGAACTCACCAGAATTCATGCTCTGTTGTCACAGACTGCAAGAACCCAAGTTCATGTTCACACCATAATGAAGTAGTGGACAGGATTTTTCTACACAATGATAGACAGTATTATCTTTATGTGGGACCTTTCAGCTTCCAAAGTGCTTGCATACATATTGCCTCGTGATCTTTAAGCCACTGTGAGACAAGCAGATCACTATACTTTTCACTTTACAAGTGAAGAAAATGTAATTAAATTTTGATTCAGAAATAATGAATAGGAGGGGAAAACACTCTATCAGAACCCTCATGCCTTTAATTTGTTTGAATTGGTCAATTAAAGTTGTTTTAATTGTACACTATGCTTTTATTCTCCTTTTTATTCTTCTAGCTTTGAATCAATTTTTATCTTTCCTCCAAGTCAGTGCTAAAAAGCATATGCCATTAATACTTTTTAAGAAAATAATTGAGAGGTGTTATACATGGCAAATGTCAAATAACATCCAAAAAATGGAACCAATTTTTTAAGAGACAGGAGGAACTTGTTACCAAAATTGGAATCATTTTTGAATCATCTATGAGTACAGTTAAAATGGGCAGCTAGGTGGCACAGTGGATAGAAGGCCAGGCCTAAGGTCAGGAAGATTCCTCTTAATGAGTTCAAATCGGGCCTCAGACACTTACTAGCTGACCCTAGGCAAGTCGCTTAATCCTGTTTGCCTCGTTTCCTCATCTACAAAATGAGCTGGAGAAGGAAATGGCAAACAACTCCAGTATCTTTGTCAAGAAAACTCCAAATGAGTTCGTGAAGAGTCAGATATGACTGAAACAATTGACCAACCCAATCTTACAGAGGAAGGACTTGGGGGTGGGATATGTAAAAGACCTCATGTAAAATATGGTATTTGAGCTGAGTCTTGAAAGAAGTCAAGGAGTCAAGAGATTAAAATGAGAAAGGAGAGCATTAATTATAGGCATGAGGTACAGCTAATGAAAAAGCAAAAAGTCAGAAAATGGAATGGCATATGGCAGTCAGCAAGTAAGTCATTGTAATTGGATAATAGAGTACATGGAGAGGATTGAAATGTAAGAAGACTAAAAAACATAGGAAGAGGGCCAGGTTGTGTGTGTTAAAGTTAGTGTTAAAGTCAGAGAAGATTATTTTTAAAATCCAATCCCAGGGATGAGGTTCTCTCAATTGAGTGAATCTGCTCCTTAGACAGCAGACACATAGACCAAGCCCAGCCTCAAAGCCCCTCCAGCACAGAGGATCTGCTAAAGCTTATGTGCCACTTAACCAGCCTATGGGAAAACAGGATGACCTTCATGTCATCATAGTAGGACTTTAGATGAGAGAATGAAATAAAGACAAAAAGAAAAGTCAACAAAAAAGTTAAGTCTTTTGTGGTTATTTCAATTCTTTCTGCCTCCTCACAACTGAAATTGTGGTTCTTCTGTTTTCTTTAAATCTGCTGACAGATCTGTAGACATGCAGTGTTTGTGTCTAATGTCAATACCATGGAAGCCCTTTTAATAAAAATGGTCTGCCATTTGGAAAAGGAAAGATTTTCACATCATCTCTTAGCAACCTATCATTGGAATTGTATAATCTCAAAATGAGGAACAATATATCATTTGTCTGTTATCTCTTTTTTCACCCCTAAAAGCTAAGTGCCTTTCTCATCACTGCCCAGTACCTTCTTCAAAATGTCTCATGCTTGCATATGAACAACTCAGATCTGGTTTCCACCATATCTAGGATTGTCAAGTAAATATTTTGAAATGTGTTAGAGAAAATTTTTTTTAAAACAAGAAAGAATATTTTCACACAAACAACCACCTACTTCAACAGGCTGGAGCTGGGATATTTAAGGCAATTTCTCAAAAGATGTCCTACCTCAAAAAGAAAAAAAGCTGATGTTCCTGAAAGCAAGTTTTGGAAGTTGAAGATTTGAAATTTGAAAAAAGAAAACAAAAGAGCCAGACCCATTAGTGGATGTTCAGGTGCTGGGCATTAAGGCCATTATTCACAGTTATTACTAGAGGACAAGGTGGTACACATTAGCTTGGGCTGCATGATTAAAATGACAGGCATCCCTATAGCTGTTGTCACCTGGCATTAGGCCTGTATCTAGCACCATACTGAAGGTCTCACTAGGTCTCTCTAATTTGCTCTGATGTCCCTGCACAGACTTCACTTTTGTGTCTAGGCCAGAAAAAGGAAAAAAACAGGTAGTTTAAGCAGGATGGAGGAGAACCTTAAATAAATCCTTCAAAATACCCTAAAGGTTCTCAGCTAGCAGTGCTCATAATTTTTAAATTACTTCAGCTTTTATGACCAGAGTCATTCAGCAGCATTGTTCCCTCAGGCTGTTAGGTGTACATAGGCTATACTGGAGAGTGAAATAGAATAGCATTGCTGGCTGGTTATCATTCTTGACAACCTAAAGTGTAAAGGTTTTATGTCCTCTATTATTATGATCCAAGTTTTGCCTTTGATAGATTTCTCTTGCCATAATTTAGCACTTTGCCCTAATAGAAACAATGTTTATCTTCTTCCCAGTGTGACCACCAGCATTAACACCTCCCCACCACGGTTGCAGCCAGAAGTGAACCCATGATTGGTATTGCAGGTATGTTATAGACTGGGATGGAAGATAGTAGAAGGACATGTGTCCATTTTCTTGGAAGGGGGAGCAAAAGAGAGTTACAGAATGGGGAATTTAGTTGTATTTATATAGAAGTTTAAAAAAAGTTTCATAAGGGCATGAGCACTCAAATTAACCCTCCTAAAATTCATCCAACTAAAATATATATTTTAATGTCTGGTTAAATATTATTTTGAAAATATTTCATTCGTTTGAAACTATCAGTTCATTCTCAATGCTATTACACAGGGGAAAAGATAAAAATGCTTACTTTTATTAGACCTGTGATTTCAAAGGTATAGAGAAGTTCCGGTGAGGAAACACTTTCTACCAGTGAAGATAGCATCTCCTCTGTAATTCATAGGCTTGCAGCATTGCATGAGGCCTTGAGAGGTTAAGTGAGTTGCCCAGAGTCATTCAGACAATATGTGTCAGAGGTAGGAACTGATCCTAGTTCTTGTCGTTTCCAAGGCAAGAAATTATGCCAAGATACCCCTCTTGGACAAAAGCAAACAAAAATACTATTACCATAAAAAATTGTAGACTATAAAGGAGGGAGAATATCTATTAAAAAATTTTCTATAACATGCCCTCGAACTTCTTTGTTCCATATATTCCTTTCACTAATGAAAGGTATAGTCACATGTCATTCCTTTTTAGCAACTTATGTTCAACACATAATGTACAGTATGTGTGATAAATTCTGCCTCTGTGACCTATTATCATGAAAACTCTGGGAATCAATTGCAATAACCTTGGTTTTGCTTTGTTTGTATTGCTTAGTTTTTACATATATAGTAAACTAGCTCTTTTTGCTTAAGTTTCTCAGAGGTATAAATTTTATTCCTCATTTTTATTTTACTCAAAAAATTTTAATGAACAATTGCCATGAATTAATCTAATTCAGCAAATTGCTTTGAAGAAAACCAGGGATTCTATGAAACTGAAGTGAAGAAGGAGCATATTCTAGATCTATGGAACCCTTTATGTAAAAGTGAGGAGGTAGAAGATAGTAGTAGTGTTGATAGGATTCTCTGATTGGAAGGGAGAGAGCAGGAAAAAAAGTTTTTTGAAAACATAGGTGGGAGCCACATTGTGGACAGCTTCAAATTCCAGGCTAAGTAGTCTGCATTTCACCCTAGAGGTAGAAGGACTTCACTGAAGATTTTTGAGAGAGTGAGGGTTCATGGACAGAACTTTGTTCTAGGGATATAAAATTGGCAGCTATTTGTAGAATAGAACAGAGAAGGGAGAAAATTCAGAAAGACCAATTTGAAGATTATCACAATAGACCATGTGAGAAATAATGAGAGGCTTAACCAGGGTAGAGGTTGTGTGAGTAGAAACAGGGAAATGGATGCAAAAGATGTTGCAGAGGTACCATGAACATGAAGGCAACTAATTGAAAATGTAGAAAGAAAAATAAAAGGAGAGGAAAAAATTAAAGCTGACTTTAAGGTTTTAAGACTGGATGACTGCAAGGTGATATAACCAACAAAAATGGGCAAGTTATGGGTTTGGAAGAAAAAATATGTTGTTACATTTTGGACATGTTGATTTTGAAATGCCTGGAGGTGATATTCAGGTGGAGATTTTAGGAATTTGAGAATTGGGTTCCATAGCCTAAGGGGAAAGGAGAAGGGTGGACCACCATTGTATTCCAATATTGGCATAGGGGAAAATATAGCAGTTTAGTGGTGAAAGCAATAGATTTGTAGTTAAAGGTCCTAAGTTCAAATTTGGCATTGCCACTTAATGACCGTCTGATTATTTTACCTCTATGGACCTCAGTTTTCTCATATTTAAAATGGGGGTAGGGAACTAGATAGAGCATAGAGCTATAGAAGGAAAAACAAACCCACTATCTTTGAAGTTGGAGGACCTGGGTTCAAATCCTTACTCTGCCACTTACTGTCTATGTGACCTTCAACTTATTTATCCTTCTTGGATCTCATTTTTCTCAACTATAAAATGAAGAGGTTGGACTAAATGATTGCTTGCAGTCCGTTCTAGCTTTAAATCTATGATTTTCTGTCCTTTAAGAACTCCTCTAATTCTAAATCAGCGAAGTTCTAGAACATTTTTTTTTAATCCAATAAATGTTTAAGTGCCTGCTAAGTGTTAGGCACTGTGCTAAATTCTGTGGATACAATTAATAGAAAGAAACGTAATCCCTGACCTCAAGGAGCTTACAATCTAATGGGAAGATGAGATTGCACGTGACGGGGTATCCAGTTCGGGTACATCTTTTTCCATGGACAAAGTAAAAACGAAGGCAGAACAGCAGATATAAAATGGAATTGAGAACTTAATGATTGTTTTTGACTCATAAATTAATGAACAATAATCAATTTTATAGTTGATATTTACATGCTATTTACCATCACAGAATCATAAATCTAGAGCTGGAAGGGACCTCAGAGACAACGTAATTCAATCTCTTCACATTACAGATGAGGAAACAGTGGCCCAGGTTGTTGCTGTTATTGTTTGTCCTTCCTTCTTGAAGAGGATCATGACATTAGGAAGGTGATGCCATGATATGCAAGTGAATTGGATTTAAGTGAGGGAGGGCTGTGCAAAATCATCAGCCTCAATTTCACCTCCAGAGCCATCTGAGTCCAGTGGCCAGATAAGTGGAGATGGCACAGGATACAGTGGGGATCTTTAGCCTTTTCAAGCTAAGGTCTCTTTTTGATTGAGGCAAAGCCTATTGAGTGATTAAGATTTAATAAGAAATGAAGCTAAGTGTGGCTTCTTTAAAAAAATAAATCTGGGAGGGGAAAACCCTCAGGGTTTCTGGCCAAAAGAGAAACAATTGCTATTTACATTCATTCTGAGCCAATCAGGGCCCAAACAATGGCCAAGTAGAGCTCGGCCTGAGACCTATTATTGACCAATCAATGAAAGCCACAGTGATTTGGGTTTAAGGCTGGTCTTTGAGAGAAAAGGAGAAAAAAAAAGTTTCAGAGAGTAAAAATTTACATTCCCTTTGGGCAGAGCACCTGCAAGTAAGAGTGTGATATCCTATGTGGATGGAGAAAGAAAAGAAAGAAAAAAGAAAGAAAAGGACGGAAGGAAGGAAGGACCGAAGGAAGGAATGAAGGAAGAAAGGAAGGAAGGGAAGAAAGAAAGACAAGCCATGTTGCCCAGCTAGCCAATTCCAATTTGGTCCCCAGTGGGCAGGTCCTTTTCTACTCACAGAGGTTGCTGTTTGTTCTTCATTCTCAAGGAGGACCATGATATCAGGAAGGTGATGCATGACATGCAAGTGAATTTTTATTTAAGTGAAGGAGGGTTGTACAAAGTCACCAGCCTCACTTTCACCTCTGGAGCCCAGAAGCCCAAGTAATGACATGGTCAAGGTCACACTTGATCCTGATACCGAGTTGATAAACAAGTGACAAGCATTCGGTAATTATCAAATAAAACTTTAGCTGGATGAAGGGGAAGAATGGTATAATGTGCGAAACCCTGGACATAGCACCAGAAGATCTAGGTTCAAGTTCAACTTCTATTGGCTATCTAAGATGAGGACAAGTTCCTTCATCTGTGTGAGCTGCAGTTTCCTCAACTGTAAGAAAATGCTAATAATAATTGCATTGCTAACCATGAGCTGATTCAAGGATAATACTTTGTAAACATGAGCTATTATATTATTCTTAGAGATACTTCCCAGATAATACTAGTGAAAGAATTAATACATATCTCCTAGCCCTCAGTCTCTACATTATCTTGTGCAACTGTTTTCAATACCTGGAGGGTCAAGAAAAATAAAGTGTCTCAGAGTAGTGGACAGCTTTGGGCATTGTATCAATCAAATCAAAGAGTACACTCTAATCTCTCTGTCTTTTTCTCTGTCTCTGTCTTGTCTGTATTTCACTATATATACTCAATCTCCCTCAGCCTCTCCACTAGAGAGAGAATGTCTATGTCCTATGTACAGGAAGATGTCACCTTTCTCTTCTATTCCTTAGAAGCAACAGCTCTGCCCCTTCCAAATAGGAAGGATTTATTACTCTGCCAAACCCTCCACAGTCAGTCAGTCAATAAACATTTATTAAAAGCCTACTATGTGGCAGGCACTCTGCTAAGCACCACAGAAACAAAGAAAAAGATAAGCCAGTCTCTGCCCTGGAAGAACTCCAAATCTAATAGAGGAGATCACATGGAAACATACAAACAAGTTATATACAAGATAAATAGGAAATAATTAATAGAATTAAGAGGGATCGGAAAGGTTTCCTGTAGAAAGTAGAATTTTAGCTGAGACTTGAAGCAAGCCAGGGAAGCCAGGAGGCAGAGATGAGAAGCAAAAACATTTCATGAATTGCAAACAGCAGTTAAAATGCTGATAGTTAAAGGGTGGAGTATCTTGATCATAGAACAGCAAGGAGACTAATGTCTGGATCAGAAGTGCACTAGTAGGATTTGGGGGTGGGGCATAAGGGAGGAAGGTGGCAAGGTGTAAGAAGACTAAAAAAGGTAGGGGGAGTGCAACTTATGAATGGGCATGAATGCCAAAGAGAAAATTCCTTATTTGGTCCTGGAGGTGATAGAAGACTACTAGAGGTTATTGAGTAGGGGGAATGACATGGTCAGTTTCAGTTTTGCACTTTAGAAAGATCACGAACAGCTGAGTGAAGGATGGATGTGTATGTGTGTGTGACTTGTTATTTCTAACAGCTGTGACTAGTTGTTTATGCTATATAGATTCTTGATTATATGTTTTAAGTGTTGTCAGAATCTAGTCCCAACAATGTCACTATTTGTGTGACATTGGGCAGGTCCCATAATGTTTCTGAATATCAGTGTCCTATTCTGTACAAGAAGGAGGCTGGACTAGATAAATCTTAAGGTCCCATTCAACAACAAAATTATGTGATTCCAGGACTTCTATTTACCCTATATACTCCATTAACTTGTAAACTTTTTGAGGACATGTATCATATCGCTTAGTTTCTCTGGGCTTTAGTTACATCATCAGCTAAGAGCTCAATGATCTCCAAGGTTCTTTCCGGCTCTAAAATTATCTGGTTCTATGAATTGCTGTTGTCAATCTCTCTAACTCCCACTGGGGCTCTGAATCAATGAGTGAACGAATCAATGAAAAATATTCAATAAGTTCTTTGTACATTACTGTACACTTAAATGCTGGAGATACAATGGAAAAGCTACACAGTCCCGGCTCTCAAGGAGCTCATGTCATGGAGAAAGATAACACAATTAGAAGTCAGAATGGAATAGAAAAACATTTGTACAAATGAAGAAAAGGGAGATCTGACAGATACTACTACCATGCTGGAAACTTTTGGTAGAAACAATAGATGGTGTCTACCTTCTAAAAAGCAATCAATTGACCATCGAGGCTTCATTGAATATATATGCAAAGGTCTAACAATCTCTGCCATCAAGGAGCTTGTATCTGACTAGAGAGATACAATATGTTCATAGATTAGCAAATGCAGACTATATTCCAAATAAACTCAAATTTTGGTGGGGGGGGGGGTAGGAAACTAACAATGGGAAGTATCAGAAAAGTCCTCTTGAAAGAGATAGCATTTATTTTGTAGGGAGCTAAGGCTTCCAAGAGACAAAGGTTAGCAAGGGACTTAGTAAAACTAAGAAGGGAGAAAGTAACCAGCAAAAAGAGGGCAACTTGATGACTGGCTCTAAGAAACTCATGAAACAAAAAAAAAATTCAATTAGGTCTTGCTGCTATATCTTCCCTTCACTTCAATAGCAAAAATGGCAGAGCACGGAAAAGTTTAGGGAGCTAAGAATCATAGCCCTTGGACTATCTATGAAGCTCTTGGACCCTAAAAAGAGTGTATATACCCAGAAGATAGCCATTGTAAGGTCATAATTCAGAATTCAGCCCAAGGAGAAGGAATAAGAACTCTGAGTCCACAGAGCTACAGAGAGAGTGCAGAGCGGAGAGTGGAGACCAGGGAGCTGCAGAGAACTGAGAGGGGAGAGAACGTAGGCAAGCAGACAGTTGAGATTCATATTTACTAGAGGTCCCAGCAGGGGGGAAGGTTACAGGATGACTTGGTTCCTTGCTGTTAATACGGTGTTATAATTTCCTTGTTGTTACATTGAGGTGGACTTACTGGTTTTGGAACACAATTACTGCTATATCGAATTGGAATTACCGGTTCTGGGATTTGATCCTCTGGTGTCTAAATAAATGTTATACTTCCTCTGCCTTCTACCTAGAGAATCTCTTGTACTTTGTGATTCCAAACTATACAGGCATGCTCATGGTCATCTTCGAGGTCATAAATCTTGCATTACTGATACAGATGGATACAGAGAGATAGATATATACATAGAGCATTTATTAAACATTTACTATGTGCCAGGAATGGTGCTAAGTGTTGGAAATATAAACACATAAAAAAATACAATTCTTACCCTTAAGGAGCTTACATTCTAAGGGAGATGGAAGGGTCATGGTGGGAAAAAGCTGGAAAATTCCAAAGAGTCAGGAGCAGAGCCAGAAAGAAGTGAGCATGAATGGCCTGGGCACTTCCTGAAATGGTGGTCCCAGGCAATGTCTTACCTTATTTTATATATCATATTCATTTTCTTTAAGAAAAGATGAAGCAGGCACTGGAAAGGGCAAGTTCAAATAATATCACAAACAATTAAGTTGGTTTTTAACATACAAAAAAATGACTAGTTACCATTGTGGGAGTCATTTCTGAATCAATTGTATGTGTATAGCCAAACCATTAACTTGTATGAACAAAGATTTTTTTTTAACGCAATGCCAAATGAAAAGAAAGAATAAAAATAAAAAGTATGGCATGCAACTGAGGAAAGTCTAACCTGACCTATTTTTAAAAACTATTGATGGCCAAAAAAGGAGGAGGAGGATGGGCTTCGGGCTTTTAAAAAGACATTAACACTGGCTATCACCATTTCCTATGAAAATTTAACCAATGCAAATCGCCACAAGGAAACCAAAATATTCTAGAAATTACAGCAGCCACCAAATGCTTGATATCTTTGCCAAATGGAAAGATAAATCAGCCAAGATCAACACTGGTTTAGAACATAAATTGGTCTATAACCTCCATAGAAGAAAATGGTGAAAGAATATGATGAGGACTATCACCTCATAAAGTAATAGATGAATAGAAGGAAAAGTTTACAGAAAGTTTGTCAAAAGACTAAATTAAGCAAAATTAATCTGGGAATGTTAAAAAAGAGGACAACAGGCAAAAATGGAAAAGACTGGTAAAACATACTTTTATTTTCTATTAATGACAATGGAGCCAAATTATTTGGATGCTGACTTGCTAGTCATTTGTGCTACATAAGTGAGAAGAACTGGTGCAAAAGGAAACAAGAGTAGGGAAAGCAATTAGATTGAACCAATTACAGAGAAGAGATTATAATGGAGACAACACACTTTTGAAGCATTGAAAAACTGATTTTAAAGGTATCTAGAAATGATAGAAAATTCTTAGGAAAAAATTATATACCTCATACTATTTTAAAGACATCTGATAAATCATCTCTGATATATTTATTTTTCCATCTCTAGAAGATCCTCACAAGAATAATCTAAGAACGAGTCAAGGTCATCCTTGCGAAGGTAGGAGAATGGACCATCAAGTCTTCACAAGTAGTCATCTATGGAAAATCACGTCTTTACAGTCAATGAATTTACCAAAATGTATGGAGAATAAAATATCTGTCCCACTGTACTTAGTATTTGCTGATTATAAAAAAGGGTTTTATTGGCTAGATCAAAATTCTACCTTAAAGACTATCTTCCAACAAAGTATTTCCCATGCATGCACCAAAATCATACAAGATTCCTTTCAAAAATGCAACAAGTATAACTTTGTTCAACAACCCTCTGATTGTCAATAAAAGGCAAAAAATAAAACTGGGATAGAGAACTCTCACTAAAAGTGTTTGCCACTGTCATGGAATATATTCAGTGTAGACAACTGGAAAATGTATTTTCTATGCATAGGGTGTCCCAAAAAACTCGGTATAGTTTATTAAGATTATTAAAGCTTAATGAAGAGAGAGATGTTGAGGACATATTGTATGATGAAATCCTCCAAATGACTCTCTTTATAGATAGCATTGTATTGACTGCATCAAGTCCCAGACTCATAGCACCTCCTAAATCATTTAAAAGAGTTTGGCCTAAATCTCCACATAGGAAAACTAAGTCAATGAAGAATTCTTACTATTCAAAGTTCATGTATGCATTGGATGAATATTTAGTTATACATACATATATGTGTATATGTATGTGTATGTACATATACATATGCACACATTGTGTTTGTGTGAATATATACATATAATCACACACATATATATCACTTGTTTATGTAAGATATATACACATATGTTATATATGTGTATATAATATGTGTATATATCTTGGATATGCATGTATGTATACACACTGAACATGTATGTTTGTGTCTTGGATAAACAACAAGCTTAACTGAACTGAATAATTCTTTTAATGACACAAAGCTTTTCCCTGAAATAAAGGTCCATATTTTTAATATTAATATTCCTTGATACTGTATGAATATGAATAAATTAATACCATAGTTTCTGAAGAATCAAAACTTCAGATTACTCAAAGGAGAAAAAAAGAGACTTGCTTTAGACATGAGTAAACTGGCATGAATAAAACAATGAAAAATTGTTTAGGAGAAGAAAAATAAAAGATGTAATTGAAGATGCTGGAAAAGATGTGCTGGTCACATAACAAGAGGAAGGAATAAACATTGTGGAATCTATAGCATGTTCACTGTCATCCATCTAGATTCAAAGGATCAAGATACCCCAGTATTGGGGGTAGACTGTTTGTGGAAGACTTAGGGAGGATTGGGAAGACATAGACGAAAACTGTACACGATGAAAAGGAATGGTTGGGTTGTAGTCTGTATCTTTAGAGATGGTACCCATATTGATAAAATCATAGATTTCATGGAAGTACTGAAGCATGGGGGCCATTATTTTCCTGTCCCTAAAATATTGGCCCCCACTTTCAGATGGGGAATTGGGACCTCAAAAGTGATTTCTGTAATGTTTCACGTTAATAAATTATTGGAATTAAGATTTCTCACATACCTACAATGACTGTCCTACCAGTTGACCTTGCCTCTGGAACAGGTCTTGATGATTCCATTGTGTGACTAAATAGTATGATATTATATAACTGGCAATGAGGCAGAGTTGACCAGACAAGGACAAGTTCAGGAAGCCAGATAAAAAGGAGGGCCCTGGGTATACATACAAGTCTTTGAGCACCAGAAGAGCATATGAGCTTAGCAGGATCAACAACAGGACATAGCCAAGCAGTTGAATTCAATATCCAGAAAAGTCAACAAGAGGAATTCTAGAAAGCAGGGGAACCAGGGAGGGGCACTAATCACTATGTAGGGATTTTTCTATTTTATTCATTTATACTTATCGAATATGAATGGCCTTACAACAACTGATTCTATCATATCTCTCTATAGCTATCACATCAACACTGGGCCAGGCAAAGCTTAAGAATCATGTCGCTAGAAGATGGCGTGTCATAGGAACAGAAGTATTGGTATCAGAAGCTAGAAAGCAAAGAAACTCAACGGTCAGGGTCTGGTTCAAAGGTCATACTAAAGAGTTGGAGAAAGTGGAGGTATAACCCCAAAGAGAATTTTCTGAAGTAGGACTTGAGGGTTATAGACTAGGCAAAATACAAAAGTGTGATATACTAGAATGGGGAGAATTGGGATGGTGATGATAACAGAAACAATAAAAACAGCTAACATGTCCAGCATTGTATTTATCATATCTTCTGTGTCAAGAAGTGTGAAAGGAGGTCAGGGCAGCCAGTAATAATAATAATTAACATTTACATAACACTTTGATATATATAGACAGAATCTCATTGATTCTCACAACAACTCTAAAGGATAAGTATCATCTTTACCATTAAATCACTTGCCTAGGAATGCGCAGTAAGTCATCTGAGGCAGGATTCAGAGCCAGGTTTCAAGTCCAGTGCTCTCTTCACCACACTACTTCAATACAGCTTTAAGGGGAGTGAAAAGGGCAGGACAGAATGTCTGGAAGAGCTGCTAAAGGTTCACTCTCTGCTCTTATGGGACCTTATTTGGCCATACTGCCATGTATGCTGGTTTTATAAAAGCGTAAAATTATCAGGTTTTAGGGCTCACATAGGAAAAGATATCAAAATGCTACAAAGGAACTCTGTCCCTGATGAAGAATTATCGTCATTACCAAGGAATATAGATATTAATGGTACAGTGGCAAGACTACTGGATTTAAAGCCAGAGGAACTTGGTACAAATCCTGACTCTGCCACTTACTATTTGTGTGACCTTGGACAAATCATTTCACCTCTCTAGGTCTCAGTTTCCTTATCTGTAAAAGTCCTTTATCTTATAAAATGTCATTAACCATATTTAAATTCAGCTCTTAGTAAACAGCATCAGCAGAGTCTCAGCCTGACAAAGAAAATGCCCCATTCTATGAGCTTCCAGTATAGTTATACTGATGTCCATGCTCCCAGAGCTGAGCTGGTCTTTTAAAACAAACAGAAAAGTGAGTTGAAAATCTATAGTCTTTTTCAAGCCTCTCAGGTCTTAAGTGAAAAAGAAAAGATCTCACTTTTGCCTATGATTTTGGAGCTGAGGATTCTAGAGTTGAGATTTGAGAAAGTAAAATTGTGGTTTCTTTATGATTTATGATTCAGAGCTCCCCCACACCTGCTTTCCAAAAGAGCATTTAGCAAATGAGTCAGTGCATAGGTGATCCTTGCTGTTCTTTCCAATAATCAGTTCAAAACAAGGGAGATAAAATGAAGGGGAAAAATCCTGGTTTTAAAATAGCTTTTGGCTAAGAGCGTGAAATAGATTTACTTAGTTTCTAATACAGAGCATAATGAAGAACAGCTGTGGAATAGTTCATGGGTGAGAACAATTAAGCAAAAGAGTTTGGGAGGGAAGGAAGATGGTTTTCAATTTTATAGCAAAGTTGATGTATTAAATTAGCAAGCTTGTTAGTGATGAGAGCCCAGAACAGTGGTATTCTTTATTTATGGGAACAGCACTAATTTCAGTATCCTGGTTACTTTTTACCTCATTACAACCCCAGAAAGACTCTTTTGGAGACTAGCTATCCTACTTAGTGATCCCACAATTAGAATTTTATTCTGCTCCCAGGAATCAATGTATTCAGTCATCTCTCTTTTGTCTCCTTTGACCCATCATTCTTTCTGGGCTACAATATGGTATAAATAGAAAAGTGGTACCTAAAATGCGGGCTGAGACTCTTTTAGGACACGGCCTAATCCCAAGGGGCTGTGGAATGATCCAAGGGATGTAGGTTCAGTATGAGTTAAAACCAATATTTTTCCCAAAACCAATTATGGGATTTTGTCTTCCAAACAACTCCTCCCCTTGTGTCTCAAACTCCACCTTGTCCCTCCAAAGTGCAGGCTACCAACCTTCCCACTTCTGAGACTGTGGTCAGTCCCCCAGGGAAGTTATGGCCTAACTACAAGCTGAGTGTCCACAGCAGCAGCTCCTCAAGTGCTACTGAGGGCAAAAAATGCCACCTCTTCCCTACCAGCATATTCATTTTCTGGCCCCCGTATCAGTTTGTGACTATGGCAGCCAGCTTAAATAAGACTTGGGAGAACCCATTGTTAAATTCAGTGTGAACATTCACAACTTAGAAATTGCCAAACAGCTAAAATCAGGGCTTGATTGGGCCACTGTGTGAGGCCCGCAGTGTGATTTATGCAGCCCACCCACAAGCATAGGAATTTACATAAATGCTTTAGTAAATGAAGCCGAGCTATGCAGAGCTCTTGCTAAAATGGCAAATCAAAATATATTGTCTATTGTTTCATTAAAAATGTGAGGTTGTACAGCCCTGGTTTAGAGACTTAAGAAAGTGATAGAGAAAATGTTGATAATGCAGATTAAATTTAAGAATGTATCTCACAATTGTTAAACATTTACCAGCACAGCCTTACAGTTACCCCTGAGAGTAGGCTTTGTACTCCAAGGAAATGACCAGTAAGAGCCCTTTCTTTCCCTTTTTCATTTTGGATGGGACAGAATTAGTCAGAAGACAACACAGGGTTAGAGAATGAGCATATATGAGTGAATCGTGACAGAACAAAATCTCATTACATTATCTCTTTTTTCTTTCTCACAATTGCCACGTCTTCTTCAACAACTCACTCTCCTTGACCTTCCAGTTGCCAAATCTTGTTGCTTCTGCCTCCATATCACTTGCATCTGTTCCCTACTCCCTCCTCACATAGCTACCATCCAAATCCAATGTCTCAACCTCTTTTGTAGGGACTCTTGCAATAGTGGGTTCTCTGCTCCCTCTCTTACCTCTCCAATCCGTCACCTACACTTTTGCCAAAATGATTTCCCTTAAGCACGTCTCTGACCACACCACTCTGCCACTCAATAAACACCAATTTCCCCTATTGACTCTAATATCAAATAATCTTTCTCTTGTTCTTTTTTAATTTCTATTTTTGTGTAAGTTGCATGATTTATACAATTATTGATATAGTGACAGGTTTATATAATTTATAAATATATTTAAATAAGCATAAATAAATAAAAATTTTAAAAAAAATAAATATAAATTATAAATATGTTAATAAATACAACTATATTAGAGATATATGTTCTTGGATTTTTTTCTGATAAAGCATATGATTAAAATTTTGTAGATCATTTGTCTAGAGGATGGCACTATTGTATAAGAACAAGAAAAAAAAAGGGCAGCTAAGTGTCGCAATGAGTAGAGCACCAGCCCTGGAGTCAGGAGAACCTGAATTCAAATCCAGCCTCAGACACTTGACACACTTACTACCTGTGTGACCTTGGCAAGTCACTTAACCCCATTTTCCCTGCCTTCCCCCCTCCAAAAGAAAGTTTAAAAAAAGAATAAGAAAAAAAACTAAGAAGCCACCAACTTCAAATATTATATACAGGGGAATACAAGAAGACCAATGAAGAGAACCAAAAAGGAGATTGCCAGGTCTAGTTTACAACTGGGGCCATGTTTAGTTGATAATTTCACCTATGGCCTAGCACTATTTTGAAGTAATAAAATGAATCGGTTTTAAATGTTTTCCCTCTTCTGAATGTTGGGGTTGAATACAACAACCATAAGTTTCATTTTCAGAAAGGGCATCGGCAGCCACGCCATAGTCATCCTCATCATCATAGCTTCTACAATACCATAAAGCTTACAAAGCTCTTTCCCATAAGTTTTTCATTTGATCCTCCTAACAAGCCTTTGTAGTAGGAAGGGTAGATGTCGGAGCTATAAGCAGCAATTCTAGAAACTTGGGCAAGCACGACAAAATGCACACGTGGGACAAAAGACAAGGTGACTTTGAATCAACTTGTCGAGATAAATTCAAGAGAGGAAACTAATTTTAAAAAGAGAGATTGTTTTTGCTATTTAAAGTAATTATTATTACTAGTGCCAAGCTCAGTCGTTTAAGCCTGCTGAAGGAGTCTAAGCACTATCAATGGCACCCTAACTTTAAGGTCCTCTGGGTGAAGCCTTGTTTGCCCTGCCCTAATTACAGCTCTGATAGATAATATCATTTACAACTTACAGATAAGGATAGGGAGTCTCCAGGAGGTAAAGTGAAACGGCTAAGATAACAGAACTAAGGCGCAAAGAGGACATTCAAACTCAGGTCTCCTAATTATAAGTGTAATACTCCTTCTAACGCGCCACACACATGCATGCAAAGTTTAAGTCCATTTCTAGATATAATGGAGAGAGAGGCTAATACAGAATGACAGAATCTTAGAGTTGGGAGGGCCTCAGAGGTCATCTAGTCCAATTAGTACCAGAAAATACTATCCTACCTTCCCTTAAATCTGACTAGAGACACCAAGTTCCCTGAAGATCAGTGGTGTGAGACCCTGAAAAGGCCAGGTATGGAAGGAGCACAGTCCAGGGAACAATCTCCTTTTACTTAACATCAATTCAACCTCCTACAAACAGGATTAAACAACATTGGGTCGGCAATTGGAAACACATATCAAAGAAAGGCAACTTAATTCAAACCAGATCTTTCTAACCATCCTTAACATATATGTGTAGGAAGAATGCATCCTTCAACTGGAGCAACGCAAATATTGGTAACTGCAAACATGTGTGAGAGGGTCTGCCAGACATTTGTTCTTGCCCTCAAATAATGAGGGCCATACATAGCCCTAGATGCATCAGTGTAATTTCCACTGACTTCAGTGTGAAGTACAGGACTACAAATGGATAATTAATGAAGGCAACACTAAAAGGCCTAGTGAAAACTGCCCCTTGTTAAAAGGATTCATTTGTCTCTTTATTTGAATTATATGCTAGTTCCAGCCTACCTTTCTAGACTTATTTCACATTATTTTTATTCACATGCCAGCCAAGCCATTTCAAAACATATCTTGCACTCTTCTGCCTTCATGTCTTTGGTTATATTAGTCCCTGAGGACTGAAATAGATATCCAGCCCCTACCCCAACCTTTACTTGCTGTAACATTTCCCTTCTTCCCATTACCAGTTTAGAGGGTGCTATCTCCATGAAGTTTTCCCTGATTGCTGGAGCTTATAATGATCTCTCCCTCCAAGATCTTTTGTATCTCTCTCATGCATCCAGAACAATCTATTCCATGTAATAGTTATTTGTGTTCCTGCTTATTTCCTTAACTCTTCTCTCAGAATGTCAGCTCAGTGAGGCCAGGGGTTATGCCTTATTTCATCTTTCTTTCTCCCAGGACTTGGCACAGTGCTTCACATTTATAATGTCTTTATTGTATGCTTCGAAAAATGCTCAAAACATCAAATGTATTCGTTCCTTACTAAGAAATTAAGCTCGAGTCAGGAGGACCTGAGTTCAAATTTGGCCTCAAAGACTTAACACACTTAGTAACTGTGTGACCTTGGGCAAGTCACTTAGTCCTAATTGCCATGCCTTCTCCCCTCCAAAAAAAAAAAAGAGATGAAGCTCTTTAAATGAAAATTTGTCCAAGTTTAGCTGCTAGAAAAAGACATTGCTGGGGCAAATAAACTAGTGAAGGGCTATTAGAAGGGAAGCTGAGATAAACTAAGGTGTTGTTGGACAGCACTAACACTCTGGATTAGTGAGATTCCTATTTATCATCCTTGATGAATTTCAAACTTCTTTTCTTTAGCCAAATCATAGATATCAGATCATGAGGGCACTGTTTTATTTTTCTTTTATTATGCTCTCTGAAATCCTTTGTGGAGGGAAAAATCCATTTCATCATGTCTTAGAATGAGTAAATAAAAATGAAAAATGTTTGTGGTCGAAGATGTTTCTGAGTTAAGATCAGTAAATATAGTGTTCTCCTGTTGGTTTCTGTTTTTCCAAACAAGATGTAGCTGCCAATTAGTCCATGTGAAAAAAAAAATAGTCCTCATGTGTCTCACAAGAGAGAAGAATTACTGAGTTACACTATTTGCAAAGTTGTTTGCTAGAGAATTGCCCAGTTTCTTTGGTTTGTTCGAAGAAAATCCTTTAAAACCCTCCACAAACACCCTGCTCATTCTCACGTCCTTGCTCAATGTATTTTCCTTGCATAGAATACCCTCTTCCTTTCTATCTGCCAAATCAGATCTATCCATTGTGGCCTTACCTTCCTTAAAAGACAAATTTAAGCTTTATGGAATCTTAGAATTTTAGAACTGGAAAAGATATCAGAGGCAATAATACTAATAACAGATGGCATTTATATAGCGCTTTGGGGTTTGCAAAGGGCTTTATATACATTAACTCATTTGAGCTTAGGGGTATGTGCTTTTATTATCCCCATTTTACAGATGAGAAAACTGAGGAACAGAAAGGTTAAGTGACTTGCCCGGAGTCACATAGCTAATAAGTGTCTGAGATAGGATTCTAATTCAGTGTCTTCCTCATTCCAAGTCCTGTACTCTACTGACTATCCCATCCAGTTGCCCATGTAAACTACAGGCTAGTTACCAATTCCCTATCCAATTCACGACTCTTGTCCCAATAGTCCCAAGTGGCAATCAAACCTCTGCTTAAAGACTTCCAGTTATAAGGAATTCATTATGACCCAACCCTCTCCCCAACCCCAAGTAGGCTGTTCTATTTTTAACAACTCTAATTTTAAGACTTTTTCTTTTAAGTCAAAATCTGATTCTTCTTCCCTTTTCCCCAATGCTCCTTATTCTGGCTTCAGAAGTTAAATGGAACAAACCTAATCTCTCTGATATATGACAGCTTTTTACATATTTGAAGACTGCTATCATGTCTCCACATGCCTCTTTCCTGGGTTAAATGTTTTCCATTCCTTCAAGCTGTACTTGTATGTCATTGTTTCAAGTCCTCTAGCCATCTTACCCTCCCCAAATGATCCAGCTTGTCAACGTTCTTTCTAAGGGAATTGTGTGAATATCTGAGAAGTACTATGATGGACACAATGATCACCCATCTACAGCAGTATGATGCTTCTCCAATTTGCCATAATTCCTCAAAGTTAGCCACATCCACTCATTTATCCAAAACTCTGGAAATTCATGTGAGCCAGGTAAACTGAATTTGTCAAGAACAGCTAGGTGCTCTCTTCCCATCTAGTTTTTTAATTCCCCATTAACCACTAAAGTTCTGTCCTTCCTATTTATTCTGAAGAATATCTGCTTGGTGGAAAAAAAATAGAATCAAAATAAGAGTCATATAAGTTTTTCCTTCTTTCCATCATGTGTCTTCCCGTCTCTGCCAAACCATCCTTAGAATTTCTATCACAAAGTATAACTGATTCTAGACTTCAGTCTAGAATGGTCTTGAAGTATAAGAAATTCTCTAGGTAGAAGGCAGAAGTATCAAATTTATTTAGACACAAGAGAATCCAATCGCAGGACCAGTAATTCCAATTCCATATAGTAGCAATAATATTCCAAACCCAGTAAGCCCACCTCAGTGTAGCAACAAGGAAATTATAGCACAATATTATAGCAAGGAGCCAAGTCATCCTGCAACCTTCCCCCCACCTAGGGCCTTCCTGTAAACAATCAGGGATCCTAACTCTCCATTCAGCACTCTCTTCTGTAGCCCTGTAGACTCTGAGTTCCTGCTCCTTCTCTTGGGGCTGAATTGTGATTCCTATAGTTTCTGCTGCCTCAATGTCCTCGATGTCTGCTTCTGAATCCTGCCACTCTCAGTTCCCCTGCTCTGCTGCTCTCAGTTCTGGGCTCTCTTTTTATCCAATCCTAGCCAGCATCTGATTGATTAGAGCTCAGTGCATATTTCATTGGCTCTGGTCTTAGCAACTCCCCTTAGGGCCCTGAGGGCTTCACACCCACATCTGCTTAACTAAGGAAAGGGTGTGGGCCCAGGGCCTCACACCTAGTTAGTGAAAGGGTATGGGCCTGGTTCTAATCAGGCCTCCCTAAGTTGGCCCTACCTGAGGCCTATTCAATGGGCAGAAAGATCTTTCAGTTACTGATTGGCCTTACAAGTCCTCCAGAAATGACTTAATGTGCTAGTCTTTTGTTAGTCATCCTCATCTTGAAATTGTAAGCAAGACTAGACTTTAGACATCTGGATACCTGAAGCCTCCCATGACATCTCTGTCCTGACATTGTTTCACCCAATTCCTCCAGCAGGCCCACTGGCCTGTCATATATAAACACCGTGACATTACCCATGTTTCTTCTCTTATTTCTCAATCAAATGATCTCCATTATGTCTTTCCCCTTAAGTACATTTACACACACGCGCACACATACACACACGCGCACACATACATACACGCAAGTGTCTTGTACTATGTTAACCCTTCCTACCCTCCTCAATTCCTCTGAAAAACTATTTCCCACTGATCCAGCTCTGCCTGATCTTCCTGCTTCACTCAACTCCTACAACACATATGACATGTACAATGCAATTCAACACTGTCATATATTGCTCTGTATTGTTCTTTATATGAAAGCTTTGTCTCCTCAACCACATAGGAATCTTTTCAAGGACAAGAGTTATGTCTTGAGATCTCTCTTGTTGCACTCGCCCTGCCCCCCCCCCCAACAAATGCTTAGCATAATGCTAGCTACATGGTGCAATGATATCTTGACAGATCTATGATTTCATGAGTATGTCCACAAACTTATTTAATGCGAATCACCATCCCACCACATTTCCTCACGTCTTCACATTTCCAGCCATGAATTTCCAAAACCAATCTATAGATGGTCTACTAACTCAATCTGGTGGGGGGGGGGGCGGGGTGGCACGGTCCTTCCTCTGTCTGATGGCTTATGATTTAATATATATGTTTGTATGTGAGGCAACCAGATGGCTCAGCAAATAGAGTGCTAGGCCTAGAGTCAGAATGAACTAAGTTCAAATCCAGCCTCAGATACTTACTAGTTATGTGACCCTGGGCAAGTTTTCTTTAATGCACTGGAAAAGGAAATGGCAAATCACTTCAGTATCTTTGCCAAGAAAACTCCACGGTCAGTATTGGCATGCTATGTTCCACAGGATCACAGAGAGCTGGGCATGATTGAATGGTTGTACCACTAAGATTGTTGACCTATCACCTCATTCTTGCTACCTAACAGTCTTACCTCTTTTTCCTATCATATTTTTTATAAGCAGACTTGAGATCTAGGTAGTTCTCAATGAAGTCACTCCCTCTACTAATACAGAACAGCAATTTAGTTTTAGAGACTCACCCAAAGCACCGAGAAGCTGAATGATTTGCTCAGGGACATGTAACCCATAGATAAATAAACGTAAGCAGGAACAGCTAGATGATACAGTGAATAAAGTGATGGGCCTTGAGTCTGGAAGACCTGACTTCAAATCTGGCTTCATACTCTTACTAGATTGTGACCCTAGTTAAGTCATTTAACTTCTCTTTGCCTAGTTTCCCCATCTGCAAAATGGGGATAATAATAACACCTACCTCCCAGGGTTGTTGCGAGGACCAAATAAAACAGTAACTATAAAACACGTAGTACAGTGCCTGGCACATAGTAAGCACTATGTAAATTAGTTACGTTGGTAGTTTCCTTGGTAGTAGTAGCACCATTTCTGACCTTGAGGCCAGGTGTCTATCCAATATACCACACTGCCTCTTTCTAATCCTATGTGTATAGAGTAATTCCCATGAGCATGTCATTATTGATAGCGTAATCCAGCTTCCCCATATCCACCACATATCCTTCTATTGTCCTTGGAGGTATTTGTGTATTTGATTCTGCTGAGACTGGGGTTAAACAAATGAACTTTGTAGCAGTTGGTGATGTCATTGAAAGCACTTTTCAGTTTCCCAAATATATTTCAACTTAACTCCCTCCTTATTCATGCCTGGGACCAAACACCTGTGTAAAAGACAGAAATAGTCAGGAAGACTTGTGTTAACATCCTACCTTTGACATATACTACTAGCTATACAGATGTAGTCAACTTATTTGAACATTCAGCGTCCCAGAAAATTCTCTAAGACTGTTATAAATGAGTTGCCCATTTGTATCAGTGGAAGGTATTTCCAACATGAATTTTCTTTCACTGGTGAAATTTTAAATCTGGTCCCCAAATATATATAGATAAACATAGATGCACTGATTCAATGAGCCAACCATTAAGCTGCATATTATAGTACAGCTATTATGTACTTTTCATCTATCTTGCTTTTTCAATTTTGGATGGTTATATCAATCTTTTTTAAATGCTGTGCATTTTAATGAGAAAGACATTGCATTGTTTGGGGTCTGTATGCATTTTACGCAATGCCATCTGTGAATTGTTGCATTTGGAGAATCACATCAAATGGTTTTTTTTTCTAGTCATCACTAGATGCAACATACTTGTACAAAGGTCCATACTCCCAATACTATAAATCATAGTCCAAAAATCACAGCTCTTCTATTTTCTTAAATAGCTGTTCAATCTAAATTTCTCTTCTGAAGTTCAGAGCCTCAAAGAAAGCAATGATAAAAGCGCTACCTATGATGGCCAATTGTAGTAGGAAGGCCGAATTTATGATCTCAAAAAGGATCATATAAATATCTGAATGGTTCGAAATCGTTGGGTATACAGAATTCTCCAAGCAGAAGGCATCAAAAAATTTATTCAGGGCCCAGAGCAACAAATTAGCGAACCAACCTCCCAATTCCAGTATTGTGAACACAAGCCTCACAAGAGTAGCCAGGAGGCCACAGAAAAATAAGATGGCATAAATCACATTCACCGCTCGAACTCCTGGGTCCACACAGGGGTCAGCTCTGCTTCGGATTTTTTCCAGCCATAGTTTTCTCGCCTCTCCTCGCAGCCAAGCCTCTGGCGTTCTTAAGTCCCGCCTCAATGACTAGAGACCAGAGTCCAGAGACCCACTGGTTCCCGAATTGGCCCCTTTTAAGTCTTTAATCTATACCCACAGGGGTTTCACACCTGATAGGGCTTTGGGCCTGGGGCTTAGCGTTTAACAGGTGAAAGTACTTTCACCGTAAACAAAAGCCAAACTCCTCAAGGGCGCCCATTAAACTAAGCCCATTTTGCCTTACTGGCACACCAATGAATATCAAAAGGCAGTTCTCAAAACCAGAAAGACAAGCTGTAAACAACCATATAGAATGCTCCAAATCACAAATAAGAAAAAAGAAAATTGAAATAATTCAAGATTCTACTTCACACACATAATATTGGCAAATATGACTAAAAATAAAAATAACAATTGTTGAAGAAGCTATAGATTGACAGGCACACTACTTTGCTATTGGTAGAAATGTGAAGTGGTCTGCCCATTATGAAAGAAATTTTGAATTACACCAAAAAGTAATTAAACTTTGCATAGCCTTTGACTCAATAATACCAACATCATATGTTCCAAAGAGATAAAAGAAAAGTAAATGAATACATACATACAATAATATGTTAGTATCATGTTTGTTGTGCCTAAGAATTGGAAATAAAGTGGATGCCTATTACTTGGGAAATGGCTGAATAAATTACAATGTGTGAATGTAATGGAATATTATTGTGCCATAAGAAATGACAACAGGGATGGATTCAGAGAAATCTGAGTGTGAAGCAAATGGGATTCTGAGATTACTGATAATGATTCTTTAAAAAAAAAAAGAAGAAAGAAAATAATGTCATTTAAAAATAAACATAAGAAGAGGAGAAAGTTCACAATGGGATAAAGAGAAGTAAGGATGTGTTGGAACTATAATATTAAAACTAAAATATATGCTCCTCCCCTCAAAAATAATATACTTGAAAAGAAAAAAGAATCAGTAAGACTAAAACACATTGGAGAATTCTAACATAACTGAAACTCTACCCCTGTGACTCAAAAAGTTTTGTCTTTTGCCTCAAAATTTATAATCCCTAGCCAAACATTTTTGATTCCTTACAGTAGTATCACATTTCTTCATAGATAACCAGAAATACATAGAAAATCTTCTTTTTGAAAAAAAGCATTAAGGGTTAGTTTTGTTCTAACAAGTCAATTATCTTTTACAATTTATAATCAATTTTATGACTACAAAGCTATGGTCTGCTGAAGAAAATAATTTGTAAAAGCCTATCTGTTCCATTTTCAAGGTTTCATCACTGATATCTGTGGGGTTATGCATGCCCATTTTCAAACAGCAATAAGGAAAGGCACCGAGAATAGTAGTTACTAATGTATTCTTTGGTCTTTTGTTTGTTCGCTTAGTTTTTTGGCAAAACTATAATCTAAGATCTAATTTAGGATCTTCCCTTCTTAAAATATTTTGATTAGTAATCACTTCCTGATCTAAACATTGTTTGGCCAAAGCAAATGGTAATAGAGAATGGCTAATAAATAGTGCTGTATGACTATAAGGTGCTATCACTCTGCTGCAAGAAGCAATGAATATGATGAATACAGAGAAAAGACATATGAACTGATACAATATGAATTATAGGAAAACAATATACATGATGACTATAATGATGAACATGGAAAGAACAGTAAAGCAAATGAGAATGATATATGACTATAATGATCAGACTTGGCCCTAAAGAGAAGATATGAGTTTGCACCCCCTCATTCTTTGCAAAGGTGGGAGACTATGAGTATAGATGACCATGTGTGTCAGACTTTTTTAATGTGTTAATTAATCTTACTGAGAATATTCTTTCATTGCTGTTTTTTTACAAGAAATGACTGAGAGGTGGAGAGGTACGCAACAGGAAAAAAAGATAGCAATAAAAATCATGATTGTTTATTTGTATTAACTTTAGAAGGGATTTCAACAGTATTTTTTGCTCATCTGGCTGTTCTCTCAACTTGATTGTCTGAAGTGTCTTTATCACTTCTTTATATAATATAGTGCAATAAAAAATGATATGGTGCAAATAGCATATTCCACTATTGTTACAAGTGAAAGCAAAAACCCCACCTGATACATTCAATTTTCATCTATGTGTTAACCTTCAGGTTTCACTTTCAAATGTTTTGTGGATAACCTGCTTTAGCTTAATCTTGTGCTAAATTCCCATCAAGAGATTTTCTTTTCAATTTTATTTTGTTGTTTTCTGAAGCAATATTATGTATAACCTTCCTCTTTAATATTCTTCCTCTTTAATGTTTGGCAAATGAGCTCATATTCTCTTTATTTCTTTTTGTTACCATGTCTGTCTACTTAACAAGGAAATTAAGTGTTTAAGGGCTGGGGTTTTTTAGGTTTTTTAGGCCCCCTTATTTTGGGGATGGTTATGTATCAATTAAAATTCTCCTTTCCAAAACTTTGTTTAAAATGTAACATCCATTGATTAAAAAAAAAGATTGAGTGAAGTTAAAAATACAAATAAAATCACACAATAAACTCCAGAGTATTCACAATTGTTTTTGCTGTTTTTTTTTTAATTGAATGTAGGTTTTCCAGTGAGATGTGCTCTGAGTTTCTGAAGGTTATCCCACCAAAGAGCAAGCTCAGGCAAGTCCTACTCATTTAGAATGAAATATTTTTTTTTCAAGAGTTTAAAAATAATGATAACATCTATTCTGGCTCCATTATATCTCTTAGACTAGAGGTATCCAACTTGCAGCTCAGAGTGCAGCCTAACCAGATTAAAATGGAACTGGAAATGTTGAACAAATTTTTTTAAAAATACAATGCAACATAGATTCCATTAATTTGTGGTTTTCTAAGTCAAAATTTGGTCCATAAGGATCCCTTTCTACTTGAGTTTAGCACTATTGTCTTATAGTACTCTTAAAAACCACCACAACCGTTCAAGCTCTTAGATACATTTGCAGTCACTTTTTAGGTCATTCCCTCTGCTTTCAAACCCAGGCCCCCATGCGCTGCTAAGGCTCCCAAAATCTACACTCACATTTCCATGCACAAACTATCTCACTTTCTGATCTCACTGAAATGGACTCCCAGAACACTACCAGCAAACTTTGCCTCTGTGTCCATGCTCCCACACCCCCAGCTCCCAAGCAGGTCTCCCAGACTGTCAGTTGTCATGTGCCAAATCTGGGGTCACTTCCTGATTCTCCTAATTATCTCCTCTAAACTATAAACAGCTACTTCTTTCTGAAACCACTCTCTTCTGCCATAAAAGAGGAGGGATTCTTCACATGACATAGCATATGACTTCTGTTTTTCTCTTTTGTCCTCTCAGTCCTATACCATTCCAAGCTCCCGACAACAGCCCTGGTATTAAGATGGTTGGGTCCAATCATACCATCTATTTTGTAATTTTGAATGCTACCAAATTATTTTCCAAAAAGATTATGCAAGTTCACAATCACACAATAGTCCTGTTTCCTAAGAGCCCTAATGACGTTGAATTTGATAAATATAAAGTGACACCTCAGGTTTTTTTAATAATTTATGGTGCTCTATATATTAGGGAATTTAAATAATTTTTCAAGTGGTTATCAGTAAGTTCTGTTTCTTCCTTTGAGAACTGACTTTTCATATCCTTGTTCCACATATCTCCTGGGAAATGGGTATTACTCTGGTAAATTTGAGTCAGTTCTTTATGGTTTCTGAATGTCAAATTGTCATCAATTATATTTACACCAAAGATGTTCTCACAATCTGTTTCATTATTATTTTTGATATTTTGTTGTACCAAAATATCCTTTATTTTTATGTCATCAAATGCAACTAGCTTGTCTCAAGTACTCCATTTATACTCCAACAACTCAAGAATCAATCATTTTGTCAGAGTAGATACTCCATCTGCCAGTATAGATCACAATCTTAGTAGATGACTTTAAGTGTAGTTGTGGCCAAAAAAAAAAAAATCCATTCCCCAAGGACAATCTCTGGATGAGTCTCCAGTCAGCCAGGCTGATTCTAAGATAAGAGGCACGTCCAGCCATACATGAATATGGCTTCTCTGGTTTGGTAGAAACTGCTAGAGTTTTTCTGTTATCCATGGTCTAAAAGAATCTGAGAGCAGTTCTCTGCCCTAATGAGGTAGGAGAATCATAATAACTAGCATTTGTATAGCACTTTAAGGTTTTCAAAGGCTTTTACAAATATTACTTCATTTTATTCTTATAATAATCCTGAGAGGTAGATGTTTACATTATTCACATTTTATAGATGAGGCAGACAGAGAATACGTTACTTACTCAGGGTCACACAACTAGTAAGTATCTGAATTTTCATTCTGGTTCTAAATCCAGATTTAGATAAATTTAGATAAATCTAAATTATACCACCTAGCCACCTCCAGATAGTACTGTACTGTGTGGTTCTTAGCTCATGTACCACTGGGTCTACCACTATGAATGAAGCTAAGAAAAAGCATTTAAAATTACTGTGATTGCTATTACCATACGTAAGACAGCTTGACTTGTGCATGCCCAGATCACCTGCTTCCCTGAGTTCTTCTACTTTTTGTGAGTGGCAGTAGCCTCTTTTGATTGGCTAAATAACCAGAACAAGGCTGTGACTTTAGAACTGGCCAAACTCGACAGTTTCCCTAACTGTCCTGCACACTCTTTCCTACTGGGTCTAGAGGATAAAGATCACAGCTCACCTACAGCACAGGTACCAGAAACTTAAGGGGAAAGGGAACTCCTTTCCCCTCTCTCTTCTTTGAGACCCTGTGGCTGGAATGTTCTGTGGTGTTCTTCCTTAGTTCCAGGTGCTTCTCCATTGGACCTGGAAACTGAGTCATGTTAACCTTAGAGCCAATTTTTCTAGAACATAAACAGGGAGAATCATATAACTAACCTTGGAATACAGACTGGGGCCAAACCATGTAGGATTTTAAATGCCAGACAGAGAAAATTTATATGCAGTTCTAGAGGCAAAGTGGAGCTACTGAAGCTTCTTAAGGAGAAAAGTGACAGGCTCAGTTACATACCTTAGAAATCTCAATATAGCAGCTTCATAGATGATGGATTGGACAGGGGGAATTACTCCATTTGGAGAGACTAATTCTGAGACTATTGACAAAAGCCCAAACAATTATGGTTATGGTGAGAGTGAAAAGGAGATAGAAGCAAGAGAGACATCAGAGGAGACAATATTGAGGAAAACTTGGCAACTGACTAGATATAGGAAGTGAGTAACAATGAAGTATAGAAAGTGTCTCCCAGGTTCTGAACCTAGGTTACTAGGAAAATGTGATGATGTCAATCAGACAGCAAAGTTAAGAGGAGGGATGAGTTTACAAAGACAGATAATGGGCTTTATTTTTTGACGTGTTAAGTTTGCGATGCCTCTATACGATATCATGGCGGAAATGTCTAGAGATGGGGAAGATGAAGATCAAGAGAGACATGAGGACTGAATATGGAGATTTTGTTAATTAATTTATTTTTAGTTTTCAACATTCACTTCCACAAGATTTTGATTTCCAAATTTTCTCCCCATCTTTCCCCTCCTCCCACCCCAAGACTGTGTGCATTCTGATTACCCCTTCCCCCAATCTGCCCTCCCTTCTATCAGCACCCCCACCTTCTCTTAGCCCCTTCCCTTCTATTTTCCTATAACACAAGATAGATTTCTATACCCCATTGCCTATATTGGATATGTAGATTTTGGAGTTAACTGTATAGAGCTGATAGTTGAATCTATGGGAGCTAATGAGAACATTGAATGAGAATATATAGAAAAAAGAGGGCCCGGAAGGAGGTATATTGCCAAATAGGAAAATATATTATATTTTCAGAAATCTGAAAGTCAATTGTGGGTGCGGGCCATTTCCTGGGCTGTCCTATAACTCCAAATAAAATGTTCTATAGGGTGTCCCTTGAACAGATCACAGGTCTATCTGGCCCACGGTTTCTCTCTGGCATCTCTTTCTCTCTTCTCAAAGACTTCCCTCTCTCTAAGAGCTGGAGTTACATTATTCATGCCCCCATACTCTCCATCCTGTTACTAGCTGCACCCACCACTGTCCTACCCCTACAGGGCTTCTGCCTCCATTTTCTTCTTTAAAGGTGTACAGTCAATGTAGTGCTGATCAGTGTTTAAGTACTGGTTTTCCCCCCCAAAAAAATATATGTAAGGCATACTCTTGAGTTTAATCTGCTTTAACATTTTCTCTACTACTTTCTTAAAGCTAGACAATTAAAACTTAAAACTATACAAGCTAAGCCCTAATTTGTGGCATTTGCTGATCTCCCATGTCTAAATGCTCACTAAAAATTTTAAAATTGGCTCTCACAAGTCCTTTGAGCTGGCTCTGACAAAGTACCCTCCCAAATCCCTTTCTATTTCCCCAAATTGAGGCAAATATCCTCTCCTTCGGCAAAGCTTCATCTTATAGCAAAGCCCTGATCCCTTATCTACCTAGTGAAAGCTCTGGCATTTCTTTATCATTGTACATTATTACCTGTTCCTAGTGGCACCTAACATCTCTGAAGACAGGAGCTGATTCATTCTTTTCTTCATATCCCTAGCATTCAGAACTATGCCTTGCCATATAGTAGGAATCTAATTAATATTTGCTACATTAGATGGAAAACTGGGAACCTCAAGTTGGAAAATACAGAATTCAACTCCATTCTGCTTTTGACATCCTGTAAAATAATTAATTCTTAAGTGGAATGGAAATTAAGTTTAAAACAAAAATTATCATTTTAAGGCTAAAATCATACTTATGAAATTACTTATGAAATTCATACTTAAATATGAATAAGGAATCTTGAAAAACCAGGAAAGAGATGACTACATTATTTGCCATGGGTCACTGAACATGAATCATTGAGAGGGGGCATCTAAATTCACTTGGAACTAACTCAGGCTAATTGAAGCTAATGTCTGAAAGGGAAGACTTCACATCTCATTACCATAGGCCAGGAGTGGCCTAGTCCTCTCACCAGAAAGTGAGTAGCCAATATTTGAAAATCCAATTTCTTTCCTTCTACAAGTATTTCCATTGCTACATGTAGGTTTTGAATTTATCACCTATATACCAAAAAAAGAAAATGCCATCTTTACAACTTAACTGTGAACATCATCTAAGAAATGACAATTTGCAGCTGAAATTATCAAAGACAATGAGCTTGGCTTTTCTCTCTCTTTGTGGCATTTCGGTTAAGTGGAAAGAATTCTCCTCTCTTCCCCATTCACTACTGACTCACACTCTGCTGAGTGAATACCATGAGACACTTGCCACTTCAAACAGATAGATACTGCTCTCCTCAGAGGACAGAAGTATCATACTAGCCATTGCTGCCTAATTTGCAATAGCCTTTCTAAATGTCTTTTATGTCAAAGAACAAACTACTTGCATGATGAATTGGTTTTCTGACTACTGCAGAGAAATTGGCAAAACTTTCATTATACTGCCAACAAACTCAAAAAAAAAAGTTTCTTAAACTTATCAGTCCCTGAAAGTATTGAGAATGTACTGTTCTGAGGAAAATGTTTACAACGATATAAGAGAATTAAGTTTCAGATGCTGAACTAGAGCTAACCAAAGCTGATGGTGTAGCTTATTTTTCTAAGGAAACAGAAATGCTACAGTGCCCAGAAACAGAAGAAATAGATGTTCTGGGGTGGAGAGAAGGATATTTTGAATGCAAATTAAGTTTATCCCCTTTAGCCCTAGCTGGCAGATCAAATTTGTCATGAACAATCAGTTCTCAAATTGTACCTTGCTCTTTTCCTTGGAGAGATGTAAGACTATGAGTATAGATTATTGCATATGCTAGCAGACACAGCTACTGCGTTGGCTGATTTCATTCAACTGTTTTCCTTTGTTGAAATGGAAGGGGTTGCTGAGTGAAGGTGTTTATCTATTAATAATTATGATGTAAAAACAGAGACATCAATAAAACCATTTTTCTAAGTTCTCAAACTTTTCCAGTTATAGTCCTCCCCCCCCCACTTTAGATGAATAGATACTCTGATTAAATCAATACAGAGCTACTGATTCAACCATCTTGACAAACTATTTTTTCCATCAACTTGACCAGCTTCATTTAATTGAATTCTTTAGGTTTTGGAGTGTAATATTCAGTCTACATAATGTGTGATAATTCTGTAATTTGAAGAACAGTAGACACTTACAAAATTCAGTCCAACAAGCATACATTAAACATCTACTACGTGCAAAGCACTGTTTCAGGCCCTGGAGATACCAGAACAAAACAAGGGAAAAAAACCAGCTTGGTCTCTCTAGGGCCTGGCATTCAAGCCTGGGAAGGGAGGAGCACATAAGGTAGGAAATGTAACATGTAAACTTATAAGCAAATACATGAGAATTTGAGGAATAGGGAGAAAGCACTTAAAACTAAAGTTTCAGGAAAGGATTCCCGTAGAAGACTGCAAATGAGCTATGTCTTAAAGGAAGCTAAGAATTCTAAGAGATGTTGAATTGGATTTAAGTGAGATAGAATTGCACAAATATCAGCCTCACTCTGTCTTCCAGAGTCATTGAAGTCCAGTGGCAAGACAAAAGTCAGGACAGCTAGGGATGGTCTGGATGACTTTGGCATCTTGGATGTCTGACGAAACTCTAAGTGATCCACAGTACCTGCTTCTGCCACGATCATGGCAGATGTTTCCATTCACTCATTCCACTAGGGGAAGTCTTCACGTGTTTGGGGTAGACATCCCCCTAACTCTCCAATGGGTTCAAGGCTTGTCAGTTACCCTCAACCTGGTTTAGCCCAAGTGGTTTTACCAGGGTGTGCCTGCTGCATATACTATAGCTTCTTGGAGCCACCAGTGAGTGTTGAGTGAATCAGATGGACACCAAAGGTATGTGAGCAGTCCTAGCAAGGGCTTAGCAAGCCCTCATACCAGAGGTGCTGGTCTTCCCTGGACACCCCATAAACCCTTCTGAGAGATGTAAAAGAGGAGAAAATGCATTCTGTCACTGTGAAAATACACAGAGGCAGAAATTAGTTTTAAGTTCAGAAAATACGAATAAGGCAGTTCTGAAATTGTAGATTGTATGACCCCTACCCACCTGCCTCCTAACTGGCAACTCTGTCAGTCCAACTACCAAGATTGAAGGTCAAGAAAATATGGAAGGAACTAGAGAATGGGCGAATATGAGCTTGGAATAGTGGAAAATAATGTGAATACAAGCTAGGCAAGGGCATGAATTTTTCAAATGGAAGAAAGGACAGGGGAAAGAAAATGAGGTATTAGTAATAGATGGCTCAGTAGATAGGGCACTGGGCCCAGAGTCAAGAAGACCTGAGTTCAAATCTGGCTTCTGACACTAATTGTATGACCCCGGCAAAGTCACTTAACCTCTGTTTGCCTTAATCCACAGGTGGAAGAAATGGAAAGTCACGAGTATTTTTGCTAAGAAAACTCATGCTTTGGTCCATGTTAAGTCAGACATGATTTAACAACTAAACAAGTAATAATAATAATGAGGAAGATGATAGCTAGTATTTATGTAGTGACTAAAAATGTATGAGGCACTATGGTAAGTACTCTATAAATAATATCTCTTTGATCCTCAAAACAACCCTAAGAGGTAGGTGCTATTATTTTCCCCATTTTACAGGTGAAGAAACTGAGGCAAACAGAGGTTAAGTAACTTGCCCAAGAATATACACTTAGGAGGTATCTTAGGTAGGACTTGAACTCAGGTCCTCCTGACTTCAGGCCCAGCACTCTAGCTACTGTGCCACCTAGCTACCACTATCTAATAGCACTCAATGCTTACATGTTCCTCTTTGGCCATTTGGACAAGACTAAGAGACCTGGGTCAGCCATGCATTGAGGAGAACTCCAACTTATAGACTTTCTGTTATAAATAAGAATAGGGAATGGAAAAGTAGCAGCATCAGAAGCCTACAAGGCTCTAGAGCCCCTGGTCATCGAGCCCCCAAGAGTAGCTGAGGTTTTTCCTCCCTACAGCAGTGCAAAAGGGAGAGGTTTGATTTGAAGTATCTGCTCTCTGTTCCTTGTGTTTTCAAGTTGGAGAGCTTGCCTACAGGCTAGAATGTCTGAGGCTGCCCGGGCTTAGGAGAAGCCACAGTCTGAAGATGTCTATGGTGTTCATGAGGTGAAGGATTTAGACCTAGAAGATAAGTAACGTGAGATTCAGAGAAATAAAGTGATTTTCCCATGGTCATACAGAGAATGGGGACAAAGCCAGGATCTGAACCCAGTCCTCGTACTCTAAATCCCATGTTCTTTCTACTGCTCCATGTCTCGTGAATGTTTATGGTTTTATTCCTTTCCCTATCACTATGAGTGAAAAACCGTATACAGTTAAACTATGCTATGTTGAACTAATTCCATCGAAATGTAGCAGTGAAAAGAAAATGACAGGTTTTACAGAATTTTGTGTGTGTGTTTGTGTGTGTGTTTTCTAGTGGGTGAGAACACCACATGTTCCCTGCTAGGATAAATTCAGTCACCCCAGCCCCTTAGACTAATCAAACAAGGACTATATCTCACAAAAGGAATAGAAAGAACTAGGGGATAGAAGTAGTCAGGTCTCTGAAAGGTATAGAAAGCTTAATATTACATCCGGAGCACTCTCTGTTGTTGAGTAGTATGCATAAGTCCTGGAATGAGTGTGTGACTACCAATTTTAGAGCCTTATCGCTGAATTGGGTCAGGTATTTGGTAAGAAACAACTCCTTGTGGTGCCATTAATAGGGGAAAAAGAGCCATATGTCTGCATGTACATGTATGGGACAAAGGGGCAGGAGAGGTCATCAACTCCAA
This sequence comes from Phalanger gymnotis, assembly GCA_028646595.1. NCBI lineage: Eukaryota > Metazoa > Chordata > Mammalia > Diprotodontia > Phalangeridae > Phalanger > Phalanger gymnotis. Next base: position 228,397,418 of record CM053622.1, on the reverse strand, counting down.
TCATCCCAGCCTCACCCCAATTCACTAAGCACTTCTAAGCCTTACACATAAAAAGGAACCATGAACACCAGAATTCAGGTGACAGACCAGGCTGGGAGAGGCTGAGATGTACACTATACAGATACATACAGCAGAGATCACAGAACAGGGGTAGGGAACCTGTGGCCTTGAGTCCACATGTGGCCCTCTAGGTCCTCAAGTGTGGCCCTTTGACTGAATCCAAACTTCACAGAACAAATCCCCTTAATAAAAGGATTTGTTCTATAAAACTTGGACTCAGTCATAATGCCACACCCAAGGACCTAGAAGGCCACATGTGGTCTCAAAGGCATAGGTTCCCCACCCCTGTCATAGAAGATGTAACAATGGATATCAGGAGGGAGCCTGGAGAGAACAGTCAGAAGCAAGTGATAAGTAGAGAAGTTCAACCATGGAGGTGGTTGGTATCAGGACAGTCTAGCTCTTACTTAATCTAGGGCATGAGCAAGGGTAGGAGAAATTAGCGCCACTAAAAAGTAACTGCTGTAATATTCTTTATGCAGAGTTGTTGCTATAAGAGACAAATGCAATAAGAATGAAGAGATATTCAAGGAGACATCTCTCCTCTGTTGTTACAAAGAGGCACAGCTAACAATCTCTTGCTCACCAAACCAACAATAGGGTATCTAGTTAAATGTTTAATATGCTTTTGTGATCAAATGTACTGCATACACAATGCCCAACATCTGGATGAGAATTAGAAAGCTCCATTAATCACCCAGAAATCTCCAAATGTCCACCAGACATTTGACTAATATAAAATACGCATCTTTTTAGTTTTTATCAGGATGTCACAGAGATGTCATATCCACATGTTTGCATCACAGGTGGTCTGGTGGAAGTTAAATACAAAGTTAACAAGTACATAGATCAGCATCTAGAACGCTGACAAGTCTTCCAACATAAAGAGCACTGAAGAAAGTGGGTCTATAGACAGGGGCAGCATAGGTGATCACTAGTTCAATCTCAGAACTGGAAGAATCGGATCATATATCATAAGTTTAGAGTCAGAAGGGACCTTAAAGACCATCTGGCCCCATCCCTTTATTTTATAGATGAAGTAACTGAGACCAAAAAGGTTGATTTGCCCAAGGTCAGTGGGAAAAGAGGAATTTGAATCCAGGTCCTCTAACTCAAAATCCATTGCATTTTCCACAGACTCAAATTAAAGACAGTCAGTCGGGACTGTAGTCAAGCAAAACAAAGTTTGAGAAACATAGTTAGCAGAACCTACAACAAACAAAAAGTTTGCAGTGTAGAGCATATGGACAAAAAGACAAGGCACCAGCAAATCAGAATTAATCTTTATATGCAAATATCTGTTCATGTCACTCCCATGTTTTAAAACTTTTCAATGACTTGTTATTTCCTATGAAATAAAACTAAAACAACTTTTCCTAGAATTCAAGATCCTCAGTAATGATAGCAACCCACCTTTCCAGGTTTATCTTATACTTCTGCCCCCTATTATTGTCAAGGATTTCCATCCTCCCAGTCCCTTAGGCTCCCAACCTAGGCATCATTCTCAATTTTTCACCCCTTTTCACCCTTCACATCCAATCTATTCCTGAGACTGTTGATTTTATCTCCATATCATTTCTACCTCATACTCCCTTCTCTGCTCTAAGACTTTCACCTTCCTGGTGCAGGGCCTCCTCACCTCACAACTGGACTATTGCAAGAGCTTGCTGGTTGATCTGCCCACCACATGTGTCTCTCCACTTGAATATCTACTCCACTTAGGTGCAATTTGGTTTTCCAAAAGTGCGAGTCTGACCTTGAGGGACTGGGAGGATGGCATTGGGATCTGAATCAATAGAAGAGATATCCACATTAATTAGATCACAGACTCATGAAAGTATCAAACTAAAGGTGTAGCAGTATTCATATGTAGTCAGGCAACTGGACTCGAGTTTGTGGTATTTTTGCTAAGGTGACCTAGCTTCTTTTGTCATGTCTGTGATTCTAAGGCTTAAGGCTTAAAGTTTTCTCCTTGGCCAATTTGACCTCACAGTAAAAATGTAATGTTAGAAGGAATGATTCTACAATGCTGTGGAAAATTTTACTAACACGATGAATGCTTGTAAGTAATCAGCTGAATTGTCTGACATCAGCAGTAAAAGATATGGAATAGTCATAAAAATCAAAAAGAAAAAAATCAAATGCCACTTTCTCCAGAAAGCTTAACTTCATCCTCTAAGACAAGTCAATAAAGCCATTTCCTTCCACAGCACTTTCCTCATGACTCCCTTGTGCATTTATTGTGTATTATTTTATAACTATATATGTTGTTGTTGAGTCATTTTTCAGTCATGTCTGACTTTTTACGAACCTATTTGTGGTTTTCTTGGCAAAGATACTGGAGTGGTTTGCCATTTCCTTCTCCAGATCATTTTATAGATGAGGAAACTGAGGCAAAGTTAAGTGACTTGCCTAGGGTCACACAGCTAGTAAGTGTCTGAGGCCAGATTTGAACTCAGAAAGATGAGTCTTCCTGACACCAGGCCAAGAACTCTATCCACTACACCACCTAGCTGCCCAAAGATCATTATTATGCTTACCTATTATACCTGCCACTATATTTTATGAGGACAAAAACCTTGTCTTTTATAAACTTTCTATATCCTAAGCACATTGCCTCATGCTATGCTCATAGTAGGCACTTGATAATTTTTTTTAATTGAATTAAGAGTACTTGTGAACAATACTGAAACTGTGCAAAAGGTTCTGACTTCTGACATACTTTCTACCCATAATAGCCATGGGTAGAAAACTAAATGATAAACCAGTGGCAGATGAAAACATCAACCCTTCAGACCACAGCAAAGGGGCCATATCTGTAGATGAAAACCACTGATTCTAAAAATGACCAGTGCTATTGATTGTCTTAAAGGCTGAATGATAGCACAGTAGATAGAGAGCAACACTGAAACCAAGAATACCAGAGATCAAGTCTTGTTGATGACACATAAAGGCTGAGTGACCCTGGGCAAGTCACTTAACCTCTCACTGCTCTAAGCAACTCTCTAAGAATATAGATCGCAGAGGAGGTGCTGACCTGTGTTGGTAGAGACCTTTCTCATGTGGAAATTCCCTATATCAATGAAAACTTAAGTCCGGTACCAATTCATATCCTAATATTTACAGAGCACTTCAATATTTGAAAAGCTCTTTATATATATATATATTATCTCATTTGATTCTCACAATAACTCTGTGAATAAGTATTATTATTATCCCCATTTAGTAGCTAAGGCAACTGAGACTAAGAGAGGTTAAGTGACTCACCCAGGATCACACAACTAGTAAGTCTGAGGCAAGATTTGAATTCAAGTCTCCCTAACTATAAGTCCAATACTCCACTGGACAAATGGGCCAATTGGTTGTGCAAAATTTGGTCAGTAAGATGGTGAAAAGCAATTTGAATAGAATAGAAGATTGTTGACTTAGTGTCTAGACGAGTTGGAGGAGAGAGAGGCAGAGGTCTAACTTACATGGGGTATCTGGGGCTTCATACCAGGGTGGGAATAGTAAAGGAGCAGGGGATTTTTCCTCTCTGGAGTGAGTGTATGTTTCCTCACTATATTGACCAGTATTCCTGTATCTCACCTTCAAGTCTTCAGCAGGATATGGCCCAGCTGTCCCCTGTCACCACTCCAGTCTCATTTCCACAGCACTCTTCTCCAGAGCTGAAAGTAGGGCATCCTCTTCCCCATTGCTGCCCCCCTCCTCTTTCATTCAAATGAATTTTCCCCCTGTACAGTTTAGCCAATTAGAGCTCTAGTGAGCAGACCACCCCACCTGACATTCCTTAATGGCCTTCCTCCAAGTCCTAGAATAATCCTTTCTTCTATTCTCTCCATAATCCCTAACTACTCTTTTTCATCAGATCAATCAGCCAGGCCCTGTGCTAGACTGGTTTGAATTGCTAGTTGCTGGTGAGTCAAAGACAAAAATCAGGGAGCTTACATTCTAATAGGGGAGATAGCATGTACATGTACAGGTATACATAAAATATATACAAGTAGATACAAGGTGACCTTAGAGGAGGAGGCACCAGCTAATGAGAGGACCAGGAAAGGTCTTAGGCAGGAGATGGTTCTTGAGTTAAGTCTTGAAGGAAGCCAGGGATTTCAAGAGGAAGAAGTCGGGAGAGTGAGAATTCCAATCAATGGAACAGCATGGTCAAGGGAACTGCCAGTTCAAAGGAACAGAGATGGGAGATGGAGCACCAGGTATGAAGAAATACAAATAGTTCTGTGTGGATGGGCCACAGAGATTATGAAAGGAAAAAAATGTGTTAAGAAGACTAGAAAGGTAAGAAGGGATGAGGTTGTGGAGAGCTTTGAGTGCCAAACAGTTTATATTTTATCCTAGAGATAATAGGAAATTACTAGAATTTTTAAATTAGAGGGTCAGGGGTATGGGAGTTGGTGAGTGCACTTTAGGAAAATCATTTTGGTATTTAAGTGGGAGATGGATTGGAGTGGAGAAAGACTAGAGGCAGAGAGATCAATTAGGAGACTATTGTCATAGTCCATAGCAGGAGCAGAATTAGGATGGTGCTTGTGTGAGTGAAGAGGAGGAAACACGTGAGAGAAAAGTTGTGGAGATAGAAACAAGATTTAGTAACTTATTTGATTCATGGGATGAAAGAAAGTGAGAAATTGAAAATGACATTGAGGTTTCAAGACTAGATGACTGGATGGCTAGTGTTGTCCATGTCTGATGGTTGTAAGAACCTGCTGGTTGACTTAAAATAATAGGAAACTTTAGAAAGATATGAGTTTAGGGGAAAAGTAATGAGTTCTGTTTTAGATATGTTAAGTTTTAGATTTCTGCAGGACATCCAGTTGGAAATATCCAATAGACAGCACTGGAACTAGGACTGAGTATTACAGATTTGGAAGTCTTCTGCAGAGATCATAATGGAAAACATGGGAGCTGACAAAATAACCTAGTGAAAATGTAGAAATAAAAGGCAAGAAGCCTACGACAATGCTTCGGGATATACTCACAATTAATTAGTGAGGATAACATTTATGAAGATCTAGCAAAGGGGACTGAGAAGAAAATCAGAAAGGTCGTAGGAGACCCAAAGAGATTAGCATCATATAAACCCAGAGAGGAGAGAGTATCTAAGATGAGAGGGTGATCAACAGTGTCAAAGTTTGCAGAGAGCTCAAGAAGATTGAGGACTGAAAGAAGGTCATTAGATTTGGCAATGAAGAGATCAGTGGTAATTTTGGAAAGGGCAATCTCAATTGGGTGATGATGTCAGAAGCCAGACTGCAAGAAGTTTAGAAGCGAGTGAGAGGAATGTCTTTTCTAAGATTTTAGCTCTTTTCTATTCTTTCCCTATATTAGGTCAGTGATCAAACATGCCTGTACATATTGGAGATGGGGGAGGAGATATTTAGAGAACACCAGAGATGGGGATAACCAATTAATCCTAATTTCCTTTCCCCCTCCATTCCCTCTAGAAAACACTTCAGTGGTCATTTATAGATTTTAACTAAAGAGTCTGTGGATGTATACTGTAAATAAAAGACTCCATGGGGTAAACACTTAAAACTTTTTAATGGTGACTAATACTGTCCTCCAATCATCGCAGTGGATTTGATTCTGCAGTAACTATTAGGAGAATGTCATCTTTATGAACAGCCAACTAAAGACTTGGGCTATCACTTTTTTTAAAAAATTTATTTTATTTTCAATTCATGAAACAAAACAAGCATTTTCATAACACTGTAGAACAAAAAAAAAAAGATGATTGCAAATGTACTCTTCTTCTACGGATCTCAATCAGCCAGTCAACCAATGAGTATTTCTTAAGTCCTTACACTATGTCAGGCCAGGTACAAAACTGCAAAACCTGAGAACACCAAGAAAAACAAAAATAGTCCCTTCCCTAAACATCTTACAATCTAATGCAATCTCATTGTATTTAGTCAGCATCCCATTGCTTTTTACAATCTCCTGTGGGTAAGCATTATTTTCTCCCCTTCCAAAATGAAGATGTGAAAAGATCTCATGTGTATGAGATTCTCTACACTAAGCAATTGATGGTAAATGTGGGTCTGAAAACAGGCTCTCCAAACTCCAATCTTTGGATTATTGGACCACTTTGGCTCTATTCCTTACCCATGCCACTGAACAAATATAAAAATGACATAAACTCTGTAACAAATTTTTGTATTAATTGGTCCTGGATACTTTTAATAATACCAGATGGACATATGATTTTGTCCACAAGGGGAATTTTCATTTTCAGAACTTCCTTCACCCAAAGAAGGAATCTGGTCTATGACATAGTATATACATCCCAAAGAACTGCCTGAAACCTCTAGGGGTTCAATAACTTACTGAGAGTCAAACATAAGGGAGGTAGGATTTGAACCCAAATCTTTCTAACTTCAAGCCCAGAACTATATCCATAGGGCAGCTAGGTGGTACAGGGAGTAGAGTACTGGCCCTAGAATCAGGAGGACCTGAGTTCAAATGTGGCCTCAGACACTTGACACACTTATTAGCTGTGTGATCTTGGGCAAGTCCCTTAACCCCAATGTCCCTGCCTTCCCCTCTCCAAAAACAAGCAAACAAAAGAAAAACCATATGCACTATGCCATGCCACCTTTCAGCTTATACTAAACAAAGTGAAAAAGAACCTCTACCAAACAGACTCACACTCACACAAACATATACTCTCTCTGTCTTGGTGTTCTTAGCTTTGAATTTGTTCTGAGCTTGACAAGCATGAAAAGCTGTACCTGACGTGGTTTTGATTCTTTCACTGATATCTGTAATCATGTGCATCACATTATTCCTGGGATACACATGTGGGGCTGTATAGTGCCTGGTAAGTGCTGATCAGCTTTGTATTTCTGCCAGTCAAAGACAAACAGCCTTTCCTTCAAAATACATAGAAACAAAAATGTTAATATTCTTGAAGGTTTTTTTATTTGATTAGTAGGACATCTTGGCTCATTCCTCCCATATGAAATTATTGTCCTTGATGCAAATGATGGCTTTCTGGATGAGGATCTTTTGTTAGCAGAGACTAGGGCTTTGGCAGGTGGTAGTTACATGTCTCAGTTGGAGAAGTCTGACCTACATCTTTCCAACACATTTATGTAATTGATTTGATAAGTTAAAAAAATAAATTGCAAACTTTTCTGTGACAAACATCAGACAGATTAAGAAGGATAGAATTTATAGCAGCTACAAAATTGGAAGAGAAAAAATAAAGTTGAAGTTTAGAAACCACTTAAGATACGACATTTTCTAATGTGGCAATTGTGCCTTCCCTGGGGTCAGTGTGGGTAAAGCTCAAAGACATCCCCTAGACTTGATGCCTACTTCATCATAGCCCAAAAATGTGGTCTCTGTCTTTGGGACAATAATACTTTATTCCTTTCTCATTTACATCCCATTCTTTAAAAAATCTACCCAATCCCACCCCTTCCCCACTACTCTTATTCGCCATTAAAGACTCTCCGGTTTTCAATTGTCATTTTTTATTGTTGAATACAATATTTTATAAAGATGGCTATAATAAATGTAATTTTAAAATTTATACTACACAAATCTTTACCTTCCAAAAGATTAACTCTATTTGTATGGTTTACAGAATTGTTTGATCCAAATTGGATATATCCTTCAGCATGGTGTAGACCAGTAGTCACTGGTATTTCTTTGAAATCTCAAATTAAATTTTCAGGATTTATTTGGTATTGTTGTTTAGTGGCATTATTAGGCAAATTTAATTCCAATACTTAGTAGATGATGATGATGGTGGTGGTGGTGGTAATATGGAGTAACACAACATGAAAAGTATTCCAGGATAAACTGGAAACTTAATCTAGTCTCAAGGTGCTATAAACTAAAAAAAAATACTCTGAAAATGTGAGAAAGTTATTTTTCTTACCCCATGACCTCATTCTCTTAAGTTTTGTTATGAACACTGTGATTTCTAAAGGCAATAGTGGTCCACTAACGTCCTAAACTGATGCACCAGAAGAACTCAGGATCGAATCCTGGCTCTGCCATTTATTATCCATGTGACCTTGGGCAAGTGACTTAATCTCTCTGGCCCTCAGTTTTATCACTTCTAAATTGGGAGAGTTGGACTATATGACTTTGGGAGTCCCTTCCAGCTCCAAATCTCTCACCATGGAGGTAACTCTGAATTCTTGAGGTTATGCCAAAAGAGGGTTAGCTACACTGCATCCTACCAAGTTAGAAAGGTTTCACTTGTAGCTCTGTGACAAGCCTATCCATAGTTCAAAGACAACTCTAGGGAGCCAAGTCCAGAAAGGCTCATCATCAAAAGGCTGGTCACCAGGTGACATTTTTTTCTTCCATAACAACTCTTAAAAACTGTTTCATAAAGTGCAGATAGGTTTTAATCTCATCATAGTCATTTGTGATGAAAGCACAAATCATTTAAGTATGAAAACAAATTACATTTACTTAACCACCAGGTGGCACTGCTAGCCACTAGCCTTCTTTTAATTAATGGGAAAGTGAGAAGTTGGGCAAGTTTCACACTGTACGGTTCAAAAGTGGAAACTGCTGAAGAGTGCCAAGTTTTCTCTATTTCTCAGAGGAAAGTCAGCTTCCTATGCTCCAACTCCAGCTTTCTCTAAAGACCTGACTTATTGGGGGGAGGGAGTGAGAGGGGAGGAGTGTGAACATGGAATGATCCAATCAGGTAAGCTTCAAACCCCAACATGTTGTCAAAGCTCTTACCTAGCTTGCTCAACTGTTACAACATTTTACTCTGCACATATAAGAGCTAAATCAGGACAATTCTCTGATCAATTTGAAGAACTTACTGGAATGTGAGCCTATGCTTACATGGAATTTGTGATTGTCCATACCTTTTCCCATTAAGAGTATGTACTTGCCCACTGACACCTTGTTAAATTAGAAAAAAAAAAATTCTTGGTTTCCTAAATAAGTCTCAGTGACTGGAGCTGCTCAAGGCTGAATTGGTTGGTTCAGATTCTTGGGAAGATGGACTTTATTGGAGGGAGCTACCACTTTTACTAGCTAATAAATGTGAGCCCAAAAGTCTACACATTGCCCTTTTTTTTCTTTTCCATTCTATCTTTTTTCCAGAGAGCTGACATGAACACCATAGGAGCCAAAGCACATTCTCACTCTTGTCTGTGCAGCCAACAGTAGTGATCCTGGTTGCTTTTTGCTGTCCTTTTTGCCTCTCTGAGCACAGATCAGAGATCCAAAACTTTGTTGTCCCAAGATAAGCAGCAGCCAAAGAAAATATAGAGTATACTGAGAAGCACATAGGAATTATACATGCTTGCCACATGACCCTAGAAAAGAAATCATGGACAACATCCTTCCTGAACCCTTGCCCCCTGTTCAAAGGTGGGAGGGAGTCATTTATAGGCAGCACGATGCCAGAATTTGGCCTTCTAACCATAGCAGAGAAATTTTGGGGGTACATTAACCTTGGAGGTAGCCTCACAAGTACAAGTTCAAGCATTTAGAGATCCAGCTTTCTATGCAAAGAAGGGTAACTTCGTGAGTAACTTCCACTTTAGTCACTAAAAGTATCCTCCATATGCCCCCATCCCCCAGCTAGAACATCAAGGTATGAAAGCTATTGCTCTCCAATATTATAGTGAATTATTCTGACAGTACAGGAACAATGGGGAAAGGGGTTGTCTATCCAACAGTCTAAAGAGGGTTTCACTTCTGAGAGGGAGTTCAAAGTACAAGGCAGCATTACAAGTCTAGGGGGCATGGATGGGTACAACACTCTAAGAGAGAGAAGTTCACCCAAATGTCAGGATATCCTATTGGCAATATGAAGTTCTTTTCTGGAGGAATCCAAACAAAGTACAGTAATGCTGAGTCTGAAGAACAAATGGGAGGGGAATTTTATTTATGGTTTATGGGCTATGAAAGACCCTTTCTGTGCATTTTACGTTGCTATTCAGGCTAGCTAATAATATAGGTTCCTGTGAGTCCTTTGCATTTTGAGCATTTTCTGTGAGGTCAAATAAGAACTGTCCTGTACTCAGTGTTATGTGTTATTGGAGTTAGAGATTTGTTACCTACATTTTTTGAAATCTAAAACAAACCAAACTCGGTGATTTTCCCAACATGCCGTCTGGATGCAGATTGTTGTGAGAGCAAAAGCCTAATCCCACACCTCTTAGCCCATGCAACTTAGACTAGTATTTCCTTGAAAGCTATTGGAGGAGTCCTTGAGATTTGATTGGCTCAAGGGACTAAGGTTCAGGCCACTGACACATATTTCTGCTCATCTAAGTACAAAAAGACCAAAGCAGAACATGAGGGTTCAGCCCCTCTCTGAGGCTTAAAAAGCAGACCAGCCCCATGAACAAACCTGAAAAGTTGTGTTCTGCTGAATCAATGCTTTCTGTTAAGTAAATATCCCTTACCTGCTTAGTATATCTTTCCTCTGCTATAGATAAGCAAACCTCCTCTGGTTAACAATTAGATGGATTAAAAGTTTTCATTTCATTTCAATTTTGAACCTATCTGAATACAGTCCAGCAGGAGCATAATAAGCTAGAGTCATATTTTAGGTCAGCCCCCAAGACCAAATGCAGTCCTTGTGAGCCCAGAGCATGGAGGGCACTTGGCTGGGAGGTATACCTTGAATCAATAAAAACAACACGCAATGAAATATTTATTGCATGGCAATGTGCTCACAGATGCTCTGAGGTAGCCACTAGACAGGGTTCTCCAAACTAAGGAGTTCTAGGGAAAACACAGATAAAACGGATGGGTTTTAAATGTCAAATTAATGAATTTGTACTTTATTCTAGAACGTGAATGCTTAACCTTTTCTGTGTCAGAGCACCCTTTTACAAACTGGAGAAGCCTTCTCAGAATAATGCATTTAAATGCATAAAATAAAATACATAAAATGTCCAAAATACACAAAATTACAAAGGGAAATAACTATAGTGAAATACAATTATCAAAATATCTTTAAAAGCAAGTTCAAAAAGTTTAAAAGCAGAACATAGAGTACATTGTACATAGTAACAGCAATATTGTTTTAAGAACAACTTTAAGTGACTAAATAATTTTGACTATTATAAATACTCAAATTAACTACAAAGGATCTATGAAAGAAAATGCTGTCCACATCCGGAGAAAGAACAGAATGATTTTACATATATATATGTATATAGGTATGTATACATGTGTGTATATATGTATATGTGTGTATATATGTATTGTGTGTGCATATATTATATGTATGTATGTGTGTATGTATGTTATATATACACATATATGACATATATACACATTTGAGTCTAATGGTAGCCATCTCTAGGACTGGGGAGGGAGGGAAGAAAAAAAGGGGAAAAGTTACATGATAATTTTATTATATATTTAAAAGGAATAACAAATTGTACATAATAGATTTACAATTTCATGTGCAATCATCCCTTCCTATTCTACTATGTTATGGAAATACTCATTTTGTTTCTTAAGTTCAAAACAAAATAAATATTTTTAAAATAATTTTTTTAAAAACAAGTTCACAGATGCCAGGTTAAGAACCCCTGCCTAGAGACAAGAAACCATTGCAACTTTTTGAATAAAAGTGTGACTTGATCTTTAGGAAAATTATTTTGGTAGCTGTGTCGATGACAGATAAAAGAAAGAGACTAGAAACAGGAAGACCAAAGAGAAGGTTCTTGTCCAGGTGAGCGGTAATGAACTAAGGTGGTAGCCAGGTGATTGGCTAGAAGAAAAGGGATATAAGCTATGCCACACAGATTGAATCTGTGCCTGATTGGATAGGAGTGTGGAGGGAGAGGGAAGAATAGACGATGCCTCCTAGGTTGTGAACTTGGATGCCTGGAAATAGCAGTTAATGAGTTAAAATTAGAGAGCTTAGAAGAGATGTGCAGCTACATATATAGATTTAGCAGTTACGTGGAGCTAGAGGAACCTTGAACCTCTGCTGTGATCACCAAGAGAAATGATGCAGTTGCAACAATGAAGAGAGCCCAGGACAGATATCAGAGGTAGTAAGGTGAACAATACATGGATGATGGTTCAACAAAAGAAGCTGAAAAAGAGGTGCCATCCAGGTTAACCTAGAGAAAGCTGTCATGAAAACCCAAGGAAGAGAGAATATTTAGAAGCAATCTGTGGTTGACAGTGTCACGTGGTTTAAAGAGGTCAAGGACAAGAATGCTGAGAAAAGGCCATTCAAAGAAATTTAAATCCTGCATTTGGGTATTAATTAGTCTATTCAAACCTGAATCCAAATCAACTGGACCTTTAAAATGATTATAACAATATGCCTAGTTTCCTCAAACCCAAATTCATTCATCTAATACTAATATGGAAAGTAGAACAACCCCCACAAGAGCAAAATTTAAGACTATTTTTACAAAATAAAATTCTAAGGATCATTTTTAACTAACAGTGACACTTTTCCAAATCATATGAGTCCAAAGTGGATCAGCTAGCTCTTGTCTGGCCCTGATCCATACTCTAATGTTTGCTCTGGTCAATGTTTTTAATCCAATGAAAGAAACACCTTTCCTTTCCTCTCCTTTCTATTCCTCTCCTCTTCTCTCCTCTCCTCTCCTTTCTTCTCTTTTGCTTTCCTTTCTCTACTCTGCAAGCAGATCTACCTTGCCCTAAAACCAGCAGATCTCACTTGGTAATTTCCCTTTGCTCAATCCCGATACTTCAGGCAATGACACTTCTATGGTTGTTTCTCTTTTCTAGTAGTATATTCAATAAAATGTTTCACTACCTATAATCGGTGTTCTGATTAGGCTGAAGTAATATATCTAGCTAAATCCTCTCATCAATATGCTGGATGACACACACAGCAAGAAGCCTCTTGTGGGTTAGCTTGGCAGGTGGCAAAATTTGCCCCATCCCTACAGAAATGTTTCTCTCCTTTATATCTGGCAGAGGCAAGGGGGTGGGCAGGAAAACTCAGAAAGGAGACACAATACCCTGCAGATGCATGAGTGGAAGATTAGCTTGAATATTACATATTATCATTGCACCATACCATTTTTGACAAATGGGTCTATATTTATTAGCAATCTACAGCACTACTTTTCACTCCCACAAAATATAACATTGCTACTTATCACCCGAGTCTCTTGTACTTTGTGTAAGCTTCCAGCTCTACTTTAATTATTCACACAAGACAAAAAATAAGTACTTTTTATCTTTTTCCATTCTGCAGCATAATTGGAAAATTCCCACAGGCAAAATAGACATGACCTTAAGCCAGAGAGCAGTGAGGAACATTGGCATCTAACCAATCAATCAAGAAGAATTAAGTGCCTAGTTTGTGACAGTCACTGTGCTAGGCATTGAGGATATAAAGACAAAAGCAAAATAGTCCCTACCCTCAAATATTCTATTAGGGGATGTGACATGTCCACAGATGGAACAGTTAGGTTGTGCAATGGATAGAGCTCTAAAGTCAGGAAGAACTCAGTATAAATCCAGTCTCAGAAAAATTCAAATCCCAGCTATGTGACCCTGGGCAACTCACTTAATCTCTGTCTCAGTTTCCTCATCTTTAAGATGGGCATAATCATAGTATCTTTCTCCCAAAGTTGTTGTAAATATAAGGGGAAAAATGTGTAAAGTGATTTGCAAACATTATAAGTACTGGCTTTTTATTCTTTTTAGAGATCAGTAAATATAGGATGTACACAAGACAAACACACAAGGATTTGA
>CM053622.1:228360351-228383142 GCA_028646595.1 Phalanger gymnotis | reverse complement strand
AAAGCCATGATCAAAAAAAGATCCTAGATATCATCTTTCAAGAAATTATCAGGGAGAACTGTCTTGATATTCTAGAGCCAGAGGGTAAAATAGAAATTGAAAGAATCCACCTTGCCTCCTGAAAAAGATCTCAAAAAGAAAACTCCAAGGAATATTGTTGCCAAATTCCAGAGCTCTCAGATCAAGGAGAAAATACTGCAAGCAACCAGAAAGAAACAATTTGAGTATTGTGTATTGAGTAACTCAGGATAACATGAGATCTAGCAGCTTCCACATTAAGGGATCAAAGGGCTTGGAATATGATATTCTGGAGGTCAGTGGGGCTAGGATTAAAACCAAGAATCACCTACCCAGCAAAACTGAGTATCATGCTCCAAGGCAAAATATGGATTTTCAATAAAATAGAGGACTTTCTCTGTGAAAAGACCAGAGCTGAATAGAACATTTGACTTTCAAACATAAGAATCAAGAGAAGCATGAAAAGATAAACAACAAAGAGAAATCATATGGGACTTACTAAAGCTGAACTGTTTTGTTTACATTCCTACATGTAAAGATTATGTGTATAATTCATGAGACCTCAGTATTAGGGTAGCTGAGGGAAATATATATATACACATATAGACAGAGGGCACAGGGTGAGTTGAATATGAAGGGATGATATCTAAAAAGATAAAATTAATTTAAGGTATTAGAGAAGAATATATTGAGAGAGGGAGAAAGGTAGAGATATAATGGGGTAAATTATCTTGCATAAAAGTGGCAAGAAAAAGCATTTTGTTGGAAGGAAGAGGGGGCAGTGAGAGGGAATGAGTGAATCATGCTTTCATCGGAATTGACCTGAGGAGGGAATAACATACACACTCAACTGGGTATCTTACCCCACAGGAAAGTAGGAGGAAGGAGATAAAAAGGGAGACCACGGAAGGGAGCACAGCTAAGGGGAGGAAGTGATCAAAAGCAAAAACTTTTGAAAAGGGACAGGGTCAAGGGAGAAAACTCAATAAAGGGGGATAGGATAGGAAGGAACAAAATATAGTTAGTCTTTCACAACATGAGTATTGTGGAAGGGTTTTGCATAATGATACACATGTGGGCTATGTTGAATTGCTTGCCTTCTTAGGGAGGGTGGGTGGGGAAGGAAGAGGGGAGAGAATTTGGAACTCAAAGTTTTAAAAGCAGCTGTTCAAAAAAAAAAGGTTTTTGCATGCAACTAGGAATAAGATACACAGGTAATGGGGCATAGAACTCTATCTTGCCCTACAAGAAAGTAAGGGAAATGGGGATGGGGGGGAGTGGGGTGACAGAAGGGAGGGCTGACTGAGGAACAGGGCAATCATAATATATGCCATCTTGGAGTAGGGGGGAAGTTAGAAATGGGGAGAAAATTTGTAATTCAAACTCTTGTGGAAATCAATGCTGAAAAGCAAAAATATTAAATAAATAATAATTAAAATTTAAAAAAGAAGAAGTCAAGCTCACTGGCCCAGAGACTGTGAGCTTTACCCATTTCCCTTTTCTTATAACAATTCTAGCATTCTTTACAATCTTTCAAAGATCACTGACTGACAGTGGCTCAGAAAACATATCCACCTATTCTTTCAGAACCCCAGGATTTAGTTTGTCTTGACCTGGAAATCTAAACTTTTAAGTATAGTTGTGTACTCTTTTATTATCTCCCTACATGTCTCAGATTTTAATTCTTTTTTTCTATTACAAATTTATTTTCAATTCATAGGACAAAACAAGCATTTCCATAATACAGTACAATAAAAATGATGATTGCCCATGAAACTGTAAATCTACCACATACAACTTGCTATTCCACAAAGATATCATATAAATTTCTTTTTTTCCTTTTTTCTTCCCTCTCCCTCCCACTCTATAGATGGCTACCACTAGCTACATATACACAAGCACACAAACACACACACACACACACACATATATACATATATATGGGGGTGTACACACACATATATACACATATATGTAAAATTATTCCTTTCATACTTCTATTTATCACATCTTTCTCTGGGTGCAGATAACATCTTTCTTCATATGTCCTTTATTTTTAATTTGTTCATTTATAATAGTAAAAATGACTTAGTAGCTCCACGCTGTTCTTAAAATAATATTGCTGTTACTGTAGACAATGATGTCTTGGTTCTGCTCACTTTGCCATTCATCATTTTGTGCAAGTCTCTCCATGCCTTTCTATGGTCAATGAGCTCATCATTTCTTATAACAAAGCAATATTCCATCACAACCATACATCACAACTTATTCAGCCATTCCCCAATTGATAGGAATCTCTGCAATTTCCCATTCTTTGCCACCACAAACAGACCTGCTATAAACATCCAGTTTACATTCAAAGTTATAATTACTATTTGTGAATTTCCCTCCATCTTATTTTTACTCACTATTTTCTTTCTCAGCCTCTCTTTTTACCCTATCCCCATTAGCTTATCTTCTCCTCCCACTCTCCCAATTACCCCCACTTCACCAACCTCTCCAAAAATCCTAGCCCTTCCCCCACCCCCAGTCTCAATCTACACACACCTCCAAAAATACCCCATCCTCTCCCTCCATCCCTCCAAATCCCAATCCACATACCCCTAAAAGTCCCTCCCCAACCATATCCCCCAGTTTTCTCACCTCATGTTCAAAAGACTTCTACGCCCTTCCAGATGTACACATTGTTTCCTCTTCAACCCAGATGAGAGTAAAGTTCCAATATTAACAACCCTCCACCCCCACCTGCTTCCTCTGTATTAGTCCTTCCTTTCACACCCCATTTTTATAATATAATTGTTCTCTTTTACCTTTTTCCTACCCAATTTTGTTTTTTAGAATCACCCCATCATACACAATTCAGCTCCAACCTTTCAAACTGCCTTAGTAATGATGACAGTTTTAGGAATATTGATAACATTTTCATAGAAATGATAAGTAAACAGTTTGAACTTAATGAGCACTTCATAATTAGTCTTTAATGTTTTCCTTACATTTCTTCTAGATCTTTTATATTGAATTTTCTATTGAGTTTTGGTCTGTTCATAACAAATACTTGAAAGTCTTTCAGTTCATCAAATGTCCTTTTTTTAAAATTTAGAATTATACTCAACTTTGCTGGGTAAGTTATTCCTAAATGCAACCTCAGCTCTTTTGCTCTTTGAAATATAATGTTCCAAGACCTAATGTCTTTTTAGAGTAGAAGCTGCTTGTGAAATCCTAACTGTATCTCCTCAATATTTAAATTGTTTTTATTTTCTTATTGCTTGCAACATTTTCTCCTTAACCTGGGAGTTTTGAAACTTGAATATGGCACCCCTCTTAGTTTTCCTCCTGAGATTTCTTTCAGGTGATAAATGCTGGGTTTTTCTATTTCTACTTTACCCCCCTTGTTCTAGAACTTCAGGACAATTTTCCTTAATAATTTCTTGTAATATTTTATCCAGATTCTTTTTTCATCATAATTTTCAGATAACCTGACAATTCTAATATTGTCTCTACTCAATTTGTTCTCCAGATCAGTTGTTTTTCTAATGAGATGTTTCAGATTCTTTTCTATTTTTTATAGTTTTATAATTTCTTGGTGCCTTATAATGTCATTCAATTCCTCTTGCCAATTCTAGTTTTCAAGAAGTTATTTTCTTCTTTAAGATTTTGGACCTCTTTTTCCAATTGGTTAACTTTCTTTTCATAATTTTCTTGGATTGCTTTTATTTTTTTTCTAATTTTTCTTTGATCTCTCTTATTTGATTTTTAAAATGTTTGTTTTCGGTTTTTTGCCCCATTATCTTCCTCTGAATATGAACCCAGATCTTCTTTTAAACCAAAATAGCTAGTTGGGTTCTTTTTTCCTTGGCTTACTCATTTTTATCTTTATTTTGCCTTATTTTATTTTTAGCAGCTTACTATTATAATCAGGTTTTAATCCCAAGTTGTGGGTAATGTTGCTCTAGGCCTCAGATCTGTTATTTTCTGAATTCTGTGCAGGAATTCAACCTCAGGGATATCTCTCCTCCCCTAAGCCACATTTAGGGCCCCTAGCCACACTGCCCTGAAAATGTTCTTCTTCTCTACAGTATCACACTCACTGGGCATGTGCTCACTCCTCCTCGTCTACAGTCACAGCCCAGGATCAGGTCTGGTCAGCATTGCCAGTCCTGGCTTCCAGAAATAGCAGGAGTTCCTTCAATCTTCCCTCACTCAGCCATCTGCTCTTCCTTAGATGAAAGCTTGTGGGGTATAAATTTGCGAGGTGAAAGTTCCTGAATCTGTGAGGTGAAAGTTTGTGAGGCCATGAGTGAGGTGAAAGTTGAGGTGAAACTTCTTGAGGCTAGTCTGCTTTTGTCAGAGCTGCCCCAGGGCCTGCTGTTTGTTAATTCAGTGCAGTAGGCCTGGAGGTGTCTACTTTTCACTCAGGCCAAACCTCATCCCCTGGAGGTCCTCCTGTCTTTTCTGAGGTCCTCTCAAGTTATCTTAGTAGGATAAGTGCTTTATCCTTTTATTTTTGTGGTTCTACATTCATTTTGTGGTGATTTTCTGTCTGTTTGTGGAGGAAATCTGGAGAGCCTGGAAATTTCCAACCTACTCCACCAACTTCCCAGAATCTACCCAGGATTTGATTCTTAATTATTTCTCTTCAGTCCTTGTCAGCCCATTTTCCTTAGCACAGAAAAGAGAAGCAACACAAGAGATGAACATCTCCACCTTCTCTCTGTCATTTGCTGCCCTGAACACAGAACTTGGGTTCAAATCATGGCACTCCTATTCCCTGCCAGTGTGACTTTGGGAAAGTCACCTTCAACCTTCTTGGGGCCTTGGCTTCATCATCTGCGAAAGAGGTTAAAAGATTTCTGAGGTCTCTCCAGTTCTTAATTCTAACATGAAAATTCAATGGTAAATCAGGTCAAGACGACACATCTAGCTTGCAATACTCCTCAGTATAGCCCCAAACTGATTAACATGTAACTGGGAAGTATTTAACCAAATTAATAAAAAAAATACAATAAAATAGATATCACATTTTAAAACCAAGTCACTATGCAACCTACAGGGATCCTTATGTACAGATTAGTGGCCCTGTTCCTATTTGAGTATGACACCAATGCTCTATACAACCAAACTAATAAGATATATCAATAAACTTCATTCAGCTGAACAATCAAGTCACAAAGTATTTCCTTCAATTGTCTCCTCCCCCCACATTTACCCTTCTAAGCTCTGAAGATTCAGATGAATATTACCTAGTAAGTATCAAATAAAATAAGTGATAAGATTGTGTAGTTATCTCAAAGAATGGTGTTTCACTAATGACATAATAGCTAAAGAATGACAAAGAAGCTTCTTGTTTCCTTCTATTCACATCTTCCTTTATGATTTTTGACCCATGTGATATTGAACCAAAATCAGCATAAATAGTTTACTTCCTTTAACCAAACTCAAAACAAATGGTACTAACTTAAGCTTAACTTTCTTTCACAAAAGAACTCATTTTAATTTGAACATTCCTCTTAGCCAACTCACTGACATTATTGAATGTGAGAAACCAAGAACATGAAAACTTGAGGACTGGAGAAAAAGCCATTTGGCTTCAGGAGCTCAATTTTTTTCACAGCACAATCATGGAGCATAGTTAAAGTACCCAAAATTAACACCTGAGTTGCTTAATATCAACTTTTTTTCAGAAAAATCTTCCATTTGATTATCTCTATAGTATCTATTAAGAAGCTTTCTTCTAATACATTCTTCCAGAAGTCTTGTTTTGTGGATAAATTTTATGATGAGGAAAAGGAAACAATGCATGTGTGACACACACATATCCACATACGACTTAGGAGCCCAGGTATATTAAAAGGTATATACACATATACATACACACACATATACATATATGTACTAGGCACAGTGTATACATATATATGTATGTACATATATATGTACAGGTATAGGCTTATTAATGTATATATATACATTTTTAGAAATAATTGTACCATAACATATTCAAATGAACATTATTTACTTCAAAGCAGTCACATTGATACTGGCTAAGAAATAGAATGGTGGATCAGTGAAATAGGTTAGGCACAATACACAGTAGTAAATGACTACAGTAATCTACTGTTTTATAAACCCAAAGACCGGAATTCCTGGGATAAGGATTCACTATTTGACAAAAACTGCCAGAAAAACTGGAAAACAGTATGGCAGAAACTAGGCACAGACCAACATCTCACCCCCTATCCCAAGACAAGATCGAAATGGGAACATGATTTAGCCATAAGTGGTAGGAGAGCAAGGAATAGCTTACTTGTCAGATCTAATGGAGAAGGGAAGAATTTATAGCTAAACAAGAGATAGAGAAATTATGAAATGCAAAATGGATAATTTTGATTACATTAAATTAAATTGGTTTTGCACAAACAAAACCAATACAACCAAGACTAGAAGGAAAGCAGAAAGCTGGAAAACAATTTTTCCAGGAAGTGTTTCTGATAAAGGGGTCCTTTCTCAAATATATAGAGAACTGAGTCAAATTTATAAGAATACAAGTCATTCCCCAATTGATTAATGGTCAAAGGATATGAATAGACAGTTTTCAGATGAAGAAATTAAAGCTATCTATAGTCATGTGAAAAAAAATGTTCTAAATCACTATTGATTAAAGAAATGTAAATTAAAACAATTCTGAGGTACCACCTCATACCTATCAGATTGGCTAATATGACAGAAAAGGGAAATGATAAATATTGGAGATGTGGGAAAATTGGAACACTAATGCATTGTTGATGGAGTGGTGAACTCATCTAACCATTCTGGAGAACAATTTGTAACTATATCCAAAGAGCTGTGTATACCCTTTGATCCAGCAATATCACTGCTAGGTCTGTATCCCAAAGAGATCATAAAAAAGGGGAAAGGACCCACATGTACAAAAATATTTATAGCAACCCTTTTTGTGGTGGCAAAGTATTAGAAATTGTGGGGAATGATTGAACAAGTTGTAGTGTATGAACATAATGGAATATTATTGTGCTATAAGAAATGATGAGCAAGTAGATTTCAGAAAAACCTGGAAAGACTTACATGAACTGATACTGAGTGAAGTGAGCAGAACCAGGAGAACATTGTACACAGTAACAGCAACATTGTGTGATGATTAGCTATGATAGACTTACCTCTTCTCAGCAATACAATGATCCAAGACAATTCCAAAAGATTCATGGTAGAAAACGTTAACAACAACATGAATTATGAATTATGGAGTCTGAATGCAGATTGAAGCATACTATTTTCCCTTCAGTTTTTTGTTTTTTCTTTCTCATAGTTTTTGCTTTTTGTTCTGATTCTTCTTTCACAATGTGACTAATGTGGAAATATGATTGTACATGATTTTACATGTATAACCTATATGAGATTGCTTGCTGTCTTAGGAAGGAAGAGGGAAGGGAGGGAATGAGAAAAATTCAGAACTCAAAATTTTATAAAAATGAATGTTGAAAACTATCTTTACATGTAATTAGGGGAAATAAAATACTATTAAGGAGTTTTTTTTTTAAGTAGTCACATTGGAAGGTCAAATGTTTTAGTATTACTGCAATTACTGAAAACATTCTAAGATTCTTCTCTAAATATCCACAATAATGCTAAATGTTAATGTTTTGAAAGAGGATTAGATTTTTGGAAACAGCCAAAAGTCATTTAATGCCAAGTTGAGGGTAATAAAGCTAGGTAAAATCCTTTGGGGTTCAAAATCAAGGTATGACCATGAATCAATGATACTGCTGCATTTGGGAGGCTGGTCAACTGGTTCTGAAGACCATTCCAAAGAGGAGCTCCGGAAATGTTTTGATCAATGGCTAGATCTCTTAATTGTGAGTATAGTGTCTCAAGGACATTGCACTCCTATACACACTCATTTGGATTTGTCAGTCAATAATAAATCAACAACCATTGATAAAGCATCTATATGCCAGGCTCCAAACTAGGCACTGGAGATAAAAGGGCCATGGATGAAATAATCCCTACTCTCAAGGAGCTTACATTCTCTTTTATGCCTTCTGACATATCTATTTGAAAGCCAGGCTTATTATATCATTGTCACACTTCTTATATAATGTAAAGAATATCACGTTCCTTGAGAACTCCAATGTTAAATTATCTGGTATGGTCAAAAAAGAAAAAACCCAGGATGGGGGGACTAGATAAATGGTTTCAACTATATAAGGAGCCTCAACTTAGGAGGTAACCCTTCTCCATTATTCTGTGAGCTCCTTGAGAGCAGGGACTGTCTTTTGCCTCCTTTGTATCCCCAGCACTTAGCACAGTACCTGAAACATAGTAGATGCTTAAAAATGTTTATTGATTGTCAATGTAGATCAGCACAAGCTCTGCAATCTTTAGTCTTGGGAAACTACCTACGGGCAAAATCATAATACAACTTTTTTGATTCATGATCTGTCTAATTTTCTCAGCTTAGCACTGTAATTAATCTCTTCCCCATCTAAAAGCAGTAGATATAAAGGGAAGCATAGTGTTCCAAAAAAGTCTTGGCTTCCAACTGAGTTCATGTTTCTGAGCCCAAGCTCTTCCTCTGTCCAATGAATGTGAGAATAATTACATCATTTTTACATCTCTGAACCTTAGTTTCCTGAAGCCAGAGGCGAGACACTATCTACAGAGGGTTCTTCGAAAATGATTTATAAACTGTAAAATGTGTTCTAGTATTCCAATCTGTAGGTTGTGATTGTAACTTACCTCTATATACTGCTTGACAATTAAAAAGTTCATTTCAAATGTGATTTCATTCAATCCTCACCCTGTTAGAGATTGTTGTCCTACTTTTACAGATGAGAAATCTAAAACTTTGAGAGGTTAAAGCATTTGTCTGAGATCACACAGATAATGAGTAGAAGCACTAAGGCTGTAACTGAGGTATCCTGACTTGGCTTAGTACTCTTTCATTTATACCAATGAAGGAGAAATAACATATAATAAATGACATAAGGCCACAGTAAGGCAGATGGTCTCATCCACTGCCATAAAAATTGTGTACTGTCCTTGGATGGGAGACACCTGCAATTTTATCTAAATGGTTACTTCAACCTTCCTTTCTTAGATCATATGAACTTCTTTAACAATTATAAAAGTATTTCTTTCCTGCTCTTGAACAGGGAGTATTTTCTCATTGTAACAACAAATCCCACCAGCTGTGTGGCATAGTCTCTAATAAAACCCACTGTTTCCATTGGTTAATTGTCCATTTTTCTATTCCCCTGTCCTATGAAATGTTTTATTCATCTAATGTAAATTGACTCAGAGTGCTGCTGATTGGCTGTGCTCCATATGGTCCTAAAAGAGTATAAAAAACAAATCTGCTCCCTAGGAACTGGAAGCTGCTATCAGCAAACAGTCTTCCTTAGTCTACTAATACATCCTTTTCTTTGCAACTTGGATCCTCATGTTATTTGATCATCAATCATCAGATCTAGCAGGTGGATGATATTTTCCCTCAACATTCCAGGACCCCAGGTTAAGAAATTCCCCAGGACCAGATTGCTCAAAGTTAGTAATGTATAACCACTATGTTTTAAATATTTAGTTAATTTGACCTTTGATCCTATTGTGATTTTTTTAATATCTAAAGGAACTTTCAGACTGCTTTACTACCAGCTGTTTCTCTAAATAACCAAATATCTAATCAGTTCTCTGCGTTTTTGAAAGGTAAAATTTCCTTCTATATATAATCATCCCTAAGAATTGGAACCTATCACATGGTTAATCATATGTATGTTATATACATATGTCACACATATATTTCATAATATATAATTTATACAACCCTTTCTCTCTTTTTAGCCCCCCTACACACACTCTGAAACAATCGTATATTTCAATAGCATGTGCTTTATATGGGCCTCTCTGTGTATACATCCTTAAACTTGGCTGAAAATTATCTACTTAACATTGTTAATTCATTGTCACTTTTATGAAGGTAATAATACCTAACAAAATCCAGCCTTGAAAAACCACTCTCATCTAAGTTTGAGCTAAGTGCTTTTAGAAATATTACCTCATTTGACCCTCGCAACAACCCTGTGAGGTCAGCACTGTTGTTATACTCATCTTACATTTGAGGAAACTGAGGAAGATAGAGGTTAAGTGACTTGCCCATAGTCACACAGCTAGTAAGTGTCTGGATTTGAACTCAAGTCTTTCTGACTTCAGGCTCATTGTTCTATTCACTGTGCCACAAGCTGCTTCTAATGGAAGGGTACTTTTAAGGCAAAAAGTCACAGTATTTTTGCACTGCCTTATCTCTACTATAGAAATAGCAGCAACTTTCTAGCTCCTACATTTTAGAAAGGGGAAGTGGGGAGAACGGATGCAAATAAGGGAGCTTTCAGTGTATTTATGCCATGATCTAAACCCACGGAACATGGAAGACAATTGCAACATTCTTTCCCCAAAAAAAACTTTTTTAACTCAAGGGTCTGAGGAAAACTCCAACTGATTACTCATTTGGGACATGGAGTAACTTCCAAAAGTTCCTGAATTTCAGAGGTAGAAAATATCCCTGACTCTTTCTGAACATGAGCAGTATTATTTTTTTTTACTAGATACATAGGCACAAATGAGTTTAGATCTCCTGTTAGGTCTGATAGAGTCAAGCAGCTAATCCCAGAATAAAACTAGAAATCTGAGGAACCTATGAGAAAAGAATTAGGAAATGCCTTGCTGCACCATTAAATCATTAGTTTCCACAACTTTGGCCTCTATTCAGAGAAAAAATGGTAGGGGACATTAATCTCCATTCTTCAGTAAACTTTATTTCCGTTGGAAGACTGAGTGGTGATTATCATAATGGGCACAAAAATAGATGTTTCTATACTCTCCCCCCCACCCCACCCCGTCTCCTTGCCTCCCTTCCTCCCTTTTTTCTTCTCTCCTCCCCCACTTTACAGAAAAGTAAATAACCCAGTGGATAGAACATTAGGCTTAAAGTAAGGAAAACTTGAGTTCAGATCATCCTGCAAACATTTAGTAGTTGTGGTAGCCTAGGCAAGTTATTTAATATCTCTCAGCCTCAGTTTCCCTATATATAAAAAAGAAGATAGGTTTGGACTTGATGGCTGCTAGGGTCTGTTCCAACTCTAAAACATGATCCTATGGTTTCTAGAGAGCTTTCCAAAGTGGGTGGGGCGAGGAAAGGAAACAGTCATGTATTAATTGCCTACTATGTGTCAGGCACTGCTCCAATGATGAGGATACAAAGAAAGGCCCCAAAAAAATCCTTGCCCAAAAGGAGCTCACAATCAAAGAGGGAAGGGAGAGAGATGACATGTAAACAATTATGTACAAACTATATATAAGATAAATCTCTCTGGCCCTCACTTTCCTAACCTGTAAAAATGAAAAGGTTGGACTAGATGAATTCTAAAGTCCCTTCCAGTTCTAATAGTCTGTGACTCTATCATTCTATAAGTACATGGGCCCCACATTCCCTTCCAGCTCAAAACTTCTATGATTTCAAGCTTCTCTGATTCCTTTTGGTCTCTAGTGAGCAGTTTAGGACATTATTGTTTAGTGTACACTGTTACTAAGAAATAACCTAGTAAATAAGATCATCCCCCTCATTTTCACACCCCAGTTATTATTACTCCCCGACCATGAATAAGTTAAGTGCTCAGATAAAGATATGTATCCTGTAACAATGTATTCTTTCTATACCACTTCTTGGCAAAAACAACTGGGGAGAAATGTGGTTTAAAGAAACCATTCGTTTCCACTTTCAAGGTTGCACAGGCCGAGAAAGTATAGTAACTAGGGACAATATGATAAATTTCCATCTGTAAAGAGCATAAGAAGGCCCATTGGAATCGTGCCTTTTCTTGCATGAAATACAGAAGGCTAAGCAGGCTCCTCAAAGATTATATCTACGCTTTTCCCTAGTTCTGTGATGCCAGGGAGGAGCTCTGCCTTTAGTTGAATCCTGGTAGAAAATAAGGTGGTGGAAGGAGTTATTATTTGACCTGTATTCTTCCGCTCAGACTCTCCAGGGGCGCACCCTCAGTCTCTGACCGGCATCCTCTCTCTCCTTGGCTAGCGAGACCCGGCCACCTGATTCTCCGGAACCTGCGCAGGAGCGCGCTGCCCTCTAGTGACCAAAATTAGAAGATGCAGAGCTGCAACTAGCCGGCCAAAGAGCTCACATTTTCCCAGCCTAACAGTGGAGCTTCAGATAAAGAGCCTTCATCATTTCCCTGCCTTTCTTACCCTCTTCTTGTCAGTCCTAGATCCTTCCTGCATGATAGTAGTGGCAAAATAGCAGAAATAATGTGACACCAAAGTCTTTCACATGCTTTGTCCCCACTGCTCAAATATTAAAATTTCTTTAACAAGACTTTTCCAGGACTTTGAGGATTTCTTGTTGCTGTTAAAGGAAAATTAAAAATTGAGGGATTTTTCCCTCTCCAAACCTTCCAGGATATAGTTTCTCTTTAGATCATCCCCTCTCCCCACTGAATTAAACCTGTTATATCTGCAAGAGGGTGTGGATGTGAGTCCCCTGACTTTATTACGCTTATCTTGCCCCCCCCAGGGTTATAAGCATTTGTCATGCAATTATTCACAAGCCAGTTCTGCAAAATGATTGAGTACCAACATTCAGACTACCTACTTTAGGGTTTATCAGTGGAGTCTGTTAGCATTTGCTTTCCGCTAAGACAAGCTTTGACTTTGGGTGAAATATCCTGTCCTGTTCAATTAATGGGAGGTGATTCAGGATTGGTATGAGTGTCCTCAATGTTCTTTGAAACTATGACCCTGAGAGAATGCTTTAGGAAGAGAGGAGACAAGTCTGACCTGGCCCTGCTGTTTACACATACCATTTCCAAGAAAACTAAGGAACTCCTCAGGTGAAATTCTTCCCCATTTCATTCCCTTGTGCTATTAATCGAACTTTGAAACCTTCAGATGATTGATGGGAAGATTCTTGAGCCATCCCTTCTGCCACTCACCTCCCTCCCCCAATAAAAATGCTTTGAGAGGAAATTTTCCCAAAGGGCCTAGGGTTAATGTGTAGAAAATACCCAGCAAATTACCATGTGTGAGTAACAAGCCCACCCCAGCCTCCCAATCCTACTGGAAAGAATAGAGAACGAATCCTATCCAATCCCACACTGTCTGGCTCAGCTCCTTCTTAGTGATGATAGTTAATAAGATAGCAAGTGCGTCCGAGGTGGGATTTCGTAGGTCCTGCGTCAGCTGGAGCCTGTACGTGATTGGGGCTCTCTTGACTTTTTCCTTTTTTTTTTTTTTTTTACTAATTATAAAGTGGCTCCGTCTACTTCCCAGCACACTTACTCAGGTGGAGAGCTCCCAATCCTTCACATCCATCCACTTCAGTTACCCACTGAAGACGGTAAGTAAAGCCCTCATAGCTCTACTGATAACTCCTTACTTTCTAACCGAGGGACTGCAGTAAGTTTGCCAGGAGCAGTGATAGGTCGAACTGTAGGCTATTGCTTTTCTCCTGTTGTTCTCCCCTTCTCCCCTCCAATCCCCTCACCCTCCCCCACCTTTTTCCTTCTAGAGATTCTCCTGGGACGCAAATTGCTCTGCTCCACTATAAATACTTGGTGGGCAAACCAAAGCACTTCAGCCAACTCGATCCAAGGAAGCATCTATGTAAGTAAACTTTGCTAAAATATTGGATTTTCCTGGTGGGCACGGGGAACCTATTTGCTGTTCTTTTCCTCTTTTATTTTGTTTTCTTAATTTTCCTCATCTATTTTCCCTTTTGCGACTGAATTTGTATTAAATCTTGGGCTGGTGTGTTCAGTCTGCCTTGGTATTGAGCCTGGCCACTCCATTCCATACTTTAGCGAGCTCTCAGTGTTCCCAGCGCTCTAGGGGGGAAAAATCTGCCCCCAGGAAGGTGAGGTTTCTTAGGACCGCAGGTGGAAGCAAGTACAAAATCCAGTCCATCTTGGTGCTCTCAAGAAAGATCCAACTGTGGTGCTTTCACTCCCTAGTCAGCCAGTGCAAGGCAGGTAAAGACGGAAGCCCTTTCCCTTTGCCCTGAGGCTTGTCCAGATAGACACAGTTCTTAAGAAGAGGTAAATGCTTTTTACTAGTTGGAATTTGCGATTTTCGGGGCTCCTGTGTGTGTATCTTTCAGGAAGTAGGGGATGTTAGTAACCTGAGAACGAATTCGCGGATCAGGGAAGAAAAGCGGTTTTTCCTTAGCGTTAGCAAAGGATGGTTAGACAGTGGCTGAGCTACGCATCCCACTCTCTTTTCAGCCCATGGCGCTGTTCCTGAAGCTCTGCAGTTTGCTACTGGCTCTCAGCCCTGGCCTCTTCCTGACCGTCAGGGCGGAATGCAGCAAGGACTGCACCTCTTGCACCTACCGCCTGGGACAACATGCGGACATCAATCCATTGGTGAGCGCGGACTGGGGTAGGAGGAGAAAGAAGAGGGGAATCCTTGCCATTACATTTTGTTTCTGTTTTACCTAAATACGGCATAAGTAATGCGGCTACCTCTCCGTCACCAAAATCTAAATTCTCCTTGTTACACCTGTAGGAACTGGGGAGTAAATCTGACTCCAGAGCTAAGCTTACTCTGTGTTCCGCGGGAAATCTAGATCAGAATTTTGGCTTTGGGAAAAGGCAAGTGGGAGGCAGGGGAGGGGGAGGGAGAGTAACAAGTAGGAGGTTGGCGGGGACTATTATGTTGTTGTTTTCAATACGTGGTAGATATGGGGTGTGTGTGTGTGTGTGTGTGTGTGTGTGTGTGTGTGTGTGTGTGTGTGTTTTAACAATCGGGTATTTGGATCGGCTGGATTAGTCCACTTTAAAAAAAAAAAAAGGATCCTTAGGCAGTTTTTTTCAGGACCTCGGAGAGCAGCAGACGGACTGCTGTCCCAAGAGCATTGTCCCACAATGCCAACTCCTTGCTCCCTATATATCTCACCACATCATTCCATTAGGCACTAATGTTAGAGCCAGTTCCTTTCAACTAAAGGATGAGTAACGGTATTGTTTTGTGGACAATTTAACTGTAGTAGAAAGAGCACTAGATTTTGAGACAGACAAGGGTTCAGATTTCAG
Organism: Phalanger gymnotis; assembly: GCA_028646595.1. Classification (NCBI taxonomy): domain Eukaryota; kingdom Metazoa; phylum Chordata; class Mammalia; order Diprotodontia; family Phalangeridae; genus Phalanger; species Phalanger gymnotis. The sequence continues at coordinate 228,368,014 of CM053622.1, read as the reverse complement.
TTCTGCCACTTACTGTGTAGCCTTGGCATGTCGTTTCACTCTCTGGGCTTCATTTTCCTCATTTGTAAAATAACACGGTTTGCCTAGATGACTCTTGATCCCTTCTGGATCAAGACTGAATTTCACTGAAAGACTTAACAATATCAGCCTTTGTTGAAAGAAGAAACCGAGGGAAAGGAAGGACAAGAAGTTGGTAGAGTAGAAATGAGAGAATGCAAGAAAGACAATGGAAATTTCACTTTTGCACCTTGTAATAATTACTAGACTATAATTTATCCCACTCTAAAGAAGGTATTGGGGAGTAGCTGGAGAAAGTATTGGAAAACCGTAAGAGAGGCAAGGTGCAGGTAGGTGGAAAGACCAATCCAGAACATGTGGCTCAAAACAAAAATCAGGTTCCCTGGGAAATTTACTTTGAGACATATTCTTCATGGGGTACTTGGGATTTTTTAAAATGTAGTTTTCTAGTCTTCTTCCTAAGGCAGTGGTTAAGTTTTAATTTCTGGGTCCGGGCGTGGGGGAGGGGCGGGGAAGATAGGGACTCCTCAGGCAAACTCTGGTATTTGCAATGATCAAAAAAAACATATTTATTTAACATTCTTAACAATATTTTTCAGAGTAGAGGCAGCTTTTCTTGGGCAAAATAATCTAGTTCTACTTCACCTGTTCTATGCAGATATGGAATTATCTTAAAATGTATACACATTATTGAATATTTATATCTGTGCTGTATTCTCTAAACTAGACTATGTCTTATTTGTCTTCGCATTTCTCCCAGGGTGTAGCTCAATTCTTTGTAGGTTGTTAAATGATAAAAGAATAAGTAAATGAAATTATGTCATGGAGCTTTGTATGATAATGACAAAATAACATTCTTTACTTTATCCTTCCTTCTTCAGTCTCTTTTAATCTTTAAGTTGACTGTGCCTAGAAACTAAGTATAGAATAGACCCATTTGGGAAGTTACAAACAGAGGAAAAGAGGAGTCAAGCACTAATTCTACAGAAATGTACCCTGTGCTTCTGATCATACAGCTCTCCCATCTTTAGTCATACTCTGACATCCAGCTTTCACATTTGTACATTGGGACAATTGGCACATGTTAATACTGAGGCATTGCACGTGTTATCCCCCTCCCCACATTTGTTGGCTAAATGATAATGGGATTTCTAACCTTCTTGCTTAATGAGCTGAAATTAAAATGAAGATTACAATACTCTGTTCATTGTATTTAAAGTGACATGAAAGATTAGCATTGTTTATTCAATTATTTTTCTTCTTTAATCTTTCCCCTCATCCAATTCCCAACATGCTGCCACTCATTCACTTTCTCTTGCAGAAGAACTAAATTATCCTCCAAATCTTACCACCATGTGTTGTTATGATTTTCTCTCCCTTTCTTCTCTAAATCCTTCAGGGACTAATTTGAAAGTAAGCAGCATTTTCCAAAATATTCCTTAGTACTTTAAATGAGCTGATAACATGTTTGCCCAGATGTTGGTTAGAACCCTTTACTATAAGCCCTGTAACACAAATGGGCTCCTCATAAACTAAAAGAGTCTCTTAAGAAGGCATTTTGAATAGCTAACAAAAAATGGGTTTTGAGTCAGAATTAGAATTATCCTAATCTAGTTACTATCAATAGAATTGCATTAGTAGAGAGATAAGCTACCACTTAAAAAAAAAAAAAAGCACTGTGGAAATTTAATTGCCTAACCAATACCATGCATTTGTGAAGAAATCCTTAAGAAAGCTGGTAGAGGTCGCAAAGTACTTAACAAAGAAAGGACATCATCACCCCTACAGTGATGTATTTTATGAGAAAAAGCAGGGATCTAAGGGGACATATTTTTTAAATAATCTAGAAGAAAAAGGACAAGTTGTAACTTCATATTTTTAACAGTAATTAACTTTGATAATCATTTTTAAAATGTATAACCTTTTTCTAACTATATCAGATATTGTATACATATATTTTTTGAGAAAGAAGTTTATAAATGCAACAAAATATTCTGTGTATATTTAAATAATTTTTACTAACTACATCGGTTCCATCCTTCTAACCTGTTTTTTCTCCAAGCAACTTATTTTAATAATTAGAATATAAATCTAAAACTTAGGGCCAGAAGAAGTCTTAGAGGCCAGCCTTCTCTTTTGCAGATGAGGAAACTATGACCCAGAGAGAATTTACTTCCACAAAGTCAAAGCTGAGGTATTAATCCAGGTTCTCTGGCTCTTAATCCCTCCTCAATTCAAATCAATTTAATTCATGGGGCTCAATCTCAAAATCATGTCCTTTGGAAGCAGCATGGTACTGTGTGAAGTTCAAATTATACCCCTGATACTTTACTATGCATGTGACTTCAGGCAAGTCACTTCCTTTTCCTTAGCCTCAGTTTCTTAATTTACAAAATAAGGGGTTAGACTAGACATCCTTTGGGGTCCCTTCTAGTACACACTCAATGATCCTATGCTCTCATAAGGTCCTAATTCAGTAAATTTTAATTGAACCCCAACTCTTGATAGCTGATCAGTAAATGGAAAATGCCCCCACAAAGGTGTGGAAGGCATCCAATTTACAAAAATATATTCACAATAGTAGAAAAGAAAATAGAAATAATTTCTTTATTAAAAATATATACCCTTAACATTGTGACTTGGAACTGTGCCAAAAAACATCACTGAGATGATTTCTTTGAAGTATTTATATATTTTGGGCAGAGTAGATTTTTCTCTTGAGTAGAGGAGAATCTTAATAGTACCATTAGGAGTAATTCATCCTAAGTCTTACATTGGTTAAGATTTAACTACTGTATAATGAATAAAGGGGAAAATGCTATACAGATTCATTTCCTTTTATTGAGTAACATGACATCCATTGAAAAAGGCTTTCAATTTTGCAGTGACTCAGTGTTTATGAGAGGAATGGCCTTCAAGTTTGCATATTTATAATATTTTAATTATGTCAGACCTCAGAGCCAAATTTTCAGGACAAAAATTCAAAAAAAGTAGGCAAGACTAAAATGAAACATTTCTACTTCAATTTAACATAAAGTCACCCTATAGCATTACCAAGCTTAGTTTTGAATTTACAGATATTTTCCACAACTACATTTGAATTCTTATTTTCTGTAATAGAAAAGGTAGAATAAAAAGGAACAGGAATATTGGGAGCTATCTAGAATAAAATTACAAAATATTTAACATCTTCATGCACATATATGTGTATTGCAAACAAGTGTTCTACTTCAAAGAATTAAATGTTTAAGCCAAATGCATTTTATTATAATATTTCAACTTAAGTCTTGATTTCAATCACATTGGTAAAGTTGAGTTGCTTTGGGTCATCAAGACAGTCAATCCAGGTCAATAGAATCACTCCCATGTGGCTGCAAATCATTTTAATTTAAAATTCACACTTTTAAGTATCAATGATACCATAGTAACTATTTGTTTTAATTCCATAACATTTGAACTTGCTAACTGCTTATAAAAAAGACTGGTAGTTCAAGGAACACCTGATACTAAGTCCTACCTCTGACATATGACACTATAATCCTAGTCACTTAACCTCTCAGTGCACTAGACAACTCTCAAAGGCCATACATTGCAAAGAAAATGTCTATCTTCATTGATAACCAGTAGCCTATTTCAATGAAATTATGGGTCTCATTTCAATCATTATCTTTAAATATCCACTCATAGTAATGAATGTTTCTAGTAAGCAAAAGATTACTTTATTATGTGAACATTCTCCAGCAACAAGAACTAATATCAATAAACACAAATATTTCAAGCTAATCTAAGTAACTTTTCTAAGAATTAGAGCTGGTGTGAATAGGAGATGCAGGGAATTGTATCTATTTAGCAAAGCTACAATATCTTACCATTGGATTAATCATTTTTCACAGGCTTGCACACTAGAATGTGAAGGGAAATTGCCATCTGCCAAAGCCTGGGACACCTGTAAGGAGCTTCTGCAACTGACCAAGATAGATCTTTCTCAGGATGGCACCAACAACCAAGGAGAAAGCAAACAAGATGAGAGTCATCTTCTAGCCAAAAAGTATGGGGGCTTCATGAAAAGGTATGGAGGATTCATGAAGAAAATGGATGAGCTTTATCGAGTGGAGCCAGAAGATGAGATGAATGGAGGAGAGGTCCTTGCCAAGCGATACGGAGGCTTCATGAAGAAAGACTCTGATGATGATGCATTGGCCAATTCATCAGACCTGTTGCTGAAAGAGCTGCTGGGAAAAGGAGACAACTCTGAGGCAGGGCATTATCGAGAAGGTAATGAGAATGAGGAAGAAGTGAGCAAGAGGTATGGGGGCTTCATGAGAAGCTACAAGAGAAGTCCAGAACTGGAAGATGAAGCAAAAGAGCTACAGAAAAGATATGGGGGCTTTATGAGAAGAGTTGGAAGGCCTGAATGGTGGCTGGACTACCAGAAAAGGTATGGTGGATTTCTTAAGCGCTTCGCTGATTCCCTGCCTTCAGATGAAGAGGGAGAAAGTTATTCCAAAGAAATTCCAGAAATGGAGAAGAGATATGGAGGATTTATGAGATTTTAACACTTTTTCCCATCAGTCCCCAAATGCCCTGCCCAGCTTTCCTTTGGAAAGACTGCCTCATTGATCATATTTTATTGTAAGGTGTTGCTTGCACTGTACAGTTTTTTACTGTCCTAGTTAACAATCAATCTGTTATTTAAGTTTCTGTGTTCTTTTGAAGGTCTGCAACTTCTGTTCTAGTGCAATTGAAACCACCCTGGTAGTTTTCATGCTAATACTGTTTTTGTTCATTTGTTCTTTACTTTAAACAAAAATATCTATAAATGCTTACTTGTACATAGATAGAATAAATTCTTCATGCCAACTGCATAATGTGCTTGGAAATGTATGTTTTCCACATAATGTTCAACCACCCTGCAGTTTTCATTATCCTACAGTGAAACCGCCCTCCAAAGCAGTAAACAGATCAGCTCTGGGCAACCTCAGACCACTGGTCTACGCTTCTCCAGGGAGCTTAGGGGAGGGAGGGTGTGTGAAAGAAAAAAAGATTTTCCATTTAATTTGCTATAATTAACACCTCTGATTAGTAAAAAAAAAAAATGCAGAAATGAAAATGATACTATTGTTGCTCTCATTTCTGCAAATGAGTTGCATTAAGAGTCCAAAGCACTACCAACTCCAGGTCTGACCTTGCATATCCCAAGAACTTGCACTTTCTACATTTAAAATCAGTTGCTAATATTTTGTTTCTAGTGCATACTGTTAAGACCAGAAGAGACTTTCAAGGTTATTTGGCAATCTTTCTCATTTTACAGATGAATAAATGGGGGCCCAGAAAGGTTAAGTGATTCATCTAAGATTATACAGGTCACTACTGGCAATGCATAACATACATCTCCTGCCCCCAATCCAATGTTGTTTCCCAAACACTACACTGCTCTTCTATCTACCCTGCCTTCAAAAACCCAGGTTCTTTTACATTCATGTTGATATCAATTGGTGCTTAATCAATAAACAAGTAAGTATTCATGAAGTATTGCATATTAAGCTTTGTACTAGGTCCTTTGAGGGATAAAAAAGAGGAGGGGCAGAAGGCATGGCCCTGACTTCTGGCAACATGCTCATAAATGATCTTGCTAAATAAAGCTCCAACACTGAACACATGCCTATGCATTCCTACAAGAATTAACTATTATACACAGATCTGGACAAAGACATGTATGTGCCCCAGGAACATTTGGAAAGTGAATTTCCTGTGTGGCTACTGTTGGGTTTTGAGCCTTTACTCTAACACTTACAATTTGACTTATTACAAAATAAATAGGTGCCCCCAGAAAATGGAATTTCCTATCATTAAAATACATGGATTTTTTTTTTTAAGAGGGATTTTAAGTTTTGTTTTCCCCTAAGGAGTTTGGATGATTCAAATGTTTGATTTTATCTGCTCATCTAGGACTTACCTTCTTGGAGAGTTGCCCACAATGCTGATAATTTATGTGATTTGCCCAAGGTCACACAACCAGTATGTGTCAAAGGCAGGACCTAAATCCAGATTTTTGTAACACAGAGGCCAGCCTTCTATCTACTATTAGACTACCTCCCTGTTTAAAAAAAGTAGTATAGATAATAATGGCTGACATTTCTACGCCACTTTAGGGTCTTCATCTCATTTAGTCTTCACAGAGTTAAAGTGCTGTAGGTGTTATTATCCTTATTTTTATTGATGAGGAAACTGAGGCTCGGTTGGGTTAAGTGACTTGCCCATGCTGACACACCTAGTTAAGTGTTAGAGGTGGGATTTAAAATTTTGATGCAAGAGCCTAATCCAAAGTGCAGCGCTCTTTTAATGGCTGTGTTCTGGACTGCATATACCTCCCATTTCCCACATTTTTGTTGCCCTAGGCAGCGATTTAACTTCTTCCCCATTCACAATTAATACTTTGGAATCACAAAATTTCAGAGCTGGAAGGAGCCTATGGAGCCATTTAGTTTAACCTGTGCCTGAGCAGGAGTCCCCTCCATAGTGTTCTCAATAAGAAATTATTCAGTCTCTAGATGAAGCCCTCCAATTATGAAAAGTTTACTTTTTTTGGAGACAATCCATTTCTCTTTTGTCCAGTCCAATCTTTGGAAAGTGTTTTGTTTTGTTGTTTTTCTCCTAAGACCAAACTGAGGTTTTCTTTTCAAATCTTACCAATTGCTCTTAGCTCTGTTCTCTAGAGGTAAACAATAATTTATTTATTTATTTTTTTATTTTATTTTTAAAGTTAATTTATTTTAAACTTAAATACTAAAATTTAGATACGAAATAAGAAAAAAGAAGCACTGGTATGTGCTGAGCAGAATGTAAGAGGAGATTCAAAATATACAGCAATAAATTTCTGTTTCAAGAAAGCCTTGTAAACACTACACATTGCATTCAGAGCTGTCCACCTTTTCTTTGCTGCCTTGGCCTCTTATTACTTTGCTGGTTTCCCCTTGCTCAATTCTGAATTTTCAAGAAGTAATTTTCTTCCTTAAGATTCTTGACCTTTTCTCATTGGTTGACTTCCTTTTCACAATTTTACTTTTTATTTTTCCTCGATTTCTCTCATTTAATTTTTTTTCAAGTTCTATGAATTCTTTTGGGGAAGGTGACCATTTGATGTTACTCTTTGGAGTAGGAGAGGCTTTTTTTGCTCCAGTTTCCTCCTCTGAAGAGGTACCCTGGTCTTCTCTATTCCCATAATAACTTTCTATGGTTAGGTTCTTTCTCCTTTGCCTGCTCATTTTTTTTATTTGTAGCAGCTTATTATTGTAATTATCTCTAGTCCTGGGGTATGGGGTATGATGCCTCTAGCCTCAGATCCTCCTTCAGTTCTCTCCTCTGGCCTGGAAACTAAACCAAGAGCTCCACTCTTCTTTAAGTGCCCACAGCCAGTGGAGTTCCTACCCCACTGTTTCTGTATTCACCAGGCATGTGCTGTTTCCTTCTCACCCAGGGCTGTGTCTAGGTAGCACAGCTGGGCCTGGCATCCCTAAGCAGAGATTCCATCAATCTTCTGCTACTCAGATACCCAATTGCCCACACTGTCCAGGAGGTGAAGATTCCTGTGGCTAGGGCCAAGGTTACTTCTCAACCCAGCCAGCCCCAGGGCTCACTGCTTACT
>CM053622.1:228322952-228359851 GCA_028646595.1 Phalanger gymnotis | reverse complement strand
GGGCCTACTGGGCCTGGAGGCTTGTGTTCACAATACTGGAATGGGGAGGTTGGTTCGCTAATTTGTTGCTCTGGGCCCTGAATAAATTTTTTGATGCCTTCTGCTTGGAGAATTCTGTATACCCAACGATTTCGAACCATTCTGATATTTATATGATCCTTTTTGAGATCATAAATTCGGCCTTCCTACTACACCGAGGGATCAAACTTAGTGAGGAGTGGGGATTATTCCCTTCTCTGTCTATAAACTTGGACAGAATAGTACCTGTCATACTTCCCAAATGAGAAATATGTGTGTGTGTGTGTGCGTATACATATATATGTATGTATATCTATATACATATATGTTTCATATAGTGCTTTGCAAACTCTCAAATGCTCTATAATTTTTATCACCCCTTAAAAATGTTACCCAGTTTAATCACTCACCATATTCACTAATATAGCCTCCAAATAGCTTTTGACTTTTTCCAAAAATGAAATCCACCAAAATTTATCACAATGAGGAGTGTCCAGATTAAGAGCTCCATAAATACTTAGAATGAGAACAGCAACAGTGCAATGTAGGACCCCCCCCCCAATAATTACTCCTTTTAAGGGAAGAATATTTATTTGTATCTATGGCATATTTGTCTGATAGTAAAAAAAACAAAACAAAACCATACAACACTTGTAAAAGAGCTTTCTTCTTAACTATGAACTGAACTATGTAGTTCACGCAAATAATATTCCAGTTTTACCTATGAGCAAACTATGGTTCAAATAGGTTAAATGACTTACCAAGGGTCACACGAGCTAATAAAGGGACTTACAGGTTTCAACTAAGTTGTTCGAAGTCCAAGTTTGTATTACACCTCTCTACTGACCTGCTTTCAGGCAAGAGCAACATTAGTCATAGAATTTAGCATGAGGAATGTATTATAGTTCTTTATTGATTCCTGGTTCTTTACAGGCAGTTATGGTTCTTTATTGACTCTTCCTCTATTGGCTCCAAAAATGCCCATCCTTAAAAACAAACAAAGACCCTCACTGTCTATCCCCTCTCTTCCCATTCTTGGCCAAATTGTTTCTGAAAGCCTCCAGTCTTTTTACATGTTACTTCCCTCCATGCAGTCTTTGAACCAGCTACCCTGGTCCCCTTATTGTTTCATACACACCATACTCCATCTCCCAATTCTATGCCTTTTCACTGGCTGTCTCCCATGCCTGGAATATTCTTCCTCCTCACCTCTGAATCCTTACATCCTCACCTCCTTAAAATAACAGCTCCAATCCCAACTTCTGCAGGAGGCCTTTCTGACCAGGAAAAGCTGGGGGACCATCCTGCTAGTGCCTTACTCTCTGAGATTACCTTCCGTTAAATCTGTTTATATGTGGTATGGACACGGCTGTTTGCGTCTTGTCTCCCTATTCCAATGTAAGCTCCTTGAGAACAGGGTTCATGTTTTTTCCCTTTCTTGTATCCTTGGCACATAGCACAGTACCAAGTGACACATAATAATGGCTTAATAAATGCTTATTGACTTAACAACAAAAGAAGCCGAAGACTATATAATTATAATGACTAGGTTTGGCCCCAATGGCAAGATAAAAAAATTGTGCCTACCTTTGTAGAGATAAGGTACTACAGGCATGGGATTTGTATCTTGGTTAATGGGGTGGTTAGTTTTGCTGAATGGCTTTTTTTCTCCTACTATGTTTTTGTTATAATAACAATTTTGTTATAATGAATGACTCTCTGGGCAGGGAAAAAAGGAAAGGATATAACTGGAAATGAAAATAATGAAAAAAGATATCCATTTTAAATAGTAAATACAATAACAAGAAAAAAATTGAAACATTGCAGCATCCAGTATTAATAAGTCACACATCAAATAAGAAATCCTTTCAATAGCCATAGAACACAGCCTTCATTATATCTTTGGAAATTGTACAAGCATGTACTGTTTGTAGGAAAGAAATTCAGTGGAGAAGTCCAGATGGTGAGCTGACAGCTTTAATTAAAAAACCTGCTTTGAAAAATTTTTTAAAAATGAACATGATGGTAAAACACCAAAAGAAATGGAGAAAATGTGGTATGTGAGGGTTAAAGAATGAAACTCCTTTGAGAATAAACAATCTCACAAAACTAGATGTAAGCCACTAATCCATATACTCAAATACTAAGCCAATCAGCTTGCATAGTACATTAATGGTTGCCATGGCAAACTGAAGAACACAAATACTTTTGACAGGATTATATCCCATAAAATGGTATCTGGTAGTCCTAGCTTTGATCAATCTCTGAAATGATCCTGCAATACTTATTGAACTAATAAGCATAGATAGCTGATAGACAGAAAGAAACACACATATAATATGTTAAGCATCTATGATATCAGAAAGTTTTCATATGAAGACAAAAATTCCAAGTGAATCCCACATGACTTAATTCTTTCTCTTAGGTCACCAATATTCATTCTTTCAAGGACAAAGCCTCTTTTATCTTAATTCTCACAGAGCTTGAAAGACACTCAAGAGATTGTCTAACCCAGTCTTCTACCTTCAGATAATCAGAGCCTATAGTCTGTTTATTGTTTTTAAAGATCTCCTGGGAAGAAGATTGTACAACCTCCAGGACAGCCTTTCCCAAGGTGAATCAACATTGCTGACAAAAAAGTTCCTTCCTTATGTACAACTGCTTTCATTCAATGTGATTTAAGTACATTTTTCTCCTTCAGTCCTCCATGGAAATGGAAAACTAGTCGGCTTTATAATAATCATTCATATACTTGAATATAGTTATCATCACCCTTTATCCATACTGCATCTAGGATTAACACCACTAATCTTTCTTCATAAGACAAGTTGTATATCTTTTTAATCATTTTTTCCTCTCCAGACTGTTGAGAGTTTCTCTGAAAATTTTATTTTTAAGAGCACAGAGTGAACTTGGACACTGCATTCTGATAAGTTCTTCCCCAAGTAGAATGTTACAACACAAAATATTCACTGCTTTTTAAAGAACCCAAAAGAACCAGTTCATATTCAGGAAATCCACTATGATTATATGTGTTTTTCCCCATCAATAGACCAGCTATCAATATTACTCCATCCTGACTTGTGTTGTTTATTTTGTTGAGAGATTATATTGCCATATATTTTGTCCCAGAGGAATCTTACTGTTTTCAGTAGACTCTCTAATTTAGGGGTGGGGAACCTGCGGCCTCAAGGCCACATATGCCCCTCTAGGTCCTCAAGTGCAGCCCTTTAAATGAATCTTGCAATTGAAGACCTAGAGTGCCATATGTGACCTCAAGGCCACAGGTTCCCCATCCCTGGCACACGTGGTCAAGTGCTTTAAGGGAGACAATACATATGTGTGTAAGTATATACAAAATAAACACATGGTAATGGGGAGGAGACAAGGGGTATCAGTAGCAGGAGAAATCAGGAAAGACTTCATACAATAAGTGACAAAGAAATTAAGTCTTGAAGGAAATAAAGGAATTCCATGTTACCTAGTGAATATACCTAGGACTCTTTTTATATCTAGCTCATTTCTGCCCCTATTTTGGGCTGTTCTTGGTTACTTTCCTGCTCCAAAATACTAACTGGATCTGCAGCTTAACGGTTAAAATTCAAATTTCTCAGCCTTATATTCAAGGCCCTTGAAGAGGTGTCTATTATGTTTTTGTCTCTGTATCACCTGGACCTAGTACCTGCCATATAGTAGGTACTTAACAAATCCTAGTGTCACTTCTTACAGGAAATCTTTATTGATCTCTCAGCTCATAGGCCTCTTTACTCAAACTATCGTATATTTATTTATCTGTGTGTGTATATGTTCCATCCCCCAGTAGAACATAAGTTCCTGGAGGGCGGGAACTGTTTTTTTTTTTTTAATTATGTCTTTGTGTCACCTGCACTCAGGACAGTGCTTACACATAATAGGAGCTTTGGGTATGGATTGATTGGCTTGGTTTGGACACCCATTCCACAGATAAGAAAATAAGGTTCCCCATGGTGAGGTGAGTTACTCAGGGTCATAGTTAAGTAAATGGCAGAGTTGGTACTCAAACTTAAGTGTTCAGATTTAAAGTCCAACATTCTTTCCACTACAGTCAAGGGCTAACTGAATTGGTGAGAATTGCTTCCTTGTTTTAGCAACATTCTTCTGGGGTTTCCTAATAGTAAAGTTTCATGTTAGGACTTTTTATAATAAAAATGATATCTGAATCTACTGTGATGTGAAAGTAAGAAATCTACATTTTAATGAATATTATTATTGATTTTTATTAATTTTAACTGACCTTATTGATTATTATTGAGTATTCTTCCCTCTGAAAAACCTTCTTGATCATTTTGCCTAAAAACAGGGTGCACAACCTTAGAAGTTCATTTGACATTTGCCCAGTAGCTTCATCATTGGCTCATAGTAGTTAGACTTCTAAAAGACTAAGGAAAATAGCAAGCTATTTGGTATTTCTAACAGGTTGTGTGGCCTCTTTTGTAGATATTATCCAAATCTGGATAAGAAACAGTATCTCAAACACAGAAATCCAATTACATTGGGATTTCATTATCTAATTACCATAAATTACTTTGGCTTCCCCATAACTAAGGTCAAATATACCACCTCCATTAAAATGAAAAAAACATAGATTTGGAGGTGGGAGCAATCTTAGGACTCATTGAGTCCAACATTTTTACAGATGGGGATTTTATATCCACTTGTCTTTATTTCTTTTACTCTTATTCCCTCTTTCATTTTAGTTTCCATGCTTATTAGTCCTCTGAAACCATTCAACAATCTCCTCTAGCCAAGTTCACTCTCATTCTTCTGGAAGTCTGAATTTCCCTTGGTCCTTGTGGTCATCCTCTTCTTTTTGATTAAATCTAGCTTGGGTGAAAATTTTAGCTTTCTTCCCCCTGACCTTGTTATGTTCCTTCTAGGTATCTGCAAATTCATATTGCACCAACCAAAGTAGTACTCTCCCCACAACACTGCAGCATATCAAAGTCCATGCATAGAAGGGAGAAATTTCCACATAAACTCATCTTTCTGTAAAAACACGCCCCAGGTTTCAAAAGGTTGACATATTTGTTTATTCATGAAAGACTTTAACCAAAGTTTAAGTAAGCCTTGAAGTCCCTGACCCTTGACAACTTTCTGATTTTCAGATTAGAATCCTTTTTTTTTTTTTACTCTATATCCCCTTGAACTACTCTAGGGACTCCACTCAACAAAAATGCAAAGGAACAAGGTGTTAAGGCAATCAAAATTTCCCTGTTCTCTTTTGGGATGCTAAGACTATCAAGTCTCCCCTTTGTTTGAATGGGTGGGAGACCTTTTGCTGTCTTTGTTCTGGAGTACTTCTCACCTATTTCTCTGCACTGAGGCAATCAGGAGTCATTGACTTGTATAAGATATGATACTGGGAGTGGGGAAATTTCACCCTCAGCCTGGGTGAGGTCAGAGCCCTCAGGGCTCCAAACTGAATATAATTGAGGGGAGCTTGGGGTTTGATTTTTGGGCTTCACTCATGGAAGGAGTGTTGAGACTCTGGGCAAGCTGTTGTAATTGCTCCGCTCCACCCCCGCCCCAACCTCACCCAGAAAGATATTGGTGTTTCTCTGGTAACTATGAATTGTGATTTGAACCAGACAAGGTCTGTCTGTTGATGTTTGTGATTTCTGTTTGTATTTGCCTCGAAGTTTAAGGGGCTGATCTTTTTCCCCCAGAATTAAGTGAATGATATATGTATGTTTAATTAAACTGAGATTGTTAACTCCTTAAAGTTTCTTTCCTTAGAAAAGCAGATCAAAGGTGGTCCTGTGTTAGCAGCCCTCTGTGTGCTGGTTGTTGTTGGTTTTACGAAGCCACAGTAACTGCTAGCAGATTGTTGCTACACAAGGCTTCCCTTAAACATTGGAACAGTCCTAACATGGAAATCAGTCTGCAGATAAACACAAAAGAATCAAGGGCAAATGTATTCCATCTTTGTTCTCTACGTTTGCCTTTACAGCAATACCTAAAAAGCATGGGCAGACCTTACCTCATTCTGAAATATTAAATCTTTCTTAATCAGCTAGAGGGCTCAATAGGCAAGAATGTTGGAGTTAGAGTCAGAAAGAGCTGAATCTGAATCCTGACTCAAATATTTAACATCTGTATAACCCCACACCCCTAAGTTTCCCTCCAGTTCTAAATCTATGATCTTGTAATGATTCAAAGGAAGTTCTTGGAGACTTCTGCCAGAGGACTATGTATATTTGCATCTGTAAGAGGCTGAGAATTTTTATTCCTCTTTGAAAATGTTGGTTGCTCACTTGAGGTTCTCTATTTTGGTTGCCTCTTTTTTTTTTTTTGGAGGGGGAAGGCAGGGCAATTGGAGTTAAGTGACTTGCCCAAGGTCACACAGCTAGTAAGTGTGTCAAGTGTCTGAGGTCCAATTTGAATTCAGGGCCTCCTGACTCCAGGGCCTACTCACTGCGCCACCTAGCTGCCCCATTTACCTCTTTTTTCCCAAAATATTTCTTCCGTGTTTTTATGAAATTAAGCTTTCAAGTGGGTGTACACTTCAACCTCAGGAGGGTATCTGACACTAGATTTGCACTATTATCCTACATTGTCCCCTACTCTGTTTCACTAACTCTCTATACCAATTTTACCAATACCCATCCGTAGCTAGCCCTAGGTTTTCATAGAGCCTCTCAAGCATAACAAACATGATATGAAATTGCTGGGTGCAGAAGACCGCCCCAGAAGAGACTATAGCAGTGGGGTGAAAGCTGAGCACATGCTTCAATAACCAAGAACCTAATAGCAAGATGAAGATTGAGAGACATTTTTTTTCCAAAAGTTATCTTTGAATGAATATTTCTGACTCTTGGAACTTCAACATAATCATGAAACAATAGCAAATGAAGAGTAAGGACCACGACCCTTGTTGGCCTTTTAAATAAAAAAAAAAAACACTCTACAGTTGGTGACGCCTCATGTTTCAATAATTCTCATATGATCATAAATCTAGAACTGGAGGGGACCTCAAAGACTGTCTAGTCTAACCCTTCATTTCACTGATGAGGAAACTGAGGCCAGGCTGGAGGATGTTAATTGACTTGCTCAATGTCAGCGGTAAGTAGTCAAGGCTTGAGGCAGGATTTGAATTTAATATATGTAAGACACTGAAGGGAATATATGCAAAAACATGAATAAAACAGGAACATTGCTTCAGACGACTTGGAATCGAGATAGTTCACTAACAGTAAACCTCTAACAGGACTTAGTATGCACATAGGAAAAACAGTAAGGCTTTGGCTTTTATTTACAAGTTATCCATCTCCTTTGTGAATGACACTTTGGAAAGGCATAAAGAAAATTCCCTGAGTGTCAGAAGGTTTAACTGAATAAGAAACACGTCCAAACGCTTTTCCACTTGCATTTAGGAGATAACATTCACATGCCCAGAATAGAAATGAAAGAAATCTATCAGAGTGATAATTACAATGTCATCATTTATTGGAGTAAATTTATTCTAGCTCTCTTTTAGGTACTAACTCCCTCAATTAGAATATAAGCTCCTTGAGGGTAGGAACTGTCTCTTTTGCTTGCCTTAGCAACCCCAGTGTTTAGCACACTACCTGGCACATTTTAAGTGCTTAATAAATCTTTATCTGTTTACCTGAATGTACTTTTAATAAATACTTTTTCCCTCTAGGTCCCTTCAGGAAATGGAGAAAGCACAGATAAGAATTTCCATATATTTGGAATTATAGGAATTTATTCAAGCCAAACACTTGGCTTCATGGTGTCACACCTACATACTCTCTTA
This sequence comes from Phalanger gymnotis, assembly GCA_028646595.1. NCBI lineage: Eukaryota > Metazoa > Chordata > Mammalia > Diprotodontia > Phalangeridae > Phalanger > Phalanger gymnotis. The sequence goes on along the minus strand of CM053622.1, from coordinate 228,352,035 downwards.
TCAGGTACTCACAATTGTAGGAAAAGTGGGAGGAGAAATGCACTGCTAAATAAGTTGTGCTCCCAGGGACATTACACTGAAGTCTCACAGCTGCCTGGTGAGTTTGCTTTCCCAACAGTTTCCCAAAACTCCTAAAGGAGGTATCAGTTAACAAGGGACCATCGTGGACTTTATGGAGTGACTGCTGTACCACACCAAAAAGAGTTATTGGTAAGATGGGTTTTTGGCCATGGAGAGAATGCGCTGGGTTTGTACCACCAGGAGCTGCCTTCACTGGAATGTGTCACTGGGGATTCAAATGGGATTTACAGTAGCTTGCAAAACAGGGTATCAGGACTTTGGTATATTGAAAAGAGGTCCTGGCTGTACCACGATCCCCAAAACTTCTTATTTTCTGTCACCACTATTTGTTTTTCTTTGTTTTTAACCAGAGAAGGCAATGATAATAGCAGAGAAAGAAGGCTCATGTGCATAATAGAGGACAGGAGGCTGCTTACTATAAGTAATATTTATGTACATTAAAGGTATGTGTACCAGATGTCTAGACCTCTGAGTGGCTGGAATAGGATTAACTCTTCAGATCTATCACCCTGCTGTTTGTCCCAGAAAGTTCAGATTACTGCTTACATAGTAAATACAAAATATTTGTTTCCAGTATATGAGAAATACCTGTCACCCAAATGCAAAATGCAAGAAAATACTTAATCATTCTTCACAGCAATTCTTCAATAAGGATTACAACTCAGTCCCTACCTGATTGACCTCCTGATTCACCCTATCTATCTGGTTTCTTGGTTGCCGCAACCCAAGGACCAACATGGACCAAGTCGAAGATGTCAGTTCTGATTTAAAGTGGTTAAACGTAAAGCAGTATTCTATTTCAAAAAAAAAAAAAAACAAAAAAAAACCTTCTTGTTGGCAAACTCAGTGTGCATTTTTCCTTTTAGGATTAAAATATTATTTACATACATTATATATTTATTACATATTTACTTTTACATCTGTTACTTTAACGTTTACAAAAGGAGATTTCCTGAGAAGTTTTGAATTTGAATGTTTTCAGTAGCTAAAATAGTTTATTTCATTAGCTCAAAGAATAATTTAGCAATGATTTATCAGTGGGATTTCAACAACTTGTTCTCTGTGTGTATCTCAAAGAATAATTTAATCTCACTTTAGTCAATGAAGTGTATATACAAGGAATCTCAGGTTCTTATTCTTTTTTGTAGATTGACCAAATTGTGCTCCTGAAAACAGAATTTCCTCCACTCAATGGAAAAAGTGCTGACCCTTTCTGCTGAACTTGTAGTCAGGGTACCTGAGTTCAAATCCCAGCTCTGATATTTACTACCAGTATGACTTTGGACAAGTCACTTAGACTTTCTGAGCCCCAGTTTCCTGGCCTATAAAAAGGAAGGGTGCTGGATTAGGGGAAACTAGGTGGTGCAGAGAATAGTGTGATGATCCTGAAGTCAGGAATATCTGAGTTCAAATCTGGTCTCACATACTTACTAGCTGTGAGACCCTGGGTAAGTCACTTTGAATCTGTCTATCTCAGTTTCCTGAACCATTAAATGAGGATGATAATAATAGCACCTACCTCCCAGAGTTGTGAGGATGAAATAAGATAACATTTAATGAAGTACTTATCACAGCACCAGGCATATAGAAGGTGCTTAATAAATAGCTTCCTTCCAACTTGAAACCTATCACTCCATGATCTCTTCTTCCAGCTAAAAGTCCTGTGATTCAGAACTCCTTTCCAAGCCATAGTTTTAAAAGGGAGGGAGGAAGGTGGAAAGGAAAGGAGAAGCACAGCAGTGGTTATTCTTTTTGAATTTTGATAAAATTCATAATAATTAAGTTTTGTTGAGCCAGATTACTAGTATGGACATGTAGCTAGATTCTCCAAGAAGCCTAGTTTTAAGTCTAAAAATTTGGCAAATTGCATTAATTTTTACATGTCACTAAAACATTTTTCCTCTGGAGCCACTGGTACCTACAGCAGCTTGAAGCAGTAATGCTGTCAGTGGAGCATCATATAAGTACATGCCATAGCTAACAGGTCTGTAGCATGTTAAGATTTTAAAAAGCACTTCCTATAATGTCTCATTTAGTGTTCTCTAACTATGTAGCCCATGGAAAAAGTTAGATGTGCATATGTTGGCTAACCCAAAGGAATGGCTAATTATGGGACTTTCAAATCAGGTCAGAAGGAAAGACAGTGCCACAAAAGGCTGGTGTGTGAGAAACTTTGGGACAGGTAGGTGTTGTTCACTTCTTTCAAGTCATATCAATCAATCAGTCACCAGTCAACAAACACTTATAGAATACAATGCTCTTGACACTGTCCCAGACAGTGGATGGAGATGATAATCAGGAAAGTGTTTTAAAAGAATCTAATGCATTATATGTGTGTAAAGTAGACTACTAGATCTAGAAAATTATGTGTTGACAAAAAGTCTTAGAACAGGGATTCTTAACCTTTTTTGTGTGATAGACTCCTTTGTTACTCTGGTGAAGCTTAGGGATCCCTTCTTAGAATAATGTTTTAAATGTATTGAATAAAGCACTTAGGATTATAAAGGAATTCAATTATATTGAATTAAAGATGTATTTTTTTTTCCATCCAGTTCATGGAACTCCTGAAATCTACCCACAGACAACCTGTAGATGCCAGGTTAAGAATACCTCCTTTATATCATCATGCTAACAGGCACTAAAATAATAGGAAAAGCACTAGAATAAAAGGCAAAAGGCCTATATTCTAGGTCTTGCTTCTGCTACTTACTGATAATCACATAACCTTAGGCTGACTATCTCCATGAGCCTCTAATACTTCATTTATAAAATGGGTCGATAGTATTTGCCCGGCCTACCTCTTGGAGTTCTTATAAGAATCAAATGAGATGAAAGTACTTGGTAAATTCTAAAGTCCTGTGTAAATTAAGGCATAATTATTATTATTTATGTGATTTTAAAACATAAGCAAAATTTATCTTCAGCACCTCACACTGTTCCCTAGGAAGTAATATCAAGAAATTGTTTTCATGACCCAACTAAGTAAAAAATTTAACTCATCAAAATAACCTGACTCATCTCATATGCCCATTTTGTAACTTCTTTTGTTCTAACGCACATGCTGACTTTTGCTTTCTAATTGGTAGGTAACACCTTTCTTCAAACAACTGACATGGAAACCTCAAAAGAGATATGCACATTTTGGGGGAAATTCCTCTATTACTTCGTAGAATCTGTAATCTTCCATATCATTCCAAAACGTAAAAAGAAAGATGCTGGTGAAATTGTGCTAACAACAGGAGCTGGAAGTGGCCTGGGAAGGTTATTGGCCTTAAAATTTGTACATCTTGGAGCGATTGTAGTTCTCTGGGACATTAATCAAGAAGGCCTTGCTGAAACATGCAGGTTAGCCAAAGAACACCGTTCTGCGAGAGTGCATGCTTATACATGTGACTGCAGCAAAAGAAGTGAAATCTACCAAGTTGCAGAACAGGTAAGACCTATTGTACCCATTACCCAATGAACCACTGAATCAGGTCATCTGTATTGCTTGGAGAGGAAAGGAGGAAGAGTTGTCAAAAAATCCTCTAGGCTTTTTTCAGGATGGGGAAAATCTGTGCCAACCCCTAGGACATTATTGGGGTTTTTATAAGTTTGTAAAAATATAAGTATTTAAAAATATTTTTAACATTCTCTTTAAATTTTGAGTTCCAAATTCTCCGCCTTCCTCCCACTCCTCCTCTGCTTATTGAGAAGGCAAGCAACATAATATCAACTATACATGTGAAATCATTCAAAACATATTTCCTTATTAGCCATGTTGAAAAAATAAAATAAAAAGCAAAAAATTGGAAAAAGCATGCTTCAATCTGCACTCAGAATTCATCAGATCTTTCTCTGGAGGTGGATAGTGGACAAGAACAATCCCCAAAATCTGAAATAGTTTTAATAGTTTATTAGGTCATTTGGTAAAGGTGAGAGCCAGAAAAAAGGGTTGACTCCCTCCTCTAGATTCTGGATTTTGGTAGATAAGACCCACAAAAATCATGTGACAAAGGTATCACATATGAGTCACACATGAATTACATGAATGTTTTGAATGGATTCAGGATCTGGGGGAACACAAAATTACTCGTAGCCATCTCCAGCATTTCTAGAGAGTTATTGGGGTCAGGACAATATTCTGGGTGCAATCTATAGTTAGATTTAAATAGTATAATAATGAGTACATTTTCCAAACAATATAATAAAGCATGCTTTCCAGAACAGCATTTTTCATCATGGGTCCTTTGAAATTGTCTTGGATATAGTACTGATCGAAGCATCTAAGTCTTTCACTGTTGATCATTGTTACAATGTTGCTGTTATTGTAGGCAATGTTCTCCTGACATGGCTCATTTCACTTTGCATCAGGTCATTCAAGACTTCCCAGGTTGCTGGTTTGTTTTTTTTTCTGAAACCAACCAACTTGACATTTCTTATAGCACAATAGTAATCGATAACAATCATATACCATTCCCCAATTGATAGGTATCCTCTCAGCTTCCAACTTTTTATCACCACAAAAAAGAATTGCTATAAATATTTTTGTTCACATGGATCCTCTTCCCTTTTCTTTGATCTTTTTGGGATACAGATCTAGTAGTGATATTGCTGGGTCAAAGGGCATGCACAGTTTTATAGCCCTTGGGGTATAGTTCCAAATTGTTCTTCAGAATGATTGGACCAGTTCAAAACTCCACCAATGGTGCATTCGTGTCCCAATTTTTCCACATCCCTTCCAGCATTTGCTATTTTCTTTTTCTGTCATGTTATTTAATCTGATAGGTATGAGGTTGTACCTCAGAGTTGTTTTGATTTGCATTTCTCTAAATAGTAGTCATTTTGAGTATTTTTTATGTGAATAGTGATAGCTTTGATTTCTTCTTCTGATAACTACCTGTTCATATTATTTGACCATTTGTCAATTGGGAAATGGTTCTTAAATGAGGCCTTTATCAAAGAATCTTGCTAAAAAAAAATCTCTGTTTCCTGCTTTCCTTCTAATTTTGGCTACATTGGTTTTGTTTGTACAAAAACTTATTAATGTCATAAAATCAAAATTACCCAATTTATTTTCCATGATCTTATCTTGTTTAGGCATAAATTTTTCCTTTACTTATAGATCTGATAGGTAAACTTTCCCATGCTCCCTTAATTTGCTTATTGACTTCACCAGTCATGTCTAAATTATGTACCCATTTTTCCTTATCTTAGCACACAGTGTGAGATATTAGTCTATGCCTAGTTTCTGCCAAACTATTCTCCCATTTTCCTAGTAATTTTTGTCAAATGGTGAGTTTTGTCCCAAAAGCTCGGATCTTTGGCTTTATCAAATACTTAATTGAAATGATCATTTACTACTATGTATTGTGAACCTAATCTATTCCACTGATCCACTGTTCTATTTCTTAGACAATTTTTAGACAATTTCTTAAACAATCTTAGATTGTTTTTAATGGTTTCTGCTCTGTAATATATTTTGAAATCTGGTACTGCTAGGCTACTTCCTTCATATTTTTTCATCAATTCCCTTGAAATTCTTGACCTTTTGTTTTTCAGTTGATTTTGTTGTTATTTTTTCTAGACCCATAAAATAATTCTTCGGTAATTTGATTGGTATGGCACTGAATATATAAATTAACTTAGGTTAAATTGTCATTTTTATTATATTGGCTCAGTCTACCCATAAGCACTTAATAGTTCTCCAACTGTTTATATCCAACCTTATTTGTGTGAAAAATGTTTTACAATTGTGTTCATATAGTTCCTGAGTTTGTGTTGAAAGATATACTCCTATGTATTCTATATTGTCTGCAGTTATTTTAAATGGAATTTCTCTTTCTGTCTCTTTCTTTTGGGCTTTGTTGGCAATATAAAGAAAAGCTGATAATTTATGTAGGCTTACTTTATATGCTGCAACTTTGCTGAAGTTATTTATTTCAACTAGTTTTTTAATTGATTCACTAGTATTATTTCATCCTGAAGGCCCAAAAGGCTTCTCTGCCTTCATGGGGTATTTCTTAGTTCCCCTGTGAAAGGCTGATTTTAAGACTGTAAGAATATAAAACATACATTTTTTTTAGTTGTTTATAAATTAAGATTTTAGTCTCTGGGAAATACATTTATGTTTCAGCCAATCAATAAACATTTATTAAGTATGTGGCAGACACTGCGCTAAGTGCTAAGGATAAAAAAAAGAGGCAAAAAGACAATTCCTGCCCTTGAGAAGCTGACAGTATAACAGGAGAGACAACATCAAAACAATTATATACAAAGGAAGCTATAGACAAGATAAATAGGAATTAATTAAGAGAGAGAAGGCACTGGAACTAAGAGGGTTTGGAGAAAGTTGTCTGTAGAAGGTGGGATATTAGTTGGGACTTAATGGAAGCCGAGGAAGTCAGTAGTCAGAACAGAGGAGGGAGAGCATTCCAGGCATAGGGGAAACCCAAAGAAAATGCCCAGAGCAAAGAGATAGAACAAGATGGTAGTGTTCATGGAACAGCCAGGAGGTCAGTGTCACTGGATTAAAGAGTATATATAGGGGATAAGGTATAAGAATAATGAAAAGGTAGGAGAGGACTAGGTAGTAAAAGGCTTTGATGCCAAACAGATCATTTTGTATTAGATCTTGCAGTTAATATGGTGGCTCTGGAGTTTATTGCAGGGAGGGCTTTAGGAAAATCCCTTTGGTGACTGAATAGAGGATGGATTGGAGAGGCTTGGGGCAGGCAGACCCACTGACAGCTGTTACAATAATCAAGGTTTGAGGTGATGATGGCTTACACCAGAATGGTGGCAGCATTAGAGGAGAAAAGAGGACATTTTGGAAAGAAGTCACAGAGGTGAAATCGATAGGCCTTGACAACTGCTTGAATATAAGGAGTGAGAGATCATGAGAAATCCAGGATGACTCTAAGGTTGTGAGCCTGAGGGTAATTATGGGGCTAAGCAGATATACCCATTTTTGTAGGTCTCATTTTAAAGTTGTGCTTTCTCAGAGGAAGAAGTAACCTGAAGATGCAATGCTCCCAGCCATCCTACCACCCCTAAAGATAAGTGCTCTAGAACCATTGAAAAGAACCAAGAAAACATATGACCAAGTCTTCTGATTTCAATTCCTCAAAACACAAAAGACATATCTTTGCTAGACACCCTAGTGGGAAGGCAATTCAGGAAAAAGGAATTTGTTTTGTTTTAAATAGTATTTTATTTTTTCCCATGATAACGAATCAAGAAAATTTTTTAGCTTTCCTTTTTCTAAGATTTTGAATTCCAAATTTTTCTCCCTCCTTCCCCTTCCCTCTTCTGAAGATGGTACGCAGCTTAATATAGTTATACCTATGCTACCATATTCATGTGGAAGAAGAAACAGATCAAAAGTAAAAAAAAAAACACAAGAAAGAATAAAGTAAGTGGAAAAATATGCTTCGATCTGCATTCGGACTCTATCAGGTCTCTATCTGGATTTGTATAGCATTTTCATTTGAGAGTCCTTCGTTCTTGTCTTGAATCATTGTGTTGTTGAGAAAAGCCGAGTCATTCATAGATGATCATCATATGATGTTGCTGATACCGTGTTGCATTTTCCTGGTTCTTCTCAATTCATTTTGCATCAGTTTGTACAAGTCTTTCCAGGTTTTCCTTTTCTCTGTGTGTGTCTCTCTACTTCAAGCATGTTTTTCATAAGCAACATATATAAAATTTGCTTAATGCTTTATGTGAAAGGCAGCACAGCTTAATGGAAAAAGTGTTGGCTTTGTAGTCAAGGACTAGGGGACAAATCTTGGGTCCCTGTGTTGGTAAGCAAAATGGGCTCTTAGCACTTAGTTCAAGTGCTTAGCCCTTGAAGAGTTTGGCCTTTGTTTCCTTGACTAGATTTGGGTGTCCTTGGTGCCTCCTTGCCTCAGGGGAGGGCCTAGTTTACACATGAGTTTGAGTGACATGTCTGGGACATCGGAGGCTTTTAGACCATGTGGGTTTAAGTTGCCTCTTTGTGAGGATTCTAGGTCACATGGGTGACTCACTCCTGACCCTGAAAAAGATATAAAACTAGAGGTTGGCTTTCTCTCTTTGGAGCTCTTACCCACAGCAGTGGTGGCGCGAGTAATTCTGGGCCAGCCCACATTATTAACCCCCCGGGCTGAACCTAGGTGTTGGTAACTATGAATCTGTTTTTGGTCTGTCTGTCAATGTTTATAATTTGTTTAGGGCTCTCACTCACGATGCTGTTGATGTGGAGGCTCCAGGCAGCTGTAGCCAAGAGCCCTCCGGCTTGTAACCTGGATGCTGAGACTTTGTTAAACTCTGGTAACTATATATTGGGATTTGAATCAGACAAGGTCTGTCTGTCGATGTTTGTACTTTGTTTGTATTTGCTCCAAAGTTCAGGGTGCTGGCTTTTTCCCCTGAACTAAGTGAATGATATTCGTAGGCTGAATTAAAGCAAACTTGTCAACCCCTTAACGTTGCTTTCCTTACTAAAGCAGATCAAAAGAACCTGGGCTTTTGCAGCGGGCTTTGGCAGCATTCTTGTTGTTGGGCTTTGATGGTCTTTCACCCCCACAACAGTTGCCAGCTAGATTGTTGAAACAGTCCCAAGATTTGGCCTTAGGCAAGTCATTTTACCTCTTTGGAGCTCAGTTTACTCAACTATAAAATAATAGAGTTAGATTAGAGCAGAGGTTCTTAACTTGGGGTTTACCAAGGGGTAGACAGATTCCAGGAGTTCCAGAACTTGGATGGGAAAAAAACACTTTATTTTCACTTTTTTGTAACCTTTCTTTCACTAACCTTTATAATCCTTTGTGTTTTTGTTTTATGCATTTAAAAACATTATTCTGAGAAAGGATCTTGAGGCCAAAAGAGTTCATCACACACACACCCACACGCACACACCTAAGAATCCCCATTTTAGAGGATCTCTCAGGTCACTTCCAGTTCTAACTCTGCAGTCTGACACATTTTTGTCTAAAGTATTTCTTATTTCCTTCATCATTTACCATTTAGTAATTTGATATCTCTTGTTTTAATTTTGTTTTTCCAAATTGATTTGAATCTAGGTCGCTATAATTAATGCCTTTCCCCCAAGAAATTATGTAATATTAGATTTCATCACGGGACACTTTTCCCTAAGCTCTGGGACAACATGCATATATCAACACTCACAACCTTTCAACACTCACAACCTTTCAACACATCAACACATCAGCCACCTTTCCTCCATTTATGGCTGGAATGGCTACCACAATCTGTCTTAACTCTGTCGAGTCTGGTGATGATTCTTGACTCCATTGCTTAGAAGGGTTTGTGGAGATGAGGTAAGCCAGCCCTTTAATCAAACAGATGAGGAAAGCGAGACCCAGTGAGATATAGTGACTTGTCCAAGGCAACATAGCCAGTTAATGGCAGAGCCCAAACTGGAGTCCGGGGAGCTTCTGACTCCCTGAAGACTGCTCTTTCCTCTACACCACAGCTTCTCCCTGTGATCTACCTCTATTCTTCAAGGACTTACATTCACTATCTTCTCCAAAAGTACCATCTATATTGCTTTAGAGCACTGACTCTCAAAAGGGTTGTCTAAAGTCAAAGATACTATTCTTACAGCAGGCAAACTGGCGACAAGCATTCCTTAAACATTTGCCCCATACCAAGCCCTCAGCTAAGCACTTAGAAAACACATCCACGAGCTTGCATTCTAATGGGGGGCAGGGGAACAATAAGTACAAAAACAGGCAAGATATATACAGAGAATATGGAAGGTAACATTAGACAGGAAAGAGGTTCTCCAGTTCTGGTATTGATGACTATACTTTTGTTTCTGGCATAATCTGATGAAGGAAGAAGGTGATAGTCCTGTTGAACTCTGCCCTGGTTGCCCCACATCTGGCATACTGAGTTCCTTTCTAGATGCCACATTTGGGGAATAAACAAGAAACCATCTGGAGGAGTGTGACTAGAAAAATGAAGGGCCTTAAAATTATGCCACATGAGGGTCAATTTAAGGAACTAGAGATGAAGAAAAAAAAGACTCAAAGACACATGATCTCTATCTTCAAGTATTTGAAAAGCTATAATGTAGAAGAGTGATTAGATTTGTTATATCCCCTTGAAGTAATGAGGTAAATATTTATTTGTAAATAGATATTTTTTAAAATTTCATCAAAAATAGCATTACTCTTTCACAGAATTATAGGTTCAGAATTGATAGGGACCACAGAGGTCATCGAGTCCATCCAATCACTGAAATGCAAATACATTCTACGCCAACCTTCATTCAACTTGCACTTGAATACCTTTAGGAATGAGGATCTCATTACATTCCTAAGAGAGTTTCATATGACAGAAAAGATGCTATTTTTGGAGATGCTGAATGTCACAGTTGCAAGGAGCTCCCAAAGTTCATCTACCCAATGAGTATCTGAATAGAATTCCCTTCCGCGATATCCCTGAATCGATTATCCAATTTCTTCAGGGAAGTGATGGCGGAACACATTCAATTTCAGTGATGTTTTGTTTTTACATTACATGCATTTACAGATTACTCCTACTTCATGAGAGGTCTCTTGTAAGAAAATAAAACAATTGTTTAGTCATATCTGACTCTATGTGACCCCTTTTAGGATTGTTCTTGGCAAAGATACTGGAATGGTTTGCTACTTCCTTCTGTAGCTCATTTTACAGATGAGGAAACTAAGGCAACAGGGTTAATTGATTTGCCCAGGGTCACATAGCTATTGTCTGAGGTTGGATTTGAATTCAGGTCTTCCTGACTCTAGGCCCAGCACTCTTATCCTCTGTGCCACCTAGCTGCCCAAATATAATACAATAACTTCATCTGAAAAGGCATGTAACATTCACATCTGTAGCATTCCCCAATTAAATTAATTTTAATTAACAAAAATCTATTTTTCTCCCTTTAGTCCCCTATCCCATTGGAAAAAAAGAATATGAAAAACCAATTTCTTCTAATATATATATGTATTATACATATATTACATCATATATACATATATATGTAAAACAAATTTTCTTCATGGCTATATATAAAAAAAATCTATTTCTCATTCTGCATCCTAAATCCTTCAGTTTTCTGTAATGGATAGCCTGTTTCAGCATCAGTCCTCTGCAATCAAGAATGGTCATAGTTCTTAAAGCTTTCAAAGTAGTTTGTCTTTATTGTGTTGTTGTTATTGTATAAATTGTTCTCCTGGTTCTGCTTACTTCACTCTGCATCAGATCATATAAGTCATCCAATTTCCATACAAAGATTTCCACTGATGAAGAACCCATCTGACACTTTTCAGTCTCCACCCGTTGCTCCTATTTTTCCCTTCAGGACCAAGCCAAAACAAATTTAAACCCTCTTCCATATGACCGCATTTCAAATATTTGAAGATGCCTTTCACATCTCCCTTTAATTATTTTCTTCTCCAAGTTAAACATCCTTCAGCTGATCATTGTATTACATGATCTCCAGTTCCCTTCCTTTGGTGTTTCTTAAACTTTTTCACTTTTAAACTGTGGATTCGTCAACCTGCTCTTACTTGTCAATATGCAATAATGACTAAAAGTACTCGACCCTGCCCCCCCACAAAATACCCCTTTCTAAAAGCTATGGTTTCAAATCTCAGTTCTTTCTTATCACTGTTCTCTTACACAATGACTTCCAGCTGTGGATACCTAATAAAATGAGATGAATGCTGCCCAGAGCAAAACATTATATGGGCAGCCAAAGCTACACATAAATGAAGAGTTAAGTTCAATTGTATCCCTGGAGAGTACCCAGGAGAAGAAAATTGGCTCACCCAAAACCGGAAAACCAACAGATTAAATAATGAATACTAATGTTCCAAATGGATGATAGATACACTCTGATTGCATAACAATTCTCAATCAGGTAATAAGTCTATGGACCGTGAAGTACTATGGCTTATCTCACTAAGAATCTATTATAGTTTCCCTTAGTCTTTGTTGCAACAGACCCACCCTGAAATAAAAGATGTATCTACTTAATTCTCATGCTCTCCACCCATACACCCTAATTGTGGTTGGGCAAGAGGAATATATAAGCCAAGAGAGCCTAGATTCACAGTGGCAAAAGTGCTTCCTCCAGTGCCTAGTAGATGGAACCTGAGACTATGTACCCAATGCACCTGGTAGACAGAACATGGGGCTGTGTATCCAAAGAAGAAAACATGGCAACAACTTGAATGCCTCAGAGTTGGTGGAAGACTTCTACCAGTGTTATTACATTAAGTCACAGCTTTGAGCTTCCGAAGGGCATTCTAAGAGATGTCAGGGCCCTGCCTTCAGCTTAGTGAAGGATGGATATGACAAGTTTGCTGCCATAAAAGGATGCTTTTCTTTATTTAAAAAATGCTGTTTTTTTTCAGAATCTCAGAGTCAGAAGAGACTTCAGGGGCCATCTCATCCAATCCATTGCTAAAAAATCTTTAAAAAAAATTTCAAAAAGAATTCCCTTTGCAGCATACCCCAAAAGTGATCATCCAGACTTTACTTGGATACCTCAAGTGAAAGGAAAGATTCTACTTTGGTGAAGTTCTAATTGTCATGAAGTTCTTCTTTATATCATTGTTCTTTTTTTCAGCTTACACCTATCACTCCTGCTTCTGTCCTTTACAACCAAACACAATTTTAATCTCTTTCCATTTGATAGTCCTTCCTCAATGAGTCTTCTCTTCTCCAGGCTAAATGTTCCTTTTTTATTCAACTGACCTTCACGTAATATGGACCATCCCTAGCTGCCCTTCTCCAAACGTTCTCCAGCTTATCATGGTCTCTCCAAAAATGTGGCCTCTAGAACCAAACACCATAATACAGACATGGTTTAGCAAGGGCATTCTATTGCAGGTCTATCATCTCCTTATGCTTTACTTCTCTTCATGCAGCCTAAAATACCAAGCTTCTCTTTCTGATATCTCATTTGTGCCCCTACTACTTGAGGTTAGGGTGTTCAGGGAGAACTAGTACCTCTGGTGTGAGGCTTCCTTAGCCCTTTTCAGGGCCGCTCATCCACCTTTGGTTTCCACCTTTCACCCGACTCTAACCTGTGGCTCCAAAAAGATACCTAGTGGCCATACCTTGGTGAAATCATCTCAGCAGATAGGCTAAACCTGATTGAAGGTAACCAATAGGCCTCTTATTAGTAAATTTTGAGGATGTCTACCCCCAAACATTTAAAAACTTCCCCTGGAGGAATGGGTGGATAAGAATAATTTGTTCCAATGGCTATGAAGGCAGCTGAAGCTAGTTTTGTGGAATGCTTAGAGCTTAGTTAGATATCAAAGACCAACATCATCCACTGCATCCTGGGCCATCACCAGTCATCACGACTTTGGTCTTGCCACTGGACTTAAATGATCCTAGAGAGTGAGGCTGATGATTTTGGACTCGGCGGGGGCGGGGGGGGGGCAAGGAAAAGACATTCTGCCGTGTCAGACAGAAAAACTCTAGGAATGAGTGTGTCCTAAAGTCCTAGAAGGAAGAATATCCTATCCTTGAGCAGGAAAACAAATATTTGTTGAACCTAACCAGCAGTAATTGTGAATAATAGCTTATTTTCTAGAATGCTTTATGATTATAAAGCACTTAGAGTAGTTGGTAGAACAGTAGACGGAACACTAAGCTTCTAGTCAGGAAGACCTACGTTCAAATCTGGCCTCAGACACTCACTGGCTATGTTACTCTGGCAAGTCATTTAACCTTTATTTGCCTCAGTTTACTCAATTGCAAAATTGGAATAATAACTGCACTTACCTCGCAGGGTTGTTGTGAGGATTTAACTAGTTAATATTTGTGAAGTATTAGCTTAGCACACTTAGCACACTGCCTGGTACGTAGTAGATGTTCCATAAATGATTATTCCCTTCCTTTCCACAGTCTCAAAACTATCCTGTGAGGTCTATAGTATAAGCATTATTCACATCTTACAGAGGAGGAAGCTAAAGTTCATAGAGGTTACATGACTTATCCAAGGTCATAGAAATAATTAATAAGTAATAATGCCCAGATTCAAACTCAGGTTCTTTGACTCTAAGTCAACTAAAATTTAGTGTATTCCTATTCATTTCAATCAAAATTCTATAACTTCTCCCAAATTCTTCTCTCTTATGGGAATTTCTCTTGCCTTTAGGAACTTCTGACACAAAAACACAAATGTCACTATATCTCCTAATGTCTTTTCTTCTTGCCCCTCTCCCTCATGGGTAACCCTCTGGTAGGCAACGTAAAATCTACCACCTTTCCCAAATCAAGTTACCTATCATTTTATCTACCTTGTTTCTTCCTTACCCCAAATTCCTTCAAGTCACGATGAACCTGGAAATTAAAGACATCTCAATCAAAAATCAAAGAAACCATCTCAATAATAACAATTAGAATATAAGAATCAGAGTAATAGAGAAGTTAGCTATCTGAGGCTAGTAGAAGGAAGACCTGGGTTCAAATATAACACATTCAGACTGAGTGACCATGTGTAAAATGCTTAACCGCTCAGTGATCTAGGTAACTCTCAGGTTATAAATTACAGAGCAGGTGCTAACCTACATTGGTATAGAAGACTTCCTCATCAGGAATTTCCTATGCCAATGAAATCACAAGTCTGGTCCAAAAACATCAGCAATAATAACCATTTGTTATTCAGTCATTTTTCAGTAATATCCAACTCTTCACGACCACATTTGGAGTTTTCTTGGCAAAGATACTGGAGCAGTTTGCCATTTCCTTCTCCAGCTCAAACTGAAGCAAACAGGGTTAAGTGACTGGCCCAGGGTCACATAACTCATATGTGTCTGAAGCCAAATTTGAACTCAGGTCATCCTGATTACATGGCCTACTATTCTATCCACTGTGCCGCCTAGCTGCCCAATAATAACCATAGTTATTTCTTATGTCGTACTCTAAGGCTGACAAAGAGGGCATTATTTAATATCCTTGAGAAATTTGGAGACTGCTAAACAATAAGTGGCATTCTGAAGGAATATATGCACAAACTTAGGGATTCATACACCTGAAGAAACTTCCAGTCACTTGCCAAACTACAATAAAGAAACCCTACAGTCAACCAAGTTTCAGATTTGTTTTTATTCTCAACTAAGTCTAACTCTTAACATTTATAGAGCAATACAGTTATGGGTCATTAGGACTAGAAGGGAATCTTAGATGTCATCTAGTCCAAAGTCACCCCCCCAAACAAGGTATTTTGATTCATAATAATAATTTATGTCAGTTGGCAACTTTCATATCTTGGCTGTGCAATCCCATAAAACTATATTGTCCTTAAATCCCAGGCCTTCTTCCTTGACAGGCAGCTGGAATAATCCCTCTGAGTACTCCCTATGATATCTCATATAAAAAGCTGCCACTTTTCATATTATTTTCCCATGAATCACAAGTTGTAGCCATGATGTCCTATAAGTAGAGAGCTACATATTAGCTAAGATTTGATATGGAAAAATATCAGCAGATAGTATTGTAGAGGTTCTTAACCTTTTTTGTGTCATAGACCTTTTTAGCAGGCTAATGAAGACTATGAACTTCAGAAAAATGGTTTAATATACGTCAAATAAAATGCATAGGACTACAATAAAAACCTATTATATTGAAGTAGTCATTTTTTTAAATTTATTCAAAATTTTAAAAAATTAAATAAAACAAGTTCACTGACCCCGAGATAAGAACCCCAAGACTGGATGATCTGCAGGGTTCCTTTCTGCTCTCACATTCTAAGGGCTTAATAGCAGATTGACCTGACAAAGCAATAGATTTGGAGTGGATATCTTAGGACAATAGAGTCCTATAACTTGAGACCAAAAGAGGCAGATTATCAGTGTCAGAGAGTGACAGGATTCCTGATAGAAAGAATTGCTTGTCTGGTGACAGCCTTTAACAATACCTCTAAGAGCTTGATGACAAACAATAATAGTATGGATAGGTGAACAATTCATGAATAGACAAGAGGTAGAAAGCAAAGTTAGATGTAAAATGGATAATTTTCATTCCATTAAATTAAAAAGGTTTTGTACAAATAAAACAAATGTAGCCAAGATCAGAAGGAAAGCAAAATATTGGGGAAAAAATCTTACAGGCAGCTTCTCAGATAAAGGTCTCATATCTCAAATATATAATGAACTTTGTCAAATCTGTAAGAATATAAGTCGTTCCTCAACTGATAAATGGTCAAAGGATATGAACAAGCAGTTTTCCAACGAAGGTATCAAAACAATTTATAGTCATATGAAGAAATGTTCTAAATCATTATTGATTAAAGAAGTGCAAATTAAAATAACCTTGAATATCATTTTACACCTATTGGATTGGCTAAAATGATTGAAGGGGAATGTGACAAATAAATGTTGCATGTGTCATTTTGTGAGAGAAAATTTCTATCATGTTAGTTCATTTCCTAAGAAAATACAAGTAGAACATTTTTGTTTGGTTTACTAACAGTTTAGTTATATAAAGTTGGGTGTGTATATGTGAATGTGTGTATGTGTGTGTTTTGTTTTTATTAGACTTGTGATTTCACTGGTATAGGGAATTCCCAATAAGGAAAATGACTTTATCAATACAGATCTGCCCATGCTCTGCAAATTTTTAATCCTAGTTTCCTAGGACACTGAGAAGGCAAGTGGCCTGCCAAAATCACACAGGCATTTGATAGGTGTCAGAGTCGAGACTTGAACTCAGGTCTTCTTCATTTGTTGTCCATATGTTTTTCAGACATGTCTGGCTTTTCATGACCCCATTTGGGATTTTCTTGGCAAAGATACCAAAGAAGTTTGCCATTTTCTTCTCCAATTCATTTTAGAGATGAAGAAACTGAGCCAAACAGGGTTAAGTGACTTGCCCAAGATCACATAGCTAGTAAGTATTAGAGGCCAGATCTGAACACAGGGAAATGTCTTCCTAACTTCAAGCCTGTTGCTCTATCCACTGTGCCACCTAGCTTGTTGCACTAACAGGTAAGGGATAGTGTATCTTAATGCATTATGTAATTTTTTTTCTAAATGTATGATTCCAAATTGTTAAACTGTGGCGTCTTAGATAGACAATGAAATCTTCATTTTCTAATTGAACTAGTTAATCAGCACCTGTTCCAGGCACTGAATTAAGGGGCACGGATACAAAGACCAAAAAAAGAGAAGCAATCCCTGCTCTCAAGGATCTTACGTTCTTTTGAGGAAGATAACAAATCTATATGTACACACAAAATAATATAAACAGAAAAAAGTATAAAATAAATGCAAGGTATTTAGGAAGCAAGGGGGAAAAAATCAATTGATAAGCATTTATTAAGCTCTCATTACCTGCCTAAAACTGTGCTAAGCACTGAGAATTTAAGGAAAAAGTAAAAAATGGCCCCTACCCAGGGCAGCTAGGTGGCACAAGGGATAGAATGCCAGTCCTAGAGTGAGGAGCATTTGAGTTCAAATCCAACCTCAGACACTTACCAGCTGTGTGATCCTGGGCAAGTCACTTAGCCCGATTTGCCTCAATTTTGTTATCTGTAAAAATGATCTAGAGAAGGAAAGGGCAGACCACTCTAGTATCTTTGCCAAGAAAACCCCAAAACAGAGTTACAAAGAGTTGGACATGACCAAAAAATGACTGGAAAACAAGAAAATAGGGTATGGAGTATCATGCATGAGAAAGAGAGAAGATATCGTTTGGGTGGACCTAAGAGTGAAAGAAGATGAATAATATAAATTGAAACTGAAAAGTTGGATTGGGGCCAGATTATGAGTAGCTTTAAAAGGCTGACAGGTGAGTTTGTATTGGATACTAGAGACAATAGAGAGTGATGATTTTATTGAGTAGACAAGTAGGACTGGCCCTGACTTTCATTAAAGTAAATCATTTTGACAGCTCTGTGGAGGATGGATTGAAGTGACAAGGGATATGAGGCTAGCAGACAAATTAAGAAGTCATCGTACTAATCAGGATAGTTGGTAGCATTCTCACCTACTATAGATATTCAATTTAA
The DNA here is from genome assembly GCA_028646595.1 of Phalanger gymnotis. Classification (NCBI taxonomy): domain Eukaryota; kingdom Metazoa; phylum Chordata; class Mammalia; order Diprotodontia; family Phalangeridae; genus Phalanger; species Phalanger gymnotis. The sequence goes on along the minus strand of CM053622.1, from coordinate 228,333,965 downwards.
TTCAATATTTTTATTTCAACATACAGTAATTGAGTGCACACTGTATGTTACGATTTGGAAATAAAACGATAAATTAAAAAAATAAGTCATTGCAATAGTTGAAGTGGACCTGAACTGAGGTGGCAGCTATGTGAGTAAAGGGAAGAAATAATATATGACAGGACATGTGTGTAGGTTGACATAGCAAGTTTTACCAATTGTTTAGACATATGGGGTAAGGAAGAGTAAGGAATTGGGATAATATTAAATTACAAACCTGGGAAACTGGAAGACTGGTTAGACCTTCAATAGAAATAGGTGCATTGTGGGAGAGGAGAGGACCCCTAATTAATACATTCCCCTCCATGTAGTTGATGAAGTCAGTCAGTCGATAGACATTTATGAAACAACTACTATTTATTCTTTCCCTTTCCCACCTCCCTCTAATTAGGCCATGTCTTTTTAGACTGACTAGAATTTCCCTGGCCAAAAAGATGGATTGCATTTATAACAGATATTGTGTGAAAGATAGAAAAGATCTGAGAGATTTTACTGACTGGGAGATTGATGCTAGTCAGAAAGTCTATGACAACACAAAAGAGGAAGTGTATATACACATACATATCTGATATACATATGTGTATATTATGCACATAATGCCCTTTTGCAAGGAATAGAAATAATGAAAACAAAGAATAGATACTCTGTTTGCAAAGATGGGAAGATGTCATAATTTTCAATGAAAGAATGAATGAATTCTATTAAAATGGCTGAAAATATTTTGTAACCAACTATTTCAAATCACTTGACCTAATCACAAAGTCATTTTTCCCACTGAAAGTTACCTTCCTCAAGTGCATTTTCCCTCATTTTTCCTATTTAGCTATCTGTTTTCATAGTATCTTTGTTTTTGTTCAGATTTGGGAAAGGGAAGAGAATTAAATTGTCACAAGAGTATCTGAAATCCAAATAACTTTAGCAGGTTGGAAAATTAATGGTCACTTTCTAGACTAAAAATACAACCCAAAATGTTCCATCTATTCAATTAGTAAAAACTTCATCTTTATTATTAATTTTGTACTTATTTAATGAACATTTGACTAGAATGAAAGCTTTTTGAGGGCAAGGTCCACATTTCTTCGTATCTGCCATAGTGCCTAGCATAGACCTTAACACACAGTAGGAAGTCAACAATATTAGTGGAATGAGTTCATAAAATGTTGGGGTTGTCTACTTTTGTCTTTCAGACTTACAAAGCTTTCCTTCCTGCCATGATAGCGGGCAATCATGGTCACCTGGTCTGTATTTCAAGTGCAGCTGGACTAGTTGGCACAAATGGACTAGGGGGTGAGTATTTTATGTTGTTGACCTGATCCAGGGTGAAAGGGACACTGCAGTTTGGATCCTGCCTAAATTTAGGAGAAAATATCCTTAATGAATTTGAATTAATCTATGTTCAATATAAATTAATCCCTCTCTGTCTCCCGTCAGTGTTAATATGGTATTGTTTAAAAAGAAAAGACGAACTTATGTGCTTGCTTTTATAAAAAAAAAAGTTTTTTTCAAACTTTAGGATATTGGTTGTTTGGTTTTTAATATTTCCTCAATATTAGACATTTCTAGAGGACAAAGGATGCTTTATTTTTTAAAATAAATTTGAGAGTATTTTCTGTTCTAAGATGGACTAATAGTACTTTTAGGGGAGAATAGAAGGTAAGAAGCATTATGGTTTGAGTTAGGGAAGAAGGTTCTGAATAGGTGCAAGCTTAAGGTGTCCAGGTCAAATCCCAGTCTTAGAGAAGCATCCTGTATTTCATCTATCCTGCCTTAAGCACTCCCAATATAATGTCTCCAAATTAGTGGGAGGAGTTAAAAGAATTAATTTAGGGCACAGTTGAATACCACTTGTCAAGGATATTGTATATGACAACCCTGAATATAATAGAAATTTGGATGATATAAACCTACAAATGTGAGTAAATTTAGTATTATTCAATGTCATCTACTGCTATTTTAACCTTTTTATATCAACAATTATTGGATATGAATAATGAAATCTCTATTGATGTCCTTCTCCAAAGCCTCATCCTAGTATGGAGAGGACTTTGAGGTTGTGAAAGGCAAGTCAGTGGAGCAAAAGTTCTGGAAAAACTTATCTACACATTATTAAAGAACTGAACACTTGGAAAGAGAAATGATGATCTCCAAGAGCTAGCTTCATCAAGTATAGGATATATCAGGTTAACATTGTCCAGTAGAATATAAGCTCATTCAGGGTAGGAGCAGTTTCATTTTTATTCTTGTGTGCTTCTAGTAGCTAATACAGTGGCTTGAATTAAACTAAATTTCCTTTTGTGAAAGTATTATAATATTGATGTCTAATCAGTGGCATTTCACAGACATAGTTTATCTAGTTTTGTCAAGACATTTGACAAAATGTCTCATATCTTTGAGAATAAACTGGAGAGATATGAGTAAGATAACAATACAGTGAACTCTATCAAAAACCGGTGGAATGACCAAATGTTAGCTAAATGACAGCAAAAAAGTAGTTAGTAAGGGCTTGACGTCACACTGGAATGAGGTCTCTAGTGGAGTGCCCTTGGGAGCTATCATAATGTTTTCCTGTATAACACTTTTATCAATGAATTAAATTATGGCATCAATAACATCCATATCAAATTTGTAGGTGATGCAAAGTTAAGATATTGGGCAAAAAACCTGATATCTAAAAATATATCTATAGGCCACGGTAATTAACTTCAGTAAGATGGAATTTAATAGGGATAAATGTAAAGTTCTATACTTGGGTTCAGAAATTAATGGCCTCTAGTCATTGACGAGTATAGGACTTGTATGACAAGTATATGACAATATATAGGACAGCTGATGGCAAGCACAGGAAGGAGAAAGCATGGCTTGACTACAATTCACATGAAAAAAATTTGGGAAGTTTAGTGGACCAGAAACTTGGTATGAGCCAACAAAGTAACATAGCAACTAAAAAAGTCCATGAGATCTTAGATCATGATCTTAAAGATCACAAGACCTACATTGGTGGAAGTATAGTGTCTGTTAGACCAAAAGAGATTTCAACCCTGTGTCCTGATCAGATTACATCTGTGTTCAGTCCGGGGTGGCACATTTTAGGAAAGACACTAACAAATGGGAGACTATCCAGAGGAGAGTGATCATGCTGGAAATAATAGGAGAGCATACTCTATGAGGAATGGTAGAAAAAACTGGGGATATATATCTTGGGGAAGAGGAGGCCTTGAAGGGGACATGTTAGATACCTTTAAATAAGCTATAATCTGGAAGAGTCAAGTCAATAAACATTTATTAAGCATCTGCTATGTGCCAGGGATATAAAAAACAGGCAAAAAAAAACCAGTCCCTACTCCCAAGAAGCTCACAGTCTAATGGGGAAGACAAGCAAACAACTATGTAACAAACAAAATATATACTGCATACATTGGAGATAATGAACAGAGAGAGGGCGCTAGCATTAAAGGTGATTGAGAAAGGTTCCTTGTAGAAGGTAGGATTTTAGCTAGGATTTGAAGGAAACCAGGGAGGCCAGGAGATGGAGATGAAGAGGGAAAAAATTCTGGGCATGGGGGACAGTCAGTGAAAATGCCCAGTGTCAGGGGACAGAATATCTTGTTTGAAAAGCAGGAAGTAGGCCAGTGTCATTGAATTACAGAATACATCGTGGGAGAGAGACGAAGGGGGGTGGAAAAGTAAAGTATAAAATAGCTAGGAAGGTAGGAAATGGCCAGGTTGTGATGGGTTTTAACAGCAAAAAAAGAGAGAGATTTATGACTCTGGAAGCAACAGAGAGTTATTGACTAGGAAAGTGACATGATTAGATTAATGCTCTTGGAAGATTAATTTGATAGCTGAATGATTGGAGTGGGGAGAGACTAGGCAGGGAGACCAAACAGAAAGCTATTGCACATACTCCAGGAGTGAAATAAGGAAGAACTGAACCAGAGCAGTAATAGTATTGAAGAAAAAAAAAGGTAGAATTGACAAAATTTGGCAATGGATTAGATATGGGAGGAGAAACAGAGAGGAGAAAAAGTGAAGGATCAAGGATGACATCTAGGTTGTGAGCCTGGGTGACTGGGAAGATGGATTGACATTAACAGGAAAGTTAGGAAGAGGGAAGGTTTGGGAAGAAAGATGATTCCAGTTTGTGGCATATTGAGTTTAAGATGTCTACTGAACATCTTATTAAGAGGAGTTAGTTGGATTCTTCCTGGCTTCAGAGGACAGAAGTAGAAGCAATGGGTGAAAGTCACTGAGGGGCAGCTTTCAGCTTGATTAAAAGAAAACTTTCAAATGGTTAAGAATATTTGAAATTGGAATAAAGATACTTCTGAAGATAGCAGATTTCAAATCCCAGGAAATCTTCAAGAGGAGGATGGGATAGCCACTTGTCAGGGTTATTGTAGAGGGGATGCATACTTGTGTACCAGCTTGTACAAAAGGATCTTTGAGGTTCCTTCTATTTCTGAAATTCTGTGATTCTTCATTCCATGGTTATTATGTCACAGACCTAAAGATCTACTACTTCAGGTAACCTATGAGTTAAAAAAAAGTTCCAGGAAATAATGTTTAAATTCTATTAATAATACTGTTGTCATCTCTTCTATATTTCAGATTATTGTGCAAGCAAATTTGCAGCATTTGGATTTGCAGAATCTATTTATATGGAATTGAGAAAACTAAAGAAACATGGAGTTAAAACTACCATTGTCTGCCCATATTTGATCAAAACTGGAATGTTTAGTGGTTGTTCAACCAAGTAAGACGATGATTTTATTTTTGTAAGAATCTTCACATATCACAGATAGCAACATGGCTGAAGCAAGCTGGTGCATTCCAAAGGACACTGGATGAATAGACAGCCTGAATTAGAGTCCCTAGTTGAGTGACCCTGGCCAAGTGACTTCACCTCTATAGACCTCAGTTTCTTCATCTGTAAAAGTGTTGGACCAAATGACATCTAAGGTTCTTGACAGCTCTAGCTGCAGCTCTAGAATTCTTGACAAAAAAAACCCAGTCATCTAGACTCCTTTTAATACTTCAGGTATCCATAATTTCATCAGAGTGGGTGCTCTGTACACTATTACAGATTATAACCCCTCCATGTCTTAATGAATTACAACTGGGGAGAAAATGCCATCTGTTAGCTGACCTTCTATGGATGCAGTATACCAGGCTCAGCTACCTTAGGACTGATCATAAGATCATAGACTTAGGGACCTTAGGGGTTATGGAGTCCAACCCAGTCATGTTTGAAGAGAGAAAACTAGGGACCAGAGAGTTTAAATGACTTTGCCCAAAGTGATATAGATGCTAAGTGGCAGAGACAAAATTTGAACCCTGTTCCTCCTTAGACCAATTGATCTATATTCTATCACCAAGTCCACATTAGAAGCCTTTCCATCTTATGAGGACCTGTCAGAAATAGCCCTCTGCCAGCATAGTATTTGCGGACTGAGTCGCTTTGATGATAAGGCATCAGAGTAGGACTTGGGTGTAGGTATCAGTGAGACAATATTAATAAATATATGTGGAAGGTTGGGAAATTCCCAATCAGATTATGCTAATTATCTGGTGACTTTGTTTTTATCTGCCCTGAATTTTATAGTTAAACATTACCTGGGATCTAAAATTCCAAATGGAACATTTAAATGGCTATTAAAAGCAAAATTTTTCATATTTAATATTGAGCATGAGAAATTCATTTCTGAAAAGCTTTGCCCACTAAAGATAAGGAATATTTTTATAAGATAGTTGAATGTATATGGAGAAGCATGGGGTAATGACAAATACTGTAATAAGCGTAGGTCGCTCAATGACTCCCGTACTTGAGGGACTGGCATTGGGAACAAGATCAGCTGATGCAATTCAGGTAAGCAGAGAAGCAGTCCTAGACTCTAAATGTATCACAGCTGTTCTACACTGTATGGGGGTGAGGATGAGAGCACGGAGAGGCTCATGAGGGAGAAGCCAGATTGAAATCATGCTGAGAATGCCTCTGCTATGCTAAAGTAACTATGCAGAGAGAGAAGACTCAAAGGTCAAGACTCCCTAGTGCTATCACTTGTCATCTCCTGATATCTCCCCATCAAATATTGTTCCCACTCCTTCATAGTAAATCCGCCACCCTGTAAGGCTCATCACCAATTAGCTACCCTGTAAAACTTAATTTGAGCTCCTCTAGCCCAAAACACCGTACTGTCAAGAGCCTGGAATATCATGGGGCTGGCAGCAAGAGGTGCCGAGTTGAGAAATAAGACATAGCCTCTTTCATTCAAAAACCTTGCAATCTAAGAAGTGGGATCAATCAGTAAGTCAATGAGGATTTATTGAGGGAGAAAAAAAACCAGTCCTTGCTCTGAAATAGCTTATATTCTATTAGAAAAAAGACCACCACACAAATAACAATTATGCAAAAGACAAACTATATAAACTAGACAAAATTAATGCCAATAAGAAATAATTTAATAATAATAATAGTTGGTATTTCTATTGTAAGGATTATAAAACACTTTATATAAGGATCAGTTGATCCTCACAACAAATCTATGAGGTAGATGCTATTATCCCAATTTTACAGATGAGGCTGAGAGAGGTTAAGTGACTTGTCCAGCACTGAACAACTGTATGTTTGAGGCAGGATTTGAAGTCAGGCCTTCGTGGTTCCAAGTCCAGTACTGCACCACCTACCTGCAGGCATAAAGAAAAGAGGTAGGGTGACCAGTTAGCCTGTTATGGCAATAGACTAGTTGAGAAATGAACTACTGCAGTGAGTAGCAGGCAGAGTAGAAAGGAGCAATGATAGAGATTGCAAAGATTGAAATGTCATGGCTAATTAGCAATTAATGGGATATGGAGAGTAAACGAGAGGGAGAAGTCAAGGGTGACTGAAGTTTTAAACATCTTGGTGAGTTGGAAATGATGGCGCCACCAACATAATTAAGAAAATTTAGGAGAAAAGTAGGTTTTGGAATGGAAGCTTATGAGTCGCATTTTGGACATGTTGAGTTTGAGACTTCAACCAGATATCCATGCGTATCCAACAAGCAGTTGGAAATTGGTGCCTGGAGCCTGAAGGAAAGGGCAGGACTATAAATAAAGACTTGAGATCTGCTTAGATGGTAGCAGGTATCTCTGTGAATGACGTCAGAAAGTCCCAAGAGTCATTCATCAACAGCAGGAACATGCTCAGTGGCATTGAAGTTGTAAGAATAGAACCCAGAATCCTGAAGTTAACAAGGATTTATTTAGTAGTGATAAAATGGACACAGCAGGTGCTATTTAACAATCTTCTTAATTCAATTCAACTATAGTAAACAAGTATTTTTTTTAAAAATATCTACCTGTGTAAGACACTGGGCAAGGTGCTTGTTATTTTTAGTTTCATCGTTTCCAGTTGTGTCCAACTTGGTGACACTTTTTTGGGGAATTTGAAGAAGCCCTTTGTGTTTCTTCACAAAGATACTAGATTGGTTTGCTATTTCCTTCTCCAGCTCATTTTACAGATGAGGAAACTAAGGTAAACAGAGTTAACCGACTTGCTCAAGTTCACACAGCTAATATATGAGGCCAGATTTAATCTTAGTTTTTCCTGACTCCAGACCCAGCACTCTAAAACCACTGTGCCACCTGGGATACAAAAGCCAAAATAAAACATTTCCTCCCCTCCATGGCAGGATTACAGCTGTATTATTATGATGATGGATAAAACATGTACATAAGTGAATACAACACGTAGACTATACAGAGAAATTTTAAGAGAAACGGGTAAGGCCAAATGTAGGAGGTGGCACCTGAGCTGTGCTTGGAAAGAAACTAGAGGTCAAGGAGAGAAGGAAGTCCATTCTAAGCCACGAGAAATTGCTTGTACAAAAGCACAAAAGAAGGAAATGGAATGTTATGTATGGGAAACAGACGATCAGCTTTCAATGACTTGCTCTATCAAGCTTGCAAATGATACAAAGTTAGGAAGGATCTTTAACACTGGCTGGCAGAAGATCTAGAACTCTTGACGACTGGCGCAAATTTAATATGAAGAAGTTTAATAGGTATAAATATAAAGTACCATACAATTGTATTACACAAGAAAAACATAGCAGAGGCATGGCTAGATATCAGTTGTTCAAAGCAAAAAAGTTTGAAGGCTTTAGGAGATTACAAGCTCCATTTGAGTTAACAATGGGCCACACCAGCTTAAAAAACTAATGTGATTTTAGGCTGTATTAAAGGAGGAACAGCAGAGGAATTGATAGTAAGTCACACAATCAGCAAGTGTTCATTAAGTGCCCACTATGCGTCAGGTGCTGTGCTAGGCAATGAAGACATAAATATAAAAAATTCAATATCCCCTACCTTAAAAAATATGAGGTCCTCCCTTATTAATTTTTGTTTTCTATAAATACAAATATGACTTGATAGCACAGAATGCACAGAAATGACCTCAAAAAGTGCAACATATTTGACAATTCTCTTTTTTCCCCCTACTTTCAAAAAACTTACATTCTAAGGGGGTGAGGTAAGAGGAGTACACATATAAGTATAGACAGAATAAATAGAGAATAATTACAAATAAATACAAAGAAGCTTGGGAAAGAAGATACTAGAGTTACTAGTACTAGATGTAGCAAGATACTAGACAGTACTAGATGAAGAAGTATTACATCTTCATGTTTAAGATGGTGCTTAAGCTGCATCCTGAAGAAAGAAAGGGATTGTATGAAGTGGAGGTGAGGAGGAGTGCATTCCGCTTAGGAGAGATGGCCAGTGAAAAAGCACAGAGATGGGAGTTAGAGTGTCTGAGATGACGAAAAGAGAAATGCCCAGCTTGGCTGAATCACAAAAGGTAGGGAAGAGACTATTATATAGCGACATTTAAAGAGACAGTTTCTGTGTAATTAATCATTTTATTAACAATGCTAGCATTTTTTTAAACAATTGGAATTGACTTCCCCAGGGTCCACAGCTAGTTAGTGTCTAAGGCCACATTTGAACTCAGGCCTTCCTGACTCCAGGACCAGGGCTCTATCCAGCGCACCACCTAGCTGCCCCCTAGCATTTTAATGAGTCAATGACACTAGAATGGCAAAGACCCGTCATAGAGGTGGGCTCTGTTTACATGCCCTTGGAAGAGTAGATGTTCCTGAGGATGGCAATCAACTCCGATTGGTTAACAATTAATGAGAGAATGAACATTACAATGAGATATGGGCCTATTCTAATGAGGGACTGGGGATGTAACTTTGTTTACGTCATTTACTTCTAAATTGCCCAGCCTTGGGCAACCTAATCAAAGAATTTATCTCTACCCATACCGGTGTGGAGCACAATGGGTTTACCCACATCTGAGCAAAACTGAGGAGAAAGTTAATTCAATCTCATTATCAGCAATATCTTTCAGGGACTAAAACTTGAAATGGGGACTTTAGAAAGAAGGAGGAACTCTGGATCTCCCCAAATCCCTGGTCATTAATAATCGTTTCTCTCAGTACAATAAGACCTGAAAGATAGTTCAGAGCCAGAATGTGAAGGACCACAAAAGAAAAAGACAGGAGTTTATATCTGACCCTAGAGGCAATAGGAAGCCACTGAAATTTATTATTCTGACTTAGTCAAACCACATATGTTTAGTTCTAGGTGCAACATTTTAGGAAGATGATTGATGAATTTAAGAGTATCCAGAAGAGGACAACCAAGATGGTCATACCATACAAGAATAAATGGAAAAAATTTAGCCCAGAGAAGACAAAACTTAAGGAGATAGGGATGATAATCCTGGTCAAGTACTTGAAGGGCTAACACATGGAAGCAGGATTAGGCTTGTGCTGCTTGACCACAGAGGGTAGAACAAAAAGCAATGGGTGGGAGATGAAGATGGGTGCATTTTAACTTTTATTGGAAAGATATCTTAGTAATTAGAGCTTTCCAAAAGTATAATGGGCTACCTTGGGAGATGCTGAGTTCCCCATCCCTGGAAGAATTCAACCAGAAGCCAGATTATCATTTGTTTGATTTGTTTTAAAGGGAATGCTTTTATGCTTTGAAAAAGGATTATTTATTGAGGTTGTTTGCTGGGCATATAGGAAAATGGCAACAAAACCAACAGGGAATGTTTCTTCCTTCCATTGACCTCAGCAGCTTTATAATCAGAAACCATAAAGTTGGACCAGATGGCTTCTGAGGGCTGTGATTCTTTGATTCTGCTCTTTTTGCTCTATATCCCCAAGCAGAAGAGAAGATATAATTACAACTATATTGTATAATACTTTGGGGGAGTGGGTGTGAAGCTCTTTACAAGTCAAATCAAATAAACATGTATTAAGCACTTACTAAGTGCCAGGCACCATATCAAGCACTGGGGATATGTATAAAAACAGAAAGACAATTCCTGCCTTCAGCAGCTTACATTCTAATGAGAGAATTCAGCATATAAAAGGAAACTGACAAGCTTAAAGTGTGTCTGGGGGGGGGGAGGCACAGAGGAAGAGAGAGAAATGAAGAGGTACCCACAGGAGCATAGCTGAGAAAGTCTAAGAGTCAGGGTTACAGCCTGAAGAGGTATGAAGACAAGGCTTGCCAAAGCATCTTCCTTAAAATGGCAATTCTGGGAGGAATCAGCCAATCTCAGGGAGAGGCTATATGAAGAACAGGTAGATCCAGTGTGAAAAGTCCAGGGATGTGTGCAAACTTCCAGGATCAAGATGTATCTGTGACATGATAGGGAAAGTCCAGCAAGCAGGAGTGCAACCTACAAAGGAAGAAAGACCTATGAAAAGAGGAATGGTGGGGGGCGGAGCCAAGATGGCGGCTGGGAAGCAGTGACTGGCATGAGCTCCCCACCAAGTTCCTCCAAAAACCTATAAAACAATGGCTCTGAACCAATTCTAGAGCTGCAGAACCCACAAAGTGGCAGAGGGAAGCAGGGCCCCACCCCAGGACAGCCTGGATGGTCTCTGGGTAAGGTCAGTCCCACACGGACCTCCC
>CM053622.1:228280319-228322452 GCA_028646595.1 Phalanger gymnotis | reverse complement strand
GCTGCCCCAGGGGCGGTGGCCAAACCACAAACTCAGTCCCGCAGCTTTTCCCACTAACCTTCTCTGTTGTCTTTGCTCTTTGTGGGTTGAGAGAATTACATCTCAGTAATTCAGGATTGTAGGGCACTCTCCGCTCGGCTGCTGGTCTGGTCGGTCTGCGGTCGGTCTGCACCACACACGCTGGGCTCTGCTGGGCTCAGCTCCGCTCCCCTTAGCTGGGGGCTGGGAGCTCCGTGCGGGACAGACCTTACCCAGAGACCATCCAGGCTGTCCTGGGCTGGAGCCCTGCTTCCCTCTGCCACTTTGTGGGTTCTGCAGCTCTAGAACTGGTTCAGAGCCATTTTTTAATAGGTTTTTGGAGGGACTTGGTGGGGAGCTCAAGCCAGTCACTGCTTTCCAGCCGCCATCTTGGCTCTGCCCCCCCTAATCACCACATTCTGAACTTAAGATGTTTCCCACTCACCCTCAACCCTGTCCTGTGACAAAAATATGTTAGTTGGGGGTCCTGATTTGTTGGGTCCCAGCTAACTGAAATCTCTCTTAAATTTGGTTGGCAAATCCTTTCTCTGCTCCCTTGAAGTGGAGAATAAAAGAAAAGAAGTAAAGAACAGACAAGGAGAACAATCAGATCACTGAGGAAAAGATTGTGGCTGAGAAATAGAGCAAGAGAATTAAATTCCCGTTGACAGGAGTAGGCTCTTTGAGTTATACAGGAGACTTTATAACAAGCTCCCTTTGTTAATAACCTAAGACAGAAACAGAAATGAACAACAATAACAAAACAATAAAAGCTAACAGGTAAAAACAAAAAAGTAGAAGAAAGGAATAGCAACTGAGAGGAGGGGAGAGAAAAGGCTAAGCTCAAAAGACAGAGAAGTAAATCCCCACAAAGGCATAAAAACAAGGAAGGTGATAGAACACCCGCGGTCAGACAGTCAGTTTGATAGTCACCCTATGCTGGACGTATTGTGAGGAAATGTCCATGAAAGCCATGCGCTTCAGTACTTTGGGCTAAAGTTTTGATGAAAAAAGCAAAATCAAGCCTGATTGTGTTTCCTGATAACTGGTAATAACCTTTTGTACATATCCTAGAAGCCACGTGGGGTAATGGAAGGAGAACTGGATTTGGAGTCAATGTGGCCTGAGTTTGGACCCTTGCCATTTGTGTGACAATGTGTAATTTAAATTTTCTGAACCTCTGTCTCCTCTGTAAATGGAAGATAATATATAATATAATAATAATATATAACATAATAGTATATAATGTAATATAATAACAATAATAATAATATAATAAATAACACCTTCCCTACTGCCTTCACAAGGTGGTTGTGGAGAAAGTACATTGTAGATCATAAAGTATTACAGAAATATGAGTGCTTGGTGTTAGTCTAAGAATAGCAAATCATCATTGAGACATACTCCTTGCTGTGTTCACCGGCTTGTGTGTGCACGTGCCAATATGTGTCAAGATTATTATCTCAAAAGTGTGATTTTATCATTTCTGAAGATTTTTCCTGTAGGAACCTCATCTTCATTTTTTTTAATAGAAGATAAGCATAGCTACCACTTCAAAGCCTTTCATCTTACACCTTACTCCCCGCCACATAGTCTGATTTAGTGCACTAGCCTCCTGGCTATTTCACAAGACACTCTCTCAGCTCCAGGCATTTTCATTGGCTGTCACCCATACCTGGAATGTTCCTCCTTCCCATCTTTGCCTACTGCTTTACATGGCTTCTTTTAAGGCCAAACTAAAATTCCATCTTCCACAGGAAGGCTTTCTCAATCCCTCTTAATTCTAGCATCTTCCCTCTGTTAATTATTTCCTATATATCCTGTATATAGCTTTTTTTGGTATATGTTTATTTGTTATGTGTGAGCTCTTTGAGGGCAGGGCTCTCTTTTGCCTCTTTTTGTATCCCTAGTGTTTAGCATGGGGCAACCAGGTGGTGAAATGGCTAGAGTACCAGGCCTGAAGTCAGGCAGTCTCATCTTCCTGAGTTCAAATCTGACCTCAGACACTTACCAGCTCTTTGACCCTGGGTAAGTAACTTAACCCTGTTTGCCTCAGTTTCCTCATATGTAAAATGAGCTGGAGAAAGAAATGGCAAATCATTCCAGTATCTCAACCAAGAAAATCCCAAATGGGGTCACAAAGAGTCGGACTTGACTGAACAACAACAAAAGTGTTTATTTAGCATAGTGCCTGGCACACTGTAGGCATTTAATAAATGTTTATTGGTTGATTGAATGGAAGCACAAAAGATAAGCCTGAGATACCCTGAAAGGCAATATACTGAGTTTCCGCTTACTTAAAATTTCTGCTAATATCATAAGGGATATTTGATGATTCATTCAGCTCCCTTTAGCAGGTATTACGTGCAAAGTACTACATTAAACATTGAGAGATAAAAAGATACTTTAAAGCCTAATACCAAATGATGTCTATGTGGATGAAAATCGCTATTATGGTATATAGGGAAATCAGAACTTGAGTAAAGCTAATGATCTTGTGTAGATGAAGGTTAGTCTTAAATGGACAATGACCAGAGTCAGGACTAGAGAAAGGAAAGAAAAGTAATCTCCATGAGCATGTTATGCGTGATCAGGGAGAATCCAATGAGTGACACTTTTTAACACTTCAAGAATATAATTTTACATATTTTAATTGTAAATTAAATCATTATTTTGTGCTAAATCAAGTCACTTCAGTACACTGCAGGTTTAGTTTCTCTGTGATTATAATTAATGCCCAGAGTATGCAGTTTTCTTGCCTAGGACATATGAATGCCTTACCCAAATCTGACTGATCCAACTCAGAGTCAGAGAAATTTTTTTTTCGACCTTAGGAATTTTCACGTAGGTTATAGATAGAGTACATTGTACATCATTCCAGTGAAAGCCCTTTATAAAGTTCCCTATGGTGTGAATTAGTAGCCTCGTTGTATGTGTAAAATTAATGCAAAAAGCTATAGAAATCTTGGAAATCTGTTTCAACTCTGTAATTTTATAAGGGATCAGAGGAAAGGGGTGGAGGGGAGGGGGAGAGGGACATACCACTTAGTGAAGTATATCAGCTTAGTCATTTACTTCAGCAAAAATAACTATCAACTTTTTTCTGAATAAAGCACTCCATTCTGAAACAAATTGACTATGCTCGTTTATAGATGTTAAATGTATGATGTTAAATAAGCTTTGTGTAAAATTTTATTATGCAACATTATTTTCTCTTTGAGCTACTTTTCTTACTCCTCAAATCTGCAACTTGATAATAATATTGCCAACTCCAGAGAAAGTTAGGACAATATGGAAGCACTGTGACCTCCTTTAATGATACTTAACGGCTGTTCCACCCACCCCCATCTTAGCCAGCCCTGCAACACCACTAAGCTTCAGCTGTTCCTACTCTCCCTCCAGTAGTGTTCTTTCAATATTTTTCCATTTGGGCTTGTCCTCCAAGAAAGACTAAAACTAAAGACTTAATTACTGCCACCATCTACAAAGAAGGTAGAAGCCAGACTTAATTTGGTCCAAACAGAGAGATTGATGAACTAAACTTAAGTTAATGGATTTCTCATTGGTCCAAAAGGTTCTGCTCTTCATTTCCATCATGAATACCAAAATCTCTGATCTGGAAAAGGACCTCAGCAATTTTTCAATACAACTCATATCTAAGTAAGAATCCCTTCTGTTGTTGTTCAGTCGTGTCCAACTCTTCATATCCCTATTTGGCGTTTTCTTAGTAAAAACACTGGGATAGTTTGCCATTGCCTTCTCCAGCTCATTTTACAGATGAAGAAACTAAGGCAAACAGAGTTAGGTGACTTGTCCAAGGTCACACAGCTAGTAAGTGTCTGAGGCCAGTTTTGAACTCAGCAGTCTAACTGGTTCCAGGCCTTCTACCTCCACCTATGCTGCCCATGATCCCTTCTACAACAAACCTGACAAGTGATTGTTCAGCCTTCCTTTAAAGATCTCAACCAAAACCCAGCTTGGGCTGGGGCCTATTATGTGAGAGGGAATCCACTATTTACTTAGTCATTATCTTCTGCTTTGGTATAGCTCTAATTATTAGGAAATTTTCCTTTATACTTTGAGCCAAAATTTATCTCTTCAGGACTCCTACTCATTGCCCTTACTTCTGCTTTCAGATATTAGAGCAAGCTCTAATCCTTCTTCTATGTGTCACTTGAAGACAGCAATTCGTGTTGCCCCCAAAGTCTTCTCTTGTCATAGCTAAATATCCGTAGTTGCTTCAACCATATTCAGATAGCATGACCTCCCAGCCCTTCATCATTCCGGTCACTTTCCTTTGAACACTTTATAATTTGTCCAGTCTGTCAATGCCTTTCCAAAAATGTCACACTCAATTTCAGTTTGTCAATCAATGTCTTTCCTAAAATGTGGTGCCCAGTAAATTCATCTCTCTTTATAGGCATTTCCTGAAATATACATTCCAAGATGAAAGCCATGAAGGATCTGCTCATTTTTGCTGGCAAATTTATATATAGCCTTTTGGATGCTTTGCTTTCCTACATAGTTCCAAGGCCAAAGAAAAATGTTGCTGGTGAAATAGTCCTTATAACAGGATCTGCAAGTGGAATTGGCCGATCATTAGCCTTAAGATTTGCCCATCTGGGAGCTATCCTTGTTCTCTGGGATATCAATTCAGAGGGCAACCAGGAAACTTGTGAATTGGCCAAAAAAGCTGGTGCATCAAGAGTGTATACCTATACCTGTAACTGCAGTGAAAGGCAAGATATCTACCAAGTGGCAGATCAGGTAAGTCCTCTGTATTGCTCAGTTCCTTTACACAATAAAATTGTATCAACTATCCAACCTTTGAGTAAGTGGTTTAACCAAAATTTGCATTGAGATGGTTCTCTATATTAATCTAGTTTTATAAATGTTAAGTGCTACTATATGGGAGGCACTATACAATTATCCCTTCCACATGGCAACTTTCCCCATTGCAATTTCAATATATCACAGGTGGTTTCAATATAATCATGGGTCGGCAGAAGAACTTAAATGGGAAGTTTGGGGGAATTTTTACGAAAGCTACAGACAATATGCAAAGGTCAGCAGACAACACAGAAAAAGTTTAGAAACTCAGAAATGCATAAAATATGTGCACAGTATTGTATAATATCAACATGTTTGATCTTTTAATACCATAATAATTCAGACTTCATCTCTGGTGTGAAAGGAGGACCAAAAAATTTTATGAAGATTTTCTAGATTACAGGGGCACTGCACCCATAAACCCCAAGAGGTGGAAGGGGTAACTATACTAGGTGCTGGGTATACAAAGTTAGATAATGAATGATACATGCCATGCCCTCAGGAGATTACAGGCTAATTCATACTTATTATCCTCCTGCTTTTAGTTTGTTTTGTTACTATTTGTGTATCAATATCTTTAATCAAATATGAGTAATTTCTTTAGCCAAAAATCTCTTAACTCAGTTTTATTTCTAGGCAGGTCATTTACAGGAGAGCAGCCAGGGCCATAATTAGGTGAGGCACTCTGCTCTCTCTCTCTCTCCTACATACTATCATCCTATACCTTCCTCCTGTGTACCCAGTTTTAGTGAGGAGAAAAGTGTAAAACTGTGTGAAATGCTATTTTACAACATTGTTATATAACATGATGCCTAGTTATGGTGAGAAGAAGATAACCAAACATAATTCCAGCTATTCAAGATCCCTTCTGTCCAGACCTGTCCTGGACTCCTCTACACTTCCTTTTCAGTTTCCAGTGGGAAGGAACCAGGATATACAAGTAGCTAGCTAGCGGGTCCCATTGCTATGTAAGTTTTGTCTTTTATTTAAATGGTTGGTTTTATACTGTACATTTCTTACAGTCAAATTGAGATATAGAGCTCAGCATAGTGCTTGCCACAATAGTAGGTGCTTAATAAATGTTCTTTGACTGACTACAAGTCAGGATTGAACATCTGAGGGACGTTTGAATTGTATCAGCAACGTTTTTTCAACTGTCTTTGAAAATTTAGCTGTGTCTTCTAGTTTTGTTTAAACTGGAGATTTGAGGTTTGAACAATGGATGTATGACACTATTGATGATAACCTATATATTCTTGATTCATACATAAACACTACCAATATTCAGGTGTTTATAGAACTCACAGAGGGTTGTAAAGTTTTTTGGTTTTTTTTTCACCATTGCTTATTTTACTGTATGTATTCAAAATTATATTGATTCTTTGCTTGGAAAACAATAAAACATAGCACAGCTCTATTTACTCTTTTTAATCACACATTATTTTCTTCTTTGGAACATAGGAGAGAGTCAGCTATATTTTTTGAATGTAAGCCCCAGGTCATTTTCATCTATATTTTTTGAATATAAGCCCCAGGTCATTTTCACATCAATTGCCTACAAAGGCATGTCTTTCCCTCCCATCTCCATGCTCTCCCTGGGCAATTGACTGTCTTGTCCTGCATACAGGACCTTATAATTCTAGCCAATTGAGAGCTTTTTCCATTCTAATGAGCTGTCTTGGCCACCTTTGCCATCTGAAAATTTGATAAGCATGTCTTCTTTGTCTTTATCCAAGTTATTGGTAAAAAATGGTGAACGCAATAGAGCCCTGTGACCAGGCACTAGGGATTTGTCTCCAGACTGACATCAATTCATTAATCAGAACTCTTTTAAAATGATCATTTAACTAGTTACAAATCTAACTAAGCTAGCACCTAGAAGGATGTTATAATTATGTCCTTTATTAAAATTCAATTATGTTATGTACATAGCTTTTCTCCATTCCATCAATCCAGTAAATATTCCAAAAAGGGATTTAGGTTAAATGGAATGGAAAGTTCTTAGAGAAGCCATGATAGATAATGATGATTGCCTCCCTTTCTAAGGGCTTATAAATCATACATCTGATTTTCAAGTCTAAAATTTTTACTGAGATCAATCTGAAGATTACACATTGATCTCATTTTCAGAGTTCATCTTTTATTCCTTTCTGGAAAGTATGACAGCATTTTCCTTTATCCCATTTTCTGAAACTTAAACCATTCTCCACCAATTCCTCAAAGATAACTCATAATAATCTCCTTTATTGATTTCCTTTTTGCCCTGGTTTTTAATTTATCCTCCATGAAGTCTTACCCTTAAGCCTCATTTGTTTTGTTGAGGTGACCTTTGTTTCTTGAAGGCAAAAAACTTGCAAGTTCTACGAAGATGAAAAGGATTCAGGTATAGCCCCAGCAACATAAGGAGTCTTCTGTCTGAAAACTAGCCTTGCTATGTATAGTGATCCACATGTTGGTGATGAATCCTTTGGTCTTGGCAGCCCATCAAACAATGAAAAAGACAAAATTGCCACTGTGGTGATAGTCGAGGCAGAGGAATGAAAAATGAAATGAAAATACTAAGATGTGCAGTTTTTAGATTATTTATAAAGTTTTTTTTTTTCCTCTAGCACTCTTAAGGTGAAATCTTTGACCATTGACCAGCAAAGAATGCAATAATATCTGTCTTGAAATTCTCACTATAAAAGACAAAAAGAAGTCACAGCTAAATTGAAGGATGACTCTGACTTCTCTTGGAGAGACAAATATAGGACTTTAAAATTTTGACTTTGTCACATATGAAAGAGAATGAGGAACATTGTGTTGCATTGCTCATGATAAGCATTTGCAAAACAAAAAAAAACAACTACCATGAAGATTATTGAAGTTCAAGCACCAATGTAAGCAGTAAACTATGCGGATGTAGAAAAGTTCTATTAAGAATTCCATAAGACCCTCTAAATTAAACCAATATATACTTTAATTGACTTAAATGCAAATGTGGGCATAGAGGAGAATGTCATATGTGTATATACATGTATATACAGCTAATTCCAAAAGGACTTCCACATTGTTAGACTATTATTTTATGTCTATTGAAATATTATTAATTTTATTTTCTTTTTTTTTTTGTACTTGCTTTGTCCACGGCCTACTGATTCTCTTTCAGAAGAAAATATTCATGATAAGGCATGAGACTTCCACATGATACACAAATCTTTTGGCTTTTTCCTTATTTCTTATTCTTGAACTATGTTTTTAATTTTACATGTGTACATACATATGTGTACATATATATGCATATATGTGTACATACATATGTGTACATATATATGCATATATATGTATTCTCACATAGATATGCATATATCCATTATTATTCATTAAGGTAACTCCAACTTAATCTATTTAAACAAACTTTTGATGCTAAGGTTGGGAAATAAATAAAAGGACAGGCATCTACACAGATGATCACCATTTCCTAAGGAAGTTTAACTAATATAATTCAATTGCCAAAGAAAAGAAAAAAATTAAAAAAAACCTAGAAACTGCTTCAACCAGAAAGCAATTAGGAGCATTGATATAAAATTTTAGAGTTCATCTTGTCAAGTCAGATCAACAAATATTGATTAAGTGCTCTATGTTCCAAGACACTATGCTAACTACTCAGAATACAAGTACTAGCAGAAAGGCGGTCCCTGCCCTCAAGGAATTTACATTCTAAGGGGAGAATACAACATATTAAAGGAAAGCTGGGGTGTCGAAAGGAAGAAATGATGGTATCTATCAAGATAAAAGAAGTCTGAGGGGAGAATTAAGAGTGCAGCCTGGATAGGAATGGAGACATGGATGTCCTGGGCATCTGAGGTGCCAGGAAATCAGGAGACACTGTAGGGATGGAGATTATTTCCAATCTGTGAAGTTCAGGGCTGGCATGAGCATCCAGGGTGGAGAGGTGTGTGGATTATTATTGAAAAAAGTCTGGGGAAAAAGGAGTACAGCCTAGAAAGGAATGAAGACTAGAGTCTAGTCAGGGGTGGGGAACCTGCGGCCTTGAGGCCACATGGGGCCCTCTAGGTCCTCAAGTGCAGCCCTTTGACTGAATCCAAACTTCATAGAACAAATCTCCTTAATAAAAGGAGGCCACAGGTTCCCCACCTCTGATCCAGTCCAGTATCCTAATTTGACAGATGAGGAAACTGAGACCCAGAATGTAAACTGGATTTTTCACTGTTGCAGACTAGGGTCCTGGAAGTATCTTCTCGTAAAATAGCAAGAAATAGAAAAAGGAAAAATAGGTTTACGTAAAGGTTGACAAGAAACCCCACTAAGCCAGATCTTCCTGAGAGTAGTGAAGGATAAAACTGGAAAAAAAATACGGCCAATAGATAAAATGTGTATATCTATCAATATTTCTACGACCAAGTCTTTTTCTCATCAATGCCATTGGCCATATTATTTGGATTCTAACACCACACTACCTGTTTTTCTGAGTAACAAAAATGGAAGCAGTTCAAAGAGCAACTATAATAATCCAAGTATGCAGAGGATTGTTTCAGAGGTGACAGTTTTAAAGTGATGAAGAGACTCAACGATACCAAATGCTTGAAAAAATAAATCTCAAACCTTATTACTTAGAAAAGGCAATCAAGAAAATACTGCCAATTCCCCACCCCTGGGCCTATATTTCCCTGTCTAAAAAATCTTCATGAGAATAAGCTACCCATGAATCTAAGGCATCCATGATACAAGTATAAGAATGGAATAGTCATTCACAAATAATGTTTGACCACAGACTACATCTTTGTAATAACACACTTGACTGTAAGGTACAGAAGATTCACAAACCCATTGTAGGGACTATTAAAAAAAATTGTTAGAGTAAAATTCCCCTTAAAGGTTCTCCAACAAGATATGTCCCATCAGAGATTAAAATAATACAAAACTCCTTGAAAAAATATAACGCAACTTTGATTCTATTCAGGAAATATTTATTAAGTGCCAACTCTGTACTAGACACTGCAGTAGCTACTATGATTACAAATACAAAGCTGGAAGTGTCCCTGCCTTTAAGAGCTCACGGTCTAGTGAAAACAAGTTTCTGACAAAGAGTAAAGGAAGGCATAAAGTATGTGCTTAAGGGTTTTTTTTTCATCGTCAAAGACTATGTCAAGTATAGTTTAAAGTGAAAAGGAATCCCTATAGATGAAGTCTTCTACATGCTCTTTGTTGCACATAACTTTATGCTAAGCAGCAAGCCTTGAAATATTGTAAATCATCCTAAGTTAAATCTGTAATCTCTCAAACTGTTTTAGCCTAACTATCCATATTAGAAAAACAAAGTAGATGAAGAATGGAACACCATTGAGATGCCAGCATGTGGTTGGATAATCAGATACCTCAGATGCACGAAACTGGTTCTAGAATTGAATAGGAGGAGAGTAGTTTGGACTGCATTTGGGATATTGTGAAATGCTCCAAATGACATTAAACTTCTTGCTAAAACAGAAGCCCCTCTTTTTTATTTCAGTATCCGTTTGATAATGTCCTATGGCTGTGACACATAGATCACTGTCTCTGAAGAACTAAAGCTACAGGTTACTCAAGGAACAAAGGAAAGGTACATAGTGGGCATGAGTATGCCACCAGTAAAAAACTGTGGAGAAGTGGCTTAAAGAATAATCATCTGAAATATCTATGCCTGGAAAAGGTCACATAGCAAGAGTAAAGAATAAACAGTAATTTATAGAAGCCAAAAGACAGGGATTCATTTAGAGCGATTACTTGTCTTCACTACTTCCTCACCTTTATTTTAGCCCATGTACTACATGTATCCACACGGTTTCAGACAGCTGGGTGCCACAGTGGTTAGAGCTCTGGACCTAAAGTCAGGAAAATTTGAGGTTAAATCTAGCCTCTTAGTAGCTCATTTAGCACAGAGACACTTTTTAGCTATGTGACCCTGGGCAAGTCACTTAACCTATGTCTACCTTAGTTTCCTCAACTGTAAGGTGGGGATAATAACACCATCTACCTCTTAAAATCATGGTAAAGATCAAATGAGATATTTGTAAAACATTTAGCACAATGGCTGGCACGGAGTAGCTACTTCTGTACACACACACACACACGTACCTTAAGAGACCTAGAGGAAGATCTTAAGCATGTAGTATATGCTCCCTTGTAGGAAACGGCAAAATTGTTTATTGACTGAGGATGCAGACAGAATGAAAAGGTACAAACAGATTACAGTCTGTACCATTGAAAAGACTACCCACATTGAAGAGATGAGATCTGAAATCAAGTGGCACAGTGATTTATAGAAGCCAAAAAGACAGGGATTCATTTGGAGCAATTACTTGTCTTCACTACTTCCTCACCTTTATTTTTACCTTGTTTGGTCTTCTGTCATCAGTTTTAAGAGATTTCTCTTTGACAGAGAAGTCAGAAGCCAAATAAGTGTTGAGTTTCTGCTTTTCTTCAATTATACTATCTTCTACCAAGCAATCAATCTCACCCTGCTCTTTGCTCCTAACATACCTGAAATGTATATTTGATCTTTTCCCCAGAGTTCTAGCTCAGGTCATTCTGGGCTTCAGCCTGCCTGACAGAATTCTTACAGTTCTGTGCTGTATTTTTTCATCTTTGATCCTTGAACATTTCTCCCCCATTTATAACTATTGAAAAGAATGGCTGGATAAGCAAGTTTAAAATTTACTTGACTTAACACTTCTCCAAGCAACCGCATTCTTTGCATTAAATAAAGACAAATTTCATCCCAACAAATAATTAATAAGTGCCTGATAGGTACAAGGCACTGTGCTAGGTGGTGGGGAAGAGGAAAAACCCTCAAGTTTTATATCGAATAGAGCTTACAGTCTAATGCTTTCTATAGTCAATAGCATCATTAAACCAATGGATTCGATTCACCAAATCTTTGCTGAGAATCTGCTGTGTACAGAGCAACTAAGATGTGGTCCCTGCTTTCATGGAGCTTTATAGCCTAATAAAGAGATAAGATAATGACACCTGATAAGTATATTTGAGAGAAAGGGTACAGGGCAGTGGTATGTGAGATCCAAGAGAAAATCATTATCAAGAATAGGAATCAGAGAAGGCTTCATTGAGGAGGAAACATTTTAATTGAGTTCAGAACAAGATTAATGATGATTTCTAAATGATGGCTGGGTAAAATTACAGTAATATTTGATCCTCTAAATATAGAGAATATCAATGCTAATCTCCATCTCAATAGAAATAGTCAGTCAATAAACTTATTAAGCACCTACTGTGTGCCAGGCACTGCTAAGTGGTAGGGATACAAAGAGAGGTAAAAGATAATCTCGCCTCTCTAGGAGCTCACAGTCTAATGAGGGAGACAGCATATAAAACCACTATGTCTAGCTAAGCTTTCTATATAGGATAAATTGCAAGTTACCCACAGAGTGCTAAAATCCCAACCAGCTGTCCTGGATAGTTTATGTTGGAGGTGTCAAATGTGTGGCCCCTGGATCAAATGAAATTAAAATTGAATTGGGAAATGTTCAACAAAATAAATATACGATACAACATAGATAATGTCAATTTGTGTTTTTCTAAATCAATATGTAGCTACAGGAATCCATTTGTATTTGAGTTTGACATCACTAATTTAGACTTTGCCCTTTGAGATGAAAGTTTATACTTTAAGAGATCATCTGTTAGGGCCTCTTTCAGTTCTTTGAGGTTTTGAATCAATCAGACCAGTTCCCACTTAATACAACAAATGTGGATGGGAAAATCCTTGCTAACCTGTCAGTATACCTTATATCTAACTCTTGGGGGAATTTTTTTTAGCATAGCCAGCAGAAGAAGAGGAAATAGCAGCAAGGCAAGATCTTCACTCAAATTACATTTGGTAGTGTTCACTTTCTACCAAATGATACCCTGTGAAAGGAGTTGAGTCACATTCAAAGAGCATTTTGCCATGTGATCATTAGTCAGGGACATTTTAGGTTCAATTGTCCACTTTTACTTTCTCAGAGATTCTTAGGAGGAAGAAAACTCCAAAGTCTGGGCTTCAGCATGATTCTGCTTAACATTAATCCCAACTCTCTCCCATTTCAGGAAGGAGGAGGAAAAGATGCCCATTTTTAATCTTATAGAATAGAAAAATTGGGGTAGAAGCATTCATATTATTGAAGCACTTGTCATGACTTGCCCTGGTACATTCAACATATAATTTTATTTACGGAAACTGATTTATCCAACTTTTAGGAATGTGCTAAATTACAGCAAGCAACACTGCCATAGTCTCCTACTACTAAGTGATTGACATAAAAAGGAAGCCTGGCCCCCTCCAGGTGTAATCATTGGTTCCCTTGCCACATTGGAACAAAGATTTCCTTTCTTCCCTTTCCTTTCTTAGAAGGGGTCTTCCTATCTCTCCATCAGGCTGGAAATATAGGAGCTACTCATGGATTGATCCTGCTACGGATCGGCATATGAGTTTTGACCTGCTCTGTATCCAACCCAACAAGTTCAATCTTATTTCAGCAACCTGGCAGCCTCTCTTCAACCTCCTCTAGGAACTCATACTGATGCAAGACATCATGGGGGGCGCTTGGTCAACTTAGCCCACTGCAGCTCAGAACTCCGTGGTTTGAGATATCCACTAGCTTCATCCTCCATATTATAAGAGATTGATTATAGGTGTGCACCACTATATCTATTCATAAAGGGCTTTTCCAAGGACAGTATCATTCTCCCTCCTTTCTAATTCTTGATGCAAATGGACTGATGTGGTTATTTCCAATCTTAATGTCAATTCAATTTTGACTCAGTCATATATCTTAAGTCTTCTCTTACAGCACCAAATCGGAGTATTCTCCATGCTCTTTTTCCAGTTTTGTCTCAAAGAAATAAAATAGAACACTACATAGTGAGATCAAAGTAACTTTGCATTGCTATGCAACCTTCTGAATTTACTAAAGAACACAGACCTAGCTAGCTTAGAGTCAGCCCCAGTTCATTTAACCCTGACACTGTTAGGGCACAGGAATTCCGTTAAGAGATGAGATCAAAAACAATTTCAGTTAGTT
This sequence comes from Phalanger gymnotis, assembly GCA_028646595.1. Classification (NCBI taxonomy): domain Eukaryota; kingdom Metazoa; phylum Chordata; class Mammalia; order Diprotodontia; family Phalangeridae; genus Phalanger; species Phalanger gymnotis. The sequence continues at coordinate 228,308,545 of CM053622.1, read as the reverse complement.
TCCATAATACCTCCTACCCCCAAACGGCGCCCTGACTGACTTTGCACTCCTATGTACGTACTCGCCCCTCGGTTTCTAGGGCACACGTTGGAAAAGCTAACTAGAAATAAGAGGCTTGGTCTGTATTCATACTGGAGACCTTTCTTAGAACAACAGAACGACTTCAAGTTGCAGTTTTCTCCAACTTCTTGATTGAGCATCAGTCAGGACGAGGATTGTATGATGAATTATTGATGGAGGTGAGTGTGATGGAGTGTCAGTTCAGGACCTATAATTTCATCAACACAGAATCTCCTCCACCAGATCAGATCAGCAACTTCTCTGTAACTTATGCATAATTATAACTTTAAAGAGTTGCCTGAGACATTGAGAGGTTAGGTGATCTGCCCGTGGTTACACAAGTAGTATTTCTCCGAAACAGGACTTGAACCCACATCTTGTCTTCTTAACTCCCAGGCTGGTTCTCCACCCCCTACATATACCATGCTACCGTTTGTATTTGAGTACTACAAAACTGCTACAGCACAAAAGTAGACAGAAGCCTTTTGCAATTTTTTCTATTGACAAGCTCTTTCCTAAGTAATATTTCTAGGATCTGTGATTTTACTAGTATGGGTACTCCTTCTACCAGTGCAGGCTAACAGCATGGTTCAGTGAAGAGAACAGTAGTTCTGGAGTCAGAACATGGGTTCATATTCAGCCTCTGATGATTACTACATATGTGACCCTAGACAAGTTACCTTATCTTCTTTGGCTTCAGTTTTTGATAGCCTCTGAGGTGCCACCCAGCACTACATCTATGATCTTCTGATCCTATGAATTCCCTCCCCAATACCATAGTAAATGTTTTCATGAGTTGACATAAACAGAAAAATTCATCCCCTGGTAGCCAACCTCCTGATGTTGAGATAGGCCAATCCTTAGACAACATATCTCTTATCCACTATTGGGCCTGTAGTCAGGGCTTTTGGGGCTTAGTAGGACCTTCCAGAGATTGTATGGTCCTGATAATAGCCTTCAAAAACCAGAGTCACCTCAAGACCGTGGTAAAACATCAGAGTAATAATTCAGTGGAAGGCATTCAGTTCTCCTCTATTTCACTAGGTAATGAAATCTCAAAACACTAGGAAAATGAAACTCAGATTACATAACAAATTGCTTCTTTTTGTTTTTTCTTATCCAGGTTAAAAAAGAAGTTGGTGATGTCACCATCCTCATTAATAATGCTGGAGTTGTAACAGGAAAACCATTCCTTGAGATTCCAGATGAATGCATGGAAAAGTCATTTGATGTGAACACCAAAGCACATATCTGGGTGATTTTCTTTGCGTTCTCATGGAGTCTACAAAATTGTCTTAGAATTCAAGCTCCCTTTTGTAAATTAGATTAGTCAGGTTGTTTTAAACAAATAATGGTTTATTTGCTAGCATTAGGAAATAACTTCAAAATTCTCTGAAGGTGGCATAACTTTTCAAGTTAAGGATTGGTTCTAAATTATAGGATTACCTCATCCCAGGTACCATTCAAACCTCTTTGATAATTTTTTTTTTCTTTTACAAGAACTATGATTTCACTGGGTGACCAGAACTATGATTTCATTGGTATAAATATATTGCTCTACTAATGCAGATTGGTGCATGCTTTACAATTTGTAATCTTACAAGATTGTCTGGGGCAGTGAGAAGTTAAGTGACTTGCCCAGGGCCACATAACCAGTGTGTGTCAAAGATAGCACTTGTACCCAGCCAAAGGTCATCGTTATATCCTTTGTAAAACTAGGTGATATAGTGGATAGAATGATGGTCTTGGAGTCTGGAAGACCTAGGTTCAAATCTTGCATCAGACACTTCCTGGTTACATGATCCTGGGCAAGTCACTTAACTACATTCAGCCTCTCTTTTCTCATCAGTAAAATGGCAATAGTGCTTACTTCACAAAATTGTTGTGGGGCTCAAATGAGATCAGATAGACAGACAGATAGATATAGATCGATATGTATACAAATATAGTACTTTACAAACCTTTAATAAAAATCATAAATCGATTTGCATGGCACTTCATAGTTTTCGCAGGGTTTTCCCATATTATCTACCTGAGATTTTTTTTCTGCATCCCCCACCTTTGCCCATCTTTCAAGTCTCTGTTCACCTGGACAACAATATGGTACAATGGATAAGTATAATGGAAAGAATTCTGGAGTCTGAAGATATCAATCATAATCCTGACCCACCTTTTGATATTTTTTGTATAATAGCACATGACCAACTGAAGTAAAAGGAATACTCTATTTAACTAAACATTCTTGCTATTTTATTTTACCATACCTCATAGACTTACAAAGCCTTCCTTCCTGCTATGATTGCTAATAACCATGGACACTTGGTTTGCATTGCAAGTTCAGCTGGATTAATTGGTGTAAGTAAGCTATCAGGTAAGTACCATATAGATTAAACAATCAGTGTTATATAATATTTTGCATTGCATTGTCCATTACAACCTTAGCTTAGGGTTGTGTAATAACCCTGTGTAAAGTATTGACCTAATTTCACAAGGGAAGCAAATTAAGAAATGAAGTCTGTAGCAAAATTGGAATCATAACTCTATTCCTAATTCTTCAAGCTGCCAACTGGCAAGTAGACACAAGTAGCATCTATTAGATATGTTTATATAAAACTGAAATGTGTAGCCTGGATTAGTCTTTATCTCGTACATGATTGCCTTGATAAGAAACTGAAACGTGACCCATACAGTTTTGTGTTTTCACAATTGGTAAAACTTCTTAATAATTATAGCCATCCAAAAGTGTCATGGGGTCCTCTTCACTACAGATTTTCAAGCAAAGACCAGATGACCACTTGTTGAGTGTATGGCAGAAGTGGTTCTAGTTCAAGCGCAGATTGAATTACATGACTTTGGGGTGTCCTTTCAGACTCTAAGATTCTGTGAGTCTCTACTCAGTCTCCAGAGATCTGCTTGAAAACTGTTAACACATCATACATATGAAGATTCGTTGAGGAGGGTGTTTTGTTTTGTTTTTTTAATGAACTATACAAGTTTACCATAACCATAATTATCTTCCTTTCTCTCTTCTCCTAAAGAAAGAAATGAACAAACCACCACACAGCAAATAAATAAATGGTCTACTGAATATTAAACTATATATCACAGAATAAACTCTAATCTAAAATTTCATTCATTAGTCCCTCACTGTAATAAGAGTAGCAGGAATCCCCCATCCCAAGTAACCTAAAAATTTGTGCCTAACTAGTACTCTGTTGCAAATATCTCAAGACCCTCAGGGAAGTAGATCTATGCTTCAGGAATACCTCCCTATAAAACAGAGGTTCTTAATCTTTTTTGTATCATAGACCCCATTAACAACTGGTGAATCCTATGAATCCCTTCTTGGAAAAAAAAAGTTTTTAAATGCATGAAATAGAATACATATGATTGCAAAAGAAAGCAATCATATTGGAATGTTATCAAAATATTTTTAAACCAAGTTCATTGACCCCCTAAAATCTAGACACGGGTCTTTGGACTCTAAGTTAAGGACCTCTGGCTTAGTAGGGAGAAGAGTAAAAGGAAAAGGGGTCCTCCTGTCACAAAGGTACCTTCAAATACACCACATTATTGTGCACAGTAGGTTTCAGTAAACTACCATTAATTCTGTAGCTATACTAGTGATAAATTATTAAATAACTTGATACTTAGAGAACTTTATAATACCATCACCTGTAATACATGCCTCTACTGTCTCATTCTAGCATTGCCATAAAGTGGTTTTCCTAAACCTTCCAGGCTACCAAAAACGTTACTAGTTCAAACAAGCATATTATGACCACCCCCACTCCTCTCCCACTACATCCCTCCTAGCTACTCTCCATACCCTCTCATTACATCTCTTTTCTCCTTAGCCTCATTACCTTAGTTGCCGGTGGTCCTTTTCATCAGTTCATCTATTCACACCTCTCCTGCTAAATGACTTTCTTTCAAAGCGCCTGTACTCTTAATCTCAAATATACATTACTTTCCACTCTCATACCCACATACAAGTTTTGGCATGCCATAAAACTCACAATTCCGCTCATATTCTACTTCCTGCCAGTTATAGTTCCCTCCATTTTCTTTGCCTTCTGTCCATGGCTACAGGCACCAAAATGGCTTCTAAGCCTGATGATTCTAATACTAGTCTTCTGCCAAGTACTATTCCAGCCGTGTTGTTGTTGTTTGTCCTTCATTTTCGAAGAAGACCAATGACATCTGAGGACAATGTCTCGACATGCTCATGGACTGGATTTAAATGAGGCAGAGTTGCACAGAACCATCCACCTCACTCTCTCTTCTGGAGTCATTGATCCAGTGGCAAGACAAAAGTCAGGATGACTGGCAATGGCCTGGGATGTAGTGGATGACCATGGTGTCTTTGATGTCTAACTAAGCTCTAAGCATTCCACAGGGTTTGCTTCAGCTGCCTTCATGGGCATTGGAACAAATTTCTCACCCACCCATTCCTCCAGGGAAAGTTTTCACATGCTTGGTGTAGACATCCCCCTAATTCGCTGACAAGAGTCCTCTTGATTACCTTCAACCTGGTTTAACTCATCTGCCCAGATGATTTTACCAGGGTGTGGCTGCTGTCTATGCTGCAGCTTCTTGGAGCCACAGATGAGAGTTGAGTGAATCAGGTGGACACCAAAGTTGGATGAGCAGCCCTGAAAAGGGCTCAGCAAGCTCTCACACCAGAGATGCTAGCCTTCCTGAACACCCCTTATATCCCAGCTGTATTCCAGCCAAAAACATACCCTTTTAACTCTAGAAGAAACAGGACTGCAGCATTTAGAAAAGCTATGAGGGGCAAATAGATTGCACAGCGGAGAGAGGATTGGCCCTGAAGTCAGGAGGACCTGAGTTCAAATTTGGCTTTAGACACTTGATACTTGACCTAGGCAAGTCACTTAGCACCCTTGCCCTAGGGAAAAAAAACATAAAGAAAGAGAATAAAAGCTATGAAAACCACCTTATCTGCTCTTCTCTTTGAAACATGCCCCATCAAGTGAATTGAGATTTCACATATTTGTAAGAAAGGGAAACAGGACTATATGCAGGAGTGTTGGAGCATCATGGATACATGCTGCACAAGAAATGAAAGGCCACTTGTAAATGGAGGGGTGAGCTTAGAGCCAGAAAGGCCTGGACTCAAATCTTGCCTCTGCCTCAGATGGACTGTGGTGTTCTGGGCAAGTTACATTTCTGGTGTGAAGGCTAACTGAGCCCTTTTCAGGGCTGCTTATCCACTTTTGGTGTCCTCTTTCACCCAGCTCTCATTTGTAGCTCCAAGAAGCTGCTGCATGTGCAGAGGCCACACCATAATAAAACCATTTTGGCACACAGGCTAAACCAGGCTGAGAGTAACTGACAGGCCTCAAACCCATCAGTGAATTAGGGGGATGCTACCCCAAGCATGTGAAGACCTCTCCTGGCAGAACAGGTGGACGAAAACAAATCGTTCCAGTGGTCATGATGGTGGCTGAAGTAGGTCGAGTGTTTAGAACTTGGTCAGACTTCAAAGATACCAAGGTCATCCGCTGCATCTTGACTTTTGTCTTGCGACTGGACTTGCCACAATGACTCTAGAAGAGAGAGTGAGGCTGATGATTTTTGGCAACTCTGTCTCACCTAAATCCACCCTATGATATCATTGGTCCTCTTCCAAAATGAAGATCAAACAACAACAACAGCTATAGGCAACTCTGAGTCCATACATTGCAGAGAAGGTGCTCACCTGCAGTGGCAAAAGGACTTAACCTCACCTGGAAGTTCCCCATATCAATGAAATCACAGGTCCAATTGCTATCCATCACAAAACGTATAGAAGGCCATTAAGTCAAGTAAAGGCATGAAGTCAGAAATCTAATCCTTATCCCTCATAAGATAGGAGACAGAGATTGAGACTATTAGGACACCATTTTGGTAGGGACTCTTAAGAATATAAGATATTTATGGCCTGAGCCAGTAGATTAAAGGAGTCCAGCAAAGATGGAGGATTGGTAGGATAATCCTAGAGGTTTGCTGCCACTTTTCTCATCTCTGACTCTGCAGGTACCCTACCCCTTATTCATTCACCCAAAGGCTATTTTTCGTTTGCCGATATTCCTTCTGCCCTATCCCCTCAGATTTCCCCAGTGGAGATAATGCTAATTCACTTGATTAATGTAATGTCTTAGATATAAAGACATTTGAAAAATAGAGAACATACCCTGTCAATTTTAACATTTAAAGTGAACTTTTATTTTATACAATTTAAAATGTTCTTTTAAGTACAATTGTGTTGGGTTTTCTTCTCACAGATTATTGTGCAAGTAAATTTGCAGCCCTTGGATTTGCCGAGTCCATGTTTATGGAAGTATTTGCCCAAGGACTTACCGGGATTAAAACAACTGTTGTTTGTCCATTTTTCATAAGAACTGGGATGTTTGAAGGTTGTACTACCGAGTAAGTACTTTTATTTGAGGGCACAAGCAATTTCATTTTTGTCTCTGAATATCCAGCACCTAGCATGGTCCCTGGCACATAGTTGGTGCTTTCATAAATGCTTATTAAGTGAGCTAGATAAGAATGGCATACGTATTCAATTGTCATGTCCATCAAGGTAGCAGGCACCCCTTTCAGTTAACAATTTTAGCCACCCTGAGTTAAAGAATCTGAATTACTGGCTTAAGACTGGTTTTATTTTCTTATTTCCCAAGATCTGGCTATTGACCTAGAATTTTTATTTTTCCATTTCAAATTCTATCTGTTTTATCACAGTTTTATAGAAAATAAGCAAAGAAATGCAAGAGATGGGGACATACATTTCCCAACAAACATTTATAAAGTATCTGCTATGTGCCAAACACTGTGCTACGTGCTAGATAGTCAACCACCATAATGTGCAGTGCTTGCTCCCAAGGAGTTTGTATTTTATCAGGAAGATAACATATACAGATATAAGTAAATATAAAATAAATGCAAGTAACTACAAGGTAATTTGGTGGGAAGGTTCTAGCAGCTGGAGGAGGGGATCTAGCTAGCAAGGCTTCTTGTAGGAGAAGAAATCAAGCTAAAATTTGAAAGGAAGTAGGGGCTCTAAAAAAGCAGCAATAAGAAGAGAATGGATTCCAGGTAGGGGAAACAGTCTGTACAAAGGCCTAATTAATAGACATGGAGGAAGACTCATCTTCCTGAGTTCAAATCTAGCTTCAGACACTTACTGGCTGCGTGACCCTGGGCAAGTCACTTAACCCTGTTTGCCTCAGTTCTTCATCTGTGAAATCAGCTGGAGAAGGAAAAAGCCAACCACAGCAGTATCTTTGCTAAGAAAACCTCAAATTGGGTCACAAAGAGCCAGATGTGACTGAATGTGCGAGAAACAGTGAAAAGGTGAATTTGGCTATACTACAAGGACAAAGGGGAATAATATATGATGAGCTTAGGAATGTAATTTGGAGTTAGATTATAAAAGTCTTTAAATGCCAAATAGAAGTTTATATTGATAGTAGAACCAATAGGGAGCCAGTTGATGTTAATAAACAGGGGAGTGAGATGATCAGATCTGAGTTTTAGGAATATCATTTTGGCAACCATGTAGTAGAGAATAGATGAAAAAAAGGAGAGACTAGAATTAAGTACATGAAATAAGTACATGGCTGATATCTTAATAAGTTACACAAGAGTTTTATCCTCATTTAATAAGGCAATGAGACAGCTAGGGGAAGCACAGTGGAAAGAGTACTGGGCATAGAATCAGAAAGACACTAGCTGTGTGACTGTGAGCAAGTCACTTAACCTTTGTTGTTGTAAGAATCCAGTGAGATAGTATTTGTAAAGCACTTGGCACAGTGCCTGGCACACAGTAAACACTATATAAATGGTAGTTATTATTGTTACTACTGTTATTTTTATCATTAACAAGGATTCTTTTCTCAATCTAACATAGAACATAGTCTGTCTCTAAACTACCTTGACTAATTCTTATGTTAGACTAACAGTTTACTGTTTCTGTTTTCCAGAAATCCTCTCCTGTTGCCAATTCTAGAGCCAGATTATGTAGTCGATAAGATAATGAATGCAATTCTGGAAGAACAATTTTACCTGTTTTTGCCACGATTTCTATACTTTGCATTATTTTTAAAAAGGTAAGCCAATCTCTGTTTACCTCTTTTTATATCCTTTACTCTGCAAATGTATCACTTGCCTTCCTCCATCATGTTTGCATCTTACTGGTAATAAGAGTTATAAAATACTAGGTTTGTTAATAAGATCCATTAATGCAGTCCCTTTTTAAAATTTCTAGTATTAAGAACAAGAGTATGTGCTTATGGGCAAGGGAATTGCGCAACAACAATACACTCCCTCCAGGGTGGTAGCTGGAGTTTTTTCTTCTATACCTGCTCAGTGTTTCAGTGTCATGGAGGCAGGATAAAAATGATGGAAATTGACTAATTGACTGATCCATTGACACACAGCAGTGAAGTTTTAAAAGGAGTCATTTTCTGGGAAACACTAATAACAGACAAATTAAAATGCAAATTGGGTTTTGGGGTCTTGAGTAAATGACAGTGCCTTAGATTTTCTCAAGAACAACAAAAGTTCTTAAACAAAAGAAGCTGTGTTCTCTGGGGTTCCTGAGGTAGTGTTAGACAGTAACTTAGGTACTTAGAGAGTTAGACATGTGAAAAAAAACTAAGTGATTAAAAACCTGAAATACTAGACAGGTAAGTTTCCCTTCTTCAAAAATGGTTACCTCTTAAGGCACCTAGAAAGCTAAAAGACTTCTTTCCTCATTCCTCTCCTCCTTAGATTTCTTATTGAACAACTAACAGCTACTTCCTGGCTTGTCCCTTAAAGGATCATAGGATCATAGACTGAGAACTAGAAAGGACTTAATAAGTCATCTCTTCCAATACTCCGATGTTACCTTGAGGAAACTGAGGCCCAGATAGTTTAACTTTTCCAAGGTAATACAGGTCATAAGTGGTATAGCTGAGATTCAAACCCAACTCCTGTCACTTGAAATTTAGGAGTCTTTCTGCAATACTATTTCCTTAATGTTTTACCCTCAATTTTTTTTGGTACCACAGCCACATATGTAGTAACAACAGTCTGAACAACCTGAGAGGTCCATGTGGAATGTGAGCAACTACTGTCTTTGCAGTTCTTTTTGAAGGGAACCTCAACTGATAGTTTCTATCTCTGAACTTCCAAAGGTTAGATATTGCTGAGAAAGCCAGCCATCATAATAAAAATGATGATTGTAATGCCTTCCATCTGAAGCATTTTGGTTTATAAAACATTTTACAAGCATTTCTCTTTGATTCTAAGAATAGTCCTATGACTTACACTGGACAGATCATTTTTATCCATCCCTATTTTAGAGAGGCTGAAACTGAATATTATAGCTTGCCAGTGGTTATACAGCTGGTGACTAGAAGACCTGGAACTTTGTCTAAGTCCATTGTTCTTTCTACTATATGAAACACCCATTCTTAGTTTTGTCCTACCCTTCTTTCTTTTTTGTTTAGACTTTAATAATATTTTATTTTTTCCTAAAATACTTGTAAAAACAATTCTAATATTTTTTTTAAGTTTTGAGTTCCAAATTCTATCTTTCCCTCCCTTCCCTCCCTTCTGACTGAGACAGTAAGCAATCTGATATAGTTTATACATGTACAATCATGTCACACATTTCCATATTAGTCATTTTGTGCAAGAAAACTGAAAAGAAAAGGAAGGAAAGAGGGAAGGAAGGAAGGACAGAAGGAGGGAAGGAGGGAAGGAAGGAGAGAAGGAAGGGAAAGAAAGAACTTTGGCCTACCTTTCTTTCTAAATGTTATTCAACTCTAGTGGTTTTCAGTGATGTAATAAGAAGAACACTAGACTTTTCATTCAAATTCCCTGGATTCAAATTTCTGTTCAATTTAAAGAAGTCATTTCACCTCTTAGGGTCTCAGTTTCTTCATCTATAAAATGAGAAGATTAAATGGATTCTAAAAGTCCCTTCCAGTTCTCAACCCTACGATTCTGTGAAATAGTGATCGATAGACTTCAAGCGGGGCTTTTTGGAGGGCTTTTTCAGGTCTGCAGACTGTTCCGTGATTCGGGGCAATAGCATTTGTAATGTCTAGGTGAGTTTCTTTGATAACAAAGGGACAAAAGAGAAAATAAATCTGTTCATTCTGAGTAACTCTGCTAGAAAGTAGGCAACAAGTAGAGTTTAAGCATTGAGCAATTAGAGTAATATTGCTTCTTCCACTTCCATTATAGATTAAAAAAAAATTGAATCCTGCAACTCTTGACCCTGAAAGAGAGCAGCTGATGCTTGTATTTCAGAAGAGGGAGGCTATAGATAGAGGGAGAGGTATAGAGTTTCTTAGGTAAAAGAAGTTACATCTAGTCCTGTCATCCTTCTCCCTTTACCCATCTTCATGTCCTACCAAGACCTCTTTTATCCCCACCACCACATTCCCTGTTGTGTGAAGTCTCTTAAGTCAGATAGCAGAATCTAATGGGTCAAAGGTTCTTATATCAGAAGGGACATTTTGGAAATATATATGATGGCGACTGGCAATGGGTAGGTTATTAATCCATAGATTATTTTGTCCCACAACAGTAGTCTGAACACCAAAATATTTAGGAACCACTGCGTCAATTACTAGACTTAATCCATCTCCTTGGTACTAAACTTGCTTACAGGAAGTGAATTCTTTCCTGGAGTGAACATGTTGCTGTATTCTATGGTATTAGCTGACGTGAATGGACTCAGTATCTTTTTGAAGTCCCTACAGATGAGCCCAACAGAATCATATTTTAGAAACTGCCCAAGGATCACATCTTCCTGGATTCATAGAACTCTAGAAGAGAATTGTAATAAATAGGCAATCTTTACTTTTCACTGCAGTATGTTCTTAGAAGTCATTGGCATCTTATGAATATTCAGAAATCTTTCTGCACTACGCTGTTTCCTTAATTTTTTACTTTCTGTTTGTGTTTGTGAAGGGAGTTATTCATGCTGACAAAATGGTTCAACAATTTTTCTTACCTTCTTAGAATTTAGAAAAACTTTTTTGGTAATGATTTAGACAGATCAAATCTCTGTTAAGAAGCTGTATAGAGAAAATAGAATTAATGTCTTTTCTTCCACTTCCTTTTAAATGTTCCTGTTCGAAAGTGTATATAAAGTATATCCCTTGACCTTAAAGCAAATTGTGCTTTGAAAAAATAGCCTTAAGCTCCCTTCCCTGTGATCACCAGATGGTGTATTCATGCATCATGAGAATAGAATGAGGGATTCAAGGTGCAAATGTGAAGATTCAGGCCACATTAAAGCAGCTGAATGAATGGTGTGGTGTACAGAGATTTTGTAATAATAATATTGGTACCAGTTGTAATAGCTTTTAATTTTACAAAGTGCTTCACATTAATTCATTTGGGGCTCCTAACGATCCTATGACCTTATGCAGTAGGAACTTATTTGCATTATTATCTCATTTACAGAGGAGGAAAATGAGTCTTAGAGAGATTAAGTGATTTACCCATGGTCATACATCTAGTAAGTGTCAAAGGTGGGGCTCCTGACTCCAAGCGCTTCGTTCGCTACACCACACGACCTCTGAGTTGTAACACGATGGATAGCGTGGTTTGTTGTTGTTGTTGAGTAGTTTCAGTCATGTCTGACTCTTCATGACCCCATTTGGGGTTTTCTTGGCAAAGATACTGGAATGAGGCCGGATTTGAACTCAGGTCTTCCTGACTCCAGATCTGGCACTCTATATATTGTACCACTTATCTGCCTGATGGCTTGACCTACTAATCCAGAAATTCCTGGTAGCTCTGAGTTATGTGGGAAGACCAGATCTAAGAAAAGAATACCTAACCTCCCCAGAGAGAAATTTTGCAATTTGCATGTGCCTGAATTTAGGCAAAGTAGAACTTCAGAAAATGACACTTATATTTACCTGATCTGACAAAAGTATCATGTTGAACTATAACAAGAAATTCTGTCTTTATATTCCCTTTAGCATTTTGCCAACCAAGTCAGGATTGATTTTATACGAATATATGAAAATCACGGATGTAATGAAATCCTTCAAAGGAAGACTAAAGAAGGACTGAAAACCAAACTCTAAGGAAGATGTCACTTAGAAATCCAATTCCAGCATTGCCAAATATTTGTTATTTTAGTGAAGAAAAAGCTAATGCTATTTGACCCAATTTCTGAACACCACTAAAATACACATTCTGCTACTTAGGCTAATATTTCTCTTTACCTAACTAGCCTACAACCAACCCAGCCTGAACTATATGTATATTATATAGGTGGGGGTTTTTCTGTTCAAGGAATGGGTAGATATTTTTCTTTTCAAAATCTAAGCCCAATCTTGACATGCCATTTGTGCTCTCTTTGGATCGGCAGGGGGAAAGGATAGACATCCTATTCTTAGTGAATCTTTCCCTTATCTAGATCTTTGAGTGACTTAAAAGAAGATTCCATGTGAACCAAGCAGCTGCTGGCTACAGTGGGCGGGGGACTAAAGGTTGCAGGGTTGGCTAAGGTCCAGAATGTATTAACATAGGTGTCACCATACCTGCTCCCCTAACCATTTTCCCTTTTTCAGCTTGCTTTACCTAGTACCTTTTGAAACAGAGATAGTCTCTCATCCTCTGCTCTCCGAGCAATAGCACAAAGATACCATCTATCCACTCATTATCAGTAAATCACCTTAACTAGACACCTGAGGTACTTGATTGGACAGCTGAGTTTCAGATACGTCCAACCACACTTCTAGCTACTTCATTTATTATGTACATTTGCATTATCTTAGAAAAGTCTCTTAGGTAAACACCATTTATTCTTCTAGAAAAGGGATCAGAAAGAGTAACTGCCTCCCACCCCAGAAATGAACCTCATGGAATAAGATTCAAGCCTTTCCATAGGGCAGTTTCAGAAAACCAATTCTGCTTTAGTTTCTTTACTATTACGAAATAATTTGGGAGTTAATCTGTCATATGTATAATGTTTAATCTACTAGATCAATCTAATGTTTGCAAATTAGAATTTACTCAATTTTTTCTAGAGAACAGAAAATTTGTATATGCTCATAATCTTCAATAGTGTTATGCTGTCCAAATGATTGTATTTTCACAACTTAATCATCAGTTGGCAAGGTACTTTTCTCCTTTGAGACTAACTATAAAAGCAAGAATAAAAATTGTGCCTGTGTTTGAAACTGCTTTCCATCTTTCCAAACCTCTTTACTATGAGGAAAACTTTACAACTCAGCTATTTGTTGGTGGCACCTGCAAGACAAACTATGGAAGATCTATTTTAAGTTCTTTTCATCTCTTTCCCTTCCCCACCCCACCCCCCGCCAACCCTGACTTTTTTTGTGGAAAGGAATAAGGAATGTCCTAGAAGACCCTTAGTAAGATGACAAGATGAAAATATTTGAAAATCAGTGAGCTTCCATCTGTGGTATGGGAGTCCTTGGCTGGGTAGGAATTTAATTGCTCTCTGCTTGTGATTTGTAAAACTTTAGCCTTTTGCAACTTGCACGACAAACCTTTATCTGCATGTATTTGTATTTCTTCTCTGTTCTCTGTTCCGTTGTTTATCTTGACATCTCAATTAAAAACTGTTGAGAATCTGGGAAAATAAAGGTAATACATAGCACAAACAAGGAAAGGTCTCCTTTGTGCCAAAACATAAAAATGAATTTTATTTCATAGGAAAGGTCCTACATTCAATTAGTCACTCAAGAAGCATTTATCAAGTGTCTCACTTTTGCCAAGCAGTAAGCTAGATGCTAGAGAGACATTATACTACTTGCATGCATCATGACCTCATCAACAACACTATTTTCTATTTATCTAAATGCAGTAAAACTTCATGAATATACACTCACAGCAAACATTGACACTTAGTAGACTATGTCATTGTAAGAAAAAACAGACTCAAGATATGAGAGTAATGAAAGCTATGTGTGGAACAGAGTGCTGAACCAATCATAGACTTATCTTCTCCAAACTACACATACAACTGCCTCCCCCCACTCTATAAAATATTAGGGTTTTTGTTGTTGTTCGGTCATTTTTCAGTAGAGGATGACGCTTCATGACCCCATTTGGGGTTTTCTTGATAAAGATACTGGAGTGGTTTGCCTTTTCCTTCCCCAGCTCATTTTATAGATGAAGAAACAGGCAAATAGGATTAAATGACTTGCCCAGGATCACACAGCTAATAAGTGTTTGAGGCTGGATTTGAACTCAGGAAGATGAGTCTTCCAGACTCCAGGGCCAGCATTCTATCTATTGTACCATCTAGCTACCCAGAGAGATCAACATTATATTGAACAAAAGGGAAAAAAATCAGTCCCCCTTTCCAAAAGAAAAAAGGAGGGAACTAATATTCCAATGTCTTCAGTTGTGAAGTTAAGAACAAAGCATAATATCACTCCTATATTATAATTATTTATTATGCTACTCTTAGGACCTATTTATTTAGTTAAGGGATGAAGGCAGAAACTAAAAAAATGGAATCAAACAAAAGGCTAAGGAACATAGTAGGCATCCACTACATCATAGCACAGCTTACAACAATTATTTCTAACTGGAATTGCTGCAACAAAGTCACACAATTGAACTGCAGTTTCACAGTGCTCATAAAATTGTCTAAACAAATTCAGATCCTACTTTAAAAGCTCATATTCAAAAGTGAAAGACCACATGTCGAATAGAAAGATTGACCAAATCATAAATATTGAGGTAATTTAGTGCCACGGGCTATCAAATGAACTTGGCTTGTGTTTTTCATTTTCTATCCATGGGACTCATTCAAAATGCAGAATAAGTAGGGACAACACTTAAACACATGCACACACACCCCACTGCCCCCAGAAGGGAATAAAGCAATGGGACTCAACAGTAGAACCCTGTACCTAAGGAATGCCCCTGTCTGCTCCCTATGTATGTATCATCATTAGACACTGTCCTTTCCTTCCAGGACCATACAATCCAATGGTGACAGAAACAGCAAGATACTTTCTTCCTGGATATGTATTTTTGATTGTAGGTAACAAAATGGAGAAAATACTTGGTATGATCTACTGGTTTTGTTTTTTTTAACCTTTACCATGTCAAAGACAGGACCAAGAAACACATGAAAAACTTGTCAGCAATCTGCTTTTCATTTCCCCAAGGGTCTAGCACCAGCATGCTACCTGGCACTGAGAGAAGCTCATTCCTAAAATTGGAGGGAGTGTGAATGTACAGAAGTTGCAGAGAATTAGAGAGTGAAGACCATGGACCAGAGGGACAGAAGGGCAGAGGATGAGAAGGGAAAGCAACCAGTTCCTTGAAAATGCTAATTTTCTTCCCTACAAAATGGAAATTCCATGCCCTAAATAAACCTGGGTAGACTAAGTAGGCAAGCAGTTTGTTAAGTGTTTTCCTGCATTTTCTTGGCATTTCCAGCCAAGAAATAGGAAAGGATTTCCTTAGGCTGAGCTACTATAATACAGCCATCATTAGAGAAGGGAAAGGGGATGGGTATTTGTTCCTAACTTTGTACTCTTAAAAAAAAAGTAAATAGCCCTCTCAAAAAGAGTTAGTGGAGGAGCAGGGAGGAGGAGAGAGTCGTGATAGTATATGGAAGACAATTTAGCCTTATTTCTTGGTTTATAAATGCTGCCATCCTGGGTAAAACAAATGATTCAGCCTAATATTCTGTTTCTGACAGTGATCTAGAGGAATATTTTGTGGGGGATAATGATCTATCATGGACAGCTAGGTGGCACAGTGGATAGAGCACCAGACCTGGAGTCAGGAAGACCTACCTTCCTGAATTCAAATCCAGTCTCACTTACTTGCTGTGTGACCTAGGCAAGTCATTTAACCCTGTTTGCTTCAGTTTCCCCATCTCTAAAATGAGCCGGAGAAGGAAATGGGAAACCACTCTAGTGCTTTTACCAAGAAAGTCCTAAATGGGGTCACAAAGAGTTGGACGTGACTGAAATGACAGCAGCAATGGTTCGTCGTAGTTCAATTTAACAGTTATTGCCTACTCTGTGCAAAGCATTGGGCTAGTTACTGGACCAAAGGTTCTTACTGATGATACCTAAATAGATCTGTGATCTCATTGCTGTATTTCATCCTATCTAGCAGATCCTTTAATGGCCAGTAGAGTGGATAGTGGACTTGAAGTCAGGAAGTCAGGAAGACCTACGTTTAAATCCCACCTTAGACAATAGCTTTGTCACCCTCAGTAAGTCACGAAGCCTCTTCATGCCTCAGTTTGCTCATCAGTAAAATTGATGGGTTGGTCTCTGAGGTCCCTTCCAGCTCTAAAATCTATGATCATGTGATTTAAATATTCATTGAGTCTATTTTTTTCAGCCTGTTCAATATCTTGGGGCAGTACTTTCCATATATTTACTTTAAGCAGTGTGAATATCACAAAATTACCTTTGGGATAATCCCCAATTATTTGAGCACCTCCTCCTGCCCTTCCGATGTTTTCAGAGTGAGGAACCAATAGCTCTTCAGCATATGCTTGGAGAATTACAAACACAAAAGCAAAGGCAGTTCCTGCCCTCAAGGAACTTATATATTCTTATTCCTGTGCAGCATTACTTTTCATTATTAACAGCCCAGAAGAAAGAATGCCCTTGAATGAGGATGAATTAGTGAGGTAGTGTTTCCACAATCCAGCTAGCAGCTTCTGTGGGGGTGAAAGATCCACCCACAGCCAGCACCCAGAAAGCTGCCAGACAGCACAGGTTCTTTTGATCTGCTTAACTAAGGAAAGTAAGGTGAAGGGGTTGGCATGCTTACTTTAATTCAGCACACAAATATCATTCACTTGGTTCAGGGAAGAAAGCCAGCACCCTGAACTTCAGAGCAAAATACAAACAAATTACAAACATCAATAGACTCAATACGATTCATAGTTACCAACATCTAGGTTCAGCCCAGGAGCTCACAACAAGGGCTGGCCCAGAGTCACACGCACCACCACTGCTGCAGCAAAGAGCTCCAAGGAAGAAGAGGCCAACCCCTGATTTTTATATCTTTATCAGCGTCAGGGGTGAGTCACACATTGTCAGAGAGGCGGACTTAAACCCACATGGTCTAAGAGCCTCTGTCCCAGACATGTAAACTAGGCCCTCCCTGGAGTTAGCCCCACCTTGGTCCCCACCTTAGTTGCCAATCCACACCCACATAGGTTTTACACCTAATAGGGGTTTGGGCCTAGGGCTTAGCACTTAGTAAGACTCAATGAAATACACTGAATTACTCAACAAAAACAAAAGCCAAACTCTTCAAGGACACTTGTTGAACTAAGTGCTAAGGAGCCCATTTTACTTACCAACACAGGTGGTTAGTAGCTTTATTACTAATAGTAAGTTTCCAGCATTGAATTAAAATTAAATTCAGCCCTTGTTATCTATAGTCTCAGGTATTTTGGAGTTGGGAGGAGAAGGAGAAAGAAGAAGGAAAAAAAAAGATGAAAGAGAAGGAGTATTTATTGTTGTACCGGTTGGTTGTTGTTGCACCGGTTGGTTGTTGTTGCTTTGTGGGGTGATGGTGGTGTTGCAACAATCTGGCTAGCAGCTTCTGTGGGAGTGTAAGATCCACCCACAACTAGCACCCAGACAGCTGCCAACAACACATGTTCTTTTGATCTGCTTAACTAAGGAGAGCAAGGTGAAGGGGTTGACAAGCTTACTTTAATTCAGCATACAAATATCATTCACTTAGCTCAGGTGAAAAAGACCAGCACACTGAACTTCAGAACAAAATACAAACAAATTACAAACATCAACAGACAGACCTTGTCTGATTCAAATACCAATACATAGTTACCAGAGTTCAACAAAGTCTCAGCATCCGGGTTTACAAGCTTGAGGGCTCCTTAGCTACAGCTTCCCGGAATCTCCTCATCAACACCATCTCGAGAGCCCTGCACAAATGTCTCTGTCTTCCCTTCTTATAGGGCTTCAGATGTCATCAAACATCATCTGAATGACCAGAATTTAGGCTGCTATGATTGGTTCGAGTTAGCCCCTCCCCTTAGGACCCTTGGTGGTTCACATCCACATAGGTTAGGTTAACACCTAATAGGGCATGGCTCTGGAGTTAGCACCTCCCCTTAGCCAGCCCTACCTTGGGCGCCACCTCAGTCACCAATCCACACCCACATAAGTTCCACACCTAATAGGGGTTTGAGCCTGGGACTTAGCACCTAGTAAGGCTCAATGAAATATACTGAATTACTCAAAGCAAACAAAAGCCAAACTCTTCAAGGGCACTAAGTGCTAAGGAGCCCATTTTGCTTACCGACACAGGTGGTTATGGTTGTGATTATGATTATTGTGGTTGTTTTCTCATGCAAAGGGAAAGAAAGAGTAAATGATTATTGGGGAGACAGGTGGGAGAGACAACAAGGTATAGTAGAGTGAACTCTCACAGTGGACTTGGGAGCTAGGGCCCCCCAGTTCAACCCCAGATTTGCTACCTAAGTTCCCTTGGACAAGTCACATACTCTCTTGACCTCCATTTTCCTCATCTATAAAATGAAGGGGTTGGAGTAAATGACCCCTGAGGTGCTTTCCAGCTTTGGACCCATAATCCTGTGATCTTCAATTTAAACTAATAAAGTTATTAAATCCTTGCCAGAAGGTGCAGTTCCATTTATGTTGTTTAGAAGTAAAAATGGTGTACCTAAAATACAGTCACTGTGTTTTTTCTTGGTTTTGTTTGTTTAACATAGTGTAATTGGGGAAAGGCCTAGCGAGTGTGGGGATAGCCAAACCCAAGTCATTTCCTAAAATGTGCATTAAATGGCCACATTTCGTAGTACTTGCTGGATGCTTTACATACTACTGTATGTTACTCATAAAGCCTCGAACAGTGAAATGCTCTGGCCAGTAATGAGGATGACTAATTCATTAACCTTAATGCAGAGGCTGGATTCTTTTGAGAAACTTCGCTAAATAAACACAAATGAGTTTGTAGGGACATGTACAGTGTGGGTGAGTTCGGGGTGTGTGCCTTCTTTCACGGATGTTGTTTAATATTGTGAAACCTGTTTTGAGGAGAGATATTCCAGCCTCCCCAGGCAATCATTTCAATAAAAATTTAATCCAATCAGGCCTCTGGTTCTTAAAGAGAACAAAAGCTCCACTCTTAAGTTGTGAAACAGAAAACTTTTGTTTCAGATTTAGGAACCATGGAACTAGAATAGAAAAAGGGAGTACTAAGGTTATGAATTTCTATCCATGAGAGAAAAAAAAGTGCTTTTTTCAGTCCCAGAATAAGAATATCATTTAAATAGAAAGAATAACAATACCTCTGCATGAAGAAGAAACAAATCATAGGCAGGAAAATAAGATTCTCCCTTGTCGGTACACATGGGCCTCTTTCCATAAGAAATATATTGCTGAAATGTTCTTTGTGAAAATATTTTTTTTATCAGATGATGTTTTAATGCAAGAATTCTTAACCCTTTTTTGTGTCATAGACCCCTTTGGCAATCTGGTGAATATCTCAGAATAATGTTTTTAAATGCACAAAAAAATACATGGGGTTACAAAGGAAACCAATCACATTGAAACACAATTATACCAAACAACAACTTCACACAGCCCAGGGTAAAAACTCCAGTTTTAATAACACTAAGAGTAATCTTCATTTTTTAATGAAAATTATTGCAAGCCATTTTTGTCAGTCACCTTGTCCCTTTTGTGAGCTTAGAATTAAGTTTACTGTATCATGCTTCCTTATATAGCGGTGATACCTTTGATATCTTCCCATTTTGTTCAGTGTAGGGTCTCCCCCAGATCTAAGGAAGTGTGCTATTGTTGACAGCAACACTTAGAAGTGACTTGAACCACATCTAGAGGAAAGCATTACCTTCTTCCTTCCTCTTTCCCAGGGAAACATGAAGCCACATTTTGCTATATACCAGCATAACATTTGCCAAGTGCATATTCCCAGAAGGCACTAAGACCCAAACCAGAAAGGATCTGTGGCCCCAGGTGTGCCAGAGGTACAATATGGATGCTCACCCGCAGTAAAGCTGCAATGGTTCTGCTAAGTGACTCCTCCATAGGGCAGGGTGACCCTGGACCTTAGGCTTCTGCTGCAGGGCTGATACCATGAGCAGAACTATAGGAATTATGAACCTTTTGTGTCCTGGACCCCTTTAGCCTTTCTACTGAAGCCTATGGACCTCTTATGAGAAGAATGTTTTAAAATGCATAAGATTTCAAAGGAAAGCAATTATTGAAAAGCAGTTATCAAAATTAAAAAAAAATAAGTTCATGGATCCCATATTGTGAACCTCTAATTTTCTTTTATTATAATGTCATAGAGTGCTCTATCAATCCCAAAACTGACAGCATTTAATAACCACTCTCCAGCATAGTCAGAGGGCATTGGAATAACTTGCAGACCAATTATGTGCTAAGTGTGCTGCAAACAACCAGTGATTAGCATGCTCAGAATTTAAACTGAGAGGTCCCATCAGAAGCAAATCCAGGGAAAGCATAGGCATATGCTATAGAGAAAGAATGAACCTCTTTTCTGATGAGATCTGTTTTCAAAACAGCTGCCATTTACCACTCTTCATGGGAGCAAAGAATGGTGCATAAAGTGAGTACATTCCATTGGGGAATGATTGGAAAGACCACAGTACAGAAATACAATAAAATATCATCATCAGTGTGAAATTGGAAATGTAACAATAACTAACATTTACACGTATAGGATTGTTGTGTTTTACATATCTTATTTGATCATTACAGTGACCTTGTGAAATAGACACTGTTACTAGCCCGTTTTACTAACAAAAAAGCTGAGGCTGAGTGGCTTTGGAGGGCTAGTTAGTTTCTGAGGCAATATCAAAACCGCTTCCTAATTCCAGGTCCAACACGTAAGTCACTGTGCCAAATAGCTGCCTTGCTGCTATGAGAAAGTAATTCATCTGTAAAAAGGGATCGAGAGTGCCCCCAAGATGTAGAGAGGCTTAAGGTCTTTTTTCTCTTGGGAGGGTATTGAAATTCCATGGGAGGTGGCCTTCACTGGTAAGGTAAATACCAGTGATGGGTGTGGGTGCTGAGGGGAATCTTTCACTGGGTAAATAACCTCACCCACTGGTAAGCTGCTGAAAGGCGAGGTACCAGTATAAGGGAGCAACAATGTATGTATACACTGACAAAGGAATCTAAAAGAATAGTTATGTGATTCACCTGGAAAGCAACCACTCACTGCTCACTTCTTCCTGAGCTGGCTTTCATCTACCCCAAGGGGTTTATCTAGTCCAGAGGATTTTAGAATTCATTTCAGGTTATTAATCTCTCTGTTTGCGCTCTCTCCTATCTATCAACTTCCAGATGGCTAATGAATACAATCACCAAGTGACTGAAAAGGTTTTCGAACTCCATTGGGAGTTGGGAGGATGAAGGGGTGGGGAGTGGCGTTGGGAGAGGTGAAGAGGAAGAGAAATCATCACTCTGCCACCTCCCCACATGCATGTTGGTTTGCAGACAGATGCATCTCCTGCTTTTCCCAGACCAATCCACATTTTCACAACTTTTATCTCCAATGATAGCATTAATTACACAAAGGTTAATGGCCACTAATTTTCATTCAGATTATGGGAAGTGGATGACACAATAACAAAGGGGAAAAGAAAAAGGTAGGTGGGTACAATTCATTATATATACAGATGTGTATTTCTAGCTCCAAACGCTTATGACTACAAAAGTAAAATGTGGCTTTCTAATTATATTCCTTCCCTGTTAATGTCAAAGAAGAAAAGAGGTACCTCAAAAGTTAGAGGAGTAGTGTTTCTTAGACTCAGAGGCAGGTAATGGCTTGAAGGGGCACTCAGGTTATCGCTAATTATTAATTAGCACATTTTTATCAGCACAGCAAAATACCCCCAGCCACAACAATGCTGCACCTCATCACACTCCCTTTGAAAGGAAGAAATGGAGGATAGAACATCTGGCACCCAGTATCTCTCCATATTGCACCAAGATGGAAGATGCCAAATGAACAGTGAACCTGTTTCTTTACTTCTCTAGCACCTTTGTCTCTGAACTCTCTGCAAAACAATCCTATAATCTCCAGTTCTGCCATGTCAGTGTTGTTAGATCCTAGGGAAACAGTGGCATGTCAACACAACCAAACTGAAACATGGGAAAAAATTTTATGAACTACTGCAATTTGAAGAAGAACTAAGAGAACAATATACTTAATTACTACAGATACAGCATAAATAAAAGATCATTCAAGTGAAGCCAAACTCTCAGTGACAGAAGAAACTGTAATGGTCCCAGAGAATAATCAATCAATCATCATGCATTTATTAAGCACCTACTGTGTTCCAGGCAGTCTGGTGTAGTAAGTAAAGAAGTGGTCTGAGAGCTAGGAAGACCTGGGTTCAAATCTTGCCCCTGACACATACTGGCTTATGCTTCTGGCAAGTCACTTGACTTCTCAGTGTTCTTAGTAATTCTCTAAAACTTTAAATTGCAGGAACAGAACCAAGTTGGAGAAGAAAAGGCAGGGACTTGCCTGAGCTCTCCCAAATTCCCCTCCAAACAACTTTAAATAATGACTCAAAACAAATTCTCGAGTAGCAGAACACACAAAAGGACTGGGTGAAACAATTTTCCAGCCCAAGACAACTTAAGAGGTTAGCAGGAAAGGTCTGTTGCACCAGGGTGAGAATGGAGTGTAGTCCAGTGCAGGCAATGCCCCTGCAAGACAGTAGCAGGTTTTGGGAGCAACTGAATCAGCAGCAGTGAATTCTGGACCTCTCAGCTCACAGACAGTAAGGGAGTCAGACAACTGGTGAAAAGGAGATTAGAGAGGTTCCTTTACTGGCACTATGTGTAGGATCTGTTTCATTGCCCATATTCCTGGGTCCCAGTCCCAGGGCAAGGAGGAGCACTAGCTCACCAGAGCTTGCAGCTGCAGGGGAGTGGAGACCCTGGTCATAATTCTAGGGTTGAACAGAGTGCCTGTGGTCACTCACAGACCAACAAAGGCCAGGAGAATAGTAAACACACCTCTCCTTAGATCATACCACTTTGGAAGGACTGAAAACTTACAGAATCCCAGAACTAGCTCTGAAAAGAGCTGCACAAAAACCCTGAAGCTTGGAACAGTGCCCCCTCCACCGTAGGAGCAGAACTCAACTTTAACATAAAATTTAAAATCAAGAAAAAGGTTGGAAAACTAAGCAAATGACAGCAACAACAGAAGAACCTGACTATAGAAAATTACTCCACTGACAAGGAAGATCAAAACAAACTCAGAAGAAGATAACAAAGTCAAAACTCCTTATCTAAAGCCTCAAAGAAAAATGTGAATTGGTCTCAGGCCCAAAAAGAAATCCTAGAAGAGTTCAAAAACAATTTTAAAAATCAAATAAGAGGGGTAGAGGAAAAATTTAGAAAAGAAAGGAGAGTAATGCAAGAAAATTATGGAAAAAAGAGTCAAAAGTTTGGTAAAGGAGGCAAAAAGAATACTAAAAAAATAACACCTTAAAAAATAGAATAGACCAAATGGTAAAAGAGGTACAAAAATCCATGGAAGAGAAGAACTCCTTAAAAAGCAAAATTAGCAATGTGAGAAAAGGTGTTCAAAAATTCACTGAAGAAAAGAACTCCTTAAAATGTAGAATTGGCCAAATGGAAAAGGAGATATAAAAGCTCATTGAAGAAAATGATTCCTTAAAAATTAGAATTGAGGAAATGGAAGCTGACCATTTTATGAGACATCAAGAAACAATAAAATCAAATCAAAAGAATGAAAAAATACAGGGAAATGTGAAATATGTCGTTGGAAAAACAACTAACCTGGAAAATAGATCCAGGAGAGATCATTTAAGAATTATTGGACTACCTGAAAGTTATGATGAAAAATAGAGCCTAGGCATGCTCTTCTGAGAAATTATCAAATTAGAGAAATGCACATTAAAACAACTTGAGGTACCACCTCACCTATCAAATTGGCTAATATGACAGAAAAGAAAAATGATAAATGTTAGGGAGGATTTGGGAAAACAGGCATTATTGCACTACTGGTGGAGGTTTGAACTGATCAAACCATTCTGGAGAGCAATTTGGAACTATGCTCACAGGGCAATCAAATTGTGCATACTTGTCCCAGTAATACCACTACTAAGTCTGTATCCCAAATTGATGATAAAAAAGGAAAAGGACCTATATGTACAAAAATATTTATAGCAGCTCTTTTTGTGGCAGCAAAGAACTAGAAATTGAGGGGATGCCCATCAATTGGGGAATGGATGAACAAGTTGTGATATATGAATGTAATGGAATGCTGTTGTGCTACAAGAAATGACAAACAGGAAGATTTCAGAAAAACCTAGGTAGAATTAAATGAACTGATACAAAGTGAAGTGAGCAGAACCAGGAGAACATTGTACAGGGCAACATCAACATTATGAAAGAATCAACTATAAATAGCTTAGCTCTTCTCAGCAATACAATGATCCAAGACAATTACAAAGGACTCATAATGGAAAATGTTATCCACATCCAGAGAAAGAACTGATGGATTCTGAATGAAGATCAAAGCATATTATTTTCAATTTCCTTATCTTTTTCATGTTTTTTTCCCTTTTGTTCTGTTTCTTCTTTCACAACATGACTGATATGGCAATATGTTTTATGACTGCACATATATAACCTATTTAATGTACTTGCATTTTTAGGAAAGGGGGGAAGGAGGGAAGGAGAAACATTTGAAACTCAATTTTTTTAAAAAAAGTGAATGTTAAAAATTGTCTTTACATGTACTTGGAAAAAATACTATTTTAAAAAAGAAAAAAGAAATTATCAAGGAAAACTGACCTCACATTCTAGAAGCAAAGGGTAAAAAAGAAATTAAAAGAATCCACAAATCACCTCCTAAAAGAGATCCCAAAATGAAAACTCCCAGGAATATTATAGCCAAATTCCAGAGCTCCCTGATCAAGGAGATAATATTGCTGGCAGCCAGAAAGAAACAATTCAAATGTCACAGAGGCAAAGTCTCAACAACACAAGATCTAGAAGCTTCTACATTAAAGGATTAGAGGATTTGGAATATATTCCAGAGAGCAAAGGAGCTAGGATTACAACCAAGAGTCACCTACCCAGCGAAACTGAGTATAATACTTCAAGGGAGAAAAAATGGATATTCAATGAAATAAAGGACTTTCAAGCTTTCCTGCTGAAAAGACCAAAGTTAAATAGAAAATTTGACTTTCAAATACAAGACTCGAGAGAACCATGAAAAGGCAAATAGGAAAGAGAAATCATAAGAGATTTGATAAGGTTAAACTGTTTATATTCCTTCATGGGAAGAATTTTATCATTATTAGGCAGTTACAGGAAGTATATAGAGAGAGCATATGAAAAGTGCTATCTATCTTTAGAAAAAGAACTGATGGAGTCTGCATATTGAAGCATCCTTTTTTACTTTATTTTTCTTGTTGTTTTGGTCTGTGCTTTCTTTCACAACATGACTAATATGGAAATATGTTTTGCATGACTGCACATGTATAACCTATATGAAATTGCTTGCTTTCTTGATGAGGAAGCAGAGGAGGGAGGGAGGGAGGAAGAGAATTAGGAACTCAAAAATTTTTTAAATGGATATTAAAAATTCTTTATATATGTAATTGGGGGAAAATAAAATATTAAATAAAACTTTAAATTGCCAAGAAATTTCTGGCCTACATTGGTAAGAAGGAATTCATCTGGGGATGTTCTATATCAATGACATCAGAGGTCTTATACCTATCTCCTGTCCTTAAGTGCCAGGTGCTATGCTAGAGGCTAGGGATGCAAGGAAAAAAATTAAAGAGCCCAGATGATAAAACATATCTTCCTCTTCCTGAGAGAGGATGGAAGATGGGTTGAACTATGGAGGCACAATGTTGTATATAGTGTCAAGTAAGGTCACTGTATTACATGTTTTTACTTAACTGTTTTTCTTTGTTGAATGGGATACTTCAATTTCATGGTCTGGAGAGAAGGAGGATGGAGAATATTTCCCAAAATAACTATAATATAGAAATAAAAGGCATCAATAAAACTTATTTTTAAAAAGATGGCTGCTGTAAGTACATCTGGAGGAGATGAAAGAAATATCAAGTTCTTAAACTTCTATAGCTATGTGATATAAAAATATACTTTATGTAATGATATAATGATATCTATATATGATATCTGTGTGTTATATGTCTGGTATCTAAATATAATATAATACACTTCATACATACCACCTGCATATGCACAGGAAATAACCTAGAGTCACAGAACCTCTAGGTTGCAGGAGACTCAGAAGTCGTTGAGCCCAATTTGTACCTTAAAAAAGAATCCCTCTACTCACCTGATGGCTTTTAGTATCACAAGATTATTGTCTCTTTGGGCAGCCCATTTCATTTCTGGACAGCTCTTATTGTTAGGAAGTTATTCCTCTTGTTGAGCAGAAGTCTATTCCCTATAAAGTCCACCCACTAATCCTAGTTCTCTATGGTGTTAAATGAAGCAAATCTTATCACTTATCTCCCTGACAGCCCTTCAGATATTTACATATGAAGAGGATGTTCCATGTAAATATTTTTTCTTCTGGATAAAACTCTCCCATTCCTTCAAATGATCCTCAGACATCATGATTTCAAGTTACTTTATCAAACTAGTCACTCACCTTTAAACACATTATTTTTTGTTAATGTCTTTCCTTAAAATGTGGCACACAAAATTGAATAGAATAGTCCAGATGTGGTCTGACCAGGGCAGAGTACAATGGGATGACCACACCCTTATTTGGACACTATACTTTTCTTAACACTGCCCAATGTTGATTCACTTTTGGCTAAGTTGAAGTGTTGATTTCAAATTTGCAATCCACCAAAATCCTTAATTCTTTTTTTTACATGACCTGCTGTCTAATCACATGCTTTCTACTTGTACTTCTATATTTTATTTTTGAACCTGATGTAATAACATAGCTCTATAAATTTTCATTCTATTAGATTTAATCCATCATTTTAGCCTGTCAAAATCTTTCTGGATCTCATATATTTAAAGCAATTCATTACCTATCCCTCCATATTCCACTTTCCTGTCATCCACATATTCGATAAGCTTGTCACCCATTCCTTCATCCAAATAATGGATAAAAAGTTAAATGGAATGGGGTAAGTACAGAGATCTTTGACTTGGCACTAGAGAAATATCAATCCAGTCATTCAACCAGTTCCAAATCTGTCATCTGGCAGAACACATTTCTGTATTGTGGTCTTGAAGATCCCATTGGAATGTTCATCAGATGCTTCACTGAGATCCAGATATGCTGTATCTAATATCTCCCTGTTCTAACAGTCTAGCATCCCTGTCAAAACAGGAAAAGAGATTAGTCTAGCATGACTTGTTCTTAAAGAATCCATGCTGACTCAGAATGACTATCACTAATCTTTCTAAGGGCTCAACAACCATCTCTTTAACAATCCTTTCTAGAATTATTTTTTTCTGGGGGGCAGAGACAAGATGGCAGCTGGAAAGGAGGGACTAGCATGAGTTCCCTGCCAAGTCCCTCCAAAAACCCATAAAAAAAGGCTCTGAACCAATTCTAGAACTGCAGAACCCACGAAATAGCATAGGGAAGCAGGGCTCTAGCCCAGGACAGCCTGGATGGTCTCTGGGTAAGGTCTATCCCACATGGAGCTGGGAGCAGAGGGGAGCGGAGCTGAGCAGAGCGGAGCCCAGCGTGGGTGGCGTGGACCGACCAGACTTGGAGCCGGGCAGAGCGTGTCCTAGCACCCTGAATCAGTGAGCTGCGGCAGTTACCAGACTTCTCAACCCACAAACACCGAGGACAACAGAGAAGGTTAGTGGAAAAGCTGCTGGGGACAGGGAGTTTGAGGTTTGGCCACCGCCCCAGAGGCAGCAGAGATGGGGCAGCTACAGAACTACAGCTGCAGTTGCTTCCTGCCCCAGGCCCACCTGGTGGGAGGAATTAAGTGGTGGATCAGAGCAGGAGTGAAGAGCCTGCTGAAAATCTAAGTCCAGTCCAGGTTGGGAGTTCTTGGGGAAGGAGGAGTGCTGGTGTGGCAGAGCTGGCGCATCCCCCCAAGCTTGGAACATAGAACTCTGTATTCT